>JAUTXW010005205.1:0-540000 GCA_030620095.1 Kuschelorhynchus macadamiae | reverse complement strand
CTTCAATGCTTGTCTCGAAAAGATTTAAATATATATCACCCGTTACGGTGCTATTTAAAATAAAATTGTTTTATACAATCCTACACCAGACGTTCCTCCTGATTTTTTTTTTATTCTAAAATTTTGTTTTGAATTTCTGAATGCTCAATAATGATTTTTCTATTTGGGCGACTTGCAGTAACGAATGTAGCCTCATTGTTCGCAAGTATTTTATAAAACAAATGCTCGGTCTTCTAATTTGTCTTTTCTTGTCCCTTTCTGTGAGATTTTGCACTCTCGTATGTTTAAAGGCATGAAATTTATGTTTTTTCAAATGTTACAAAGGTAGTTTTTTAAATCCCTCTCTGCCTCTTTGAGTTAACTGAATTTTCTAAAATATATTCAATTGTATTACATATACAGTTAAAGTAGTTTAATGTTAATTGTTTATTAAATGAATTAGTTAGTTTATTGGTAACCCACCTACGAAATACAAAAGAATTTCCAGTTCATCATCCAAATTAGACAAGAAATGTTTTTTTTGAGAATTTTAGTATTTTGCAACAAGTTGTACATATGTTTAAAGGTATTTGAACTTGGCTCTCTTCCCATGACATGAAACCCTCTTCCCATGACATGAAATGCCTACCCGGAGCTAGTTAGCAAAATGATTTTCCATAGTAACTATTATAATAATTATCCTTTCCTATAAAATATATTAAATTAAAATGGGGAAAATTTACTTAGTCAGAAAATTAAGATAAATATAATGTAAATAGTATTTAAATAATAAATACACAGACAAAAATACAACAAAAAAAAGAGGTCAAAATATTGGAGACTGTGACAATACACTTCACGAAATTTGAGATTGGTTGTTTAGTCAGGTATTCATTCTAGAGTATCTGAAATCCTTGCAACTATAGAATGCTTTTTGAAGGAGATACTTCTTCAACATATTTCTAAATATTTTGATCATAGTGCTTTGTTTATCTCTATGGGGTGCTTATTAAATACCTTCGTGCTTGACAAATAGGGTGACTTCTCATATAGCGTTGTGGATTGTTTTGGTACTGTCAGATCAGTTTTGTACTTTGTTAAGTAGTTATATTTTTTAGATTTTTTCTGAATTGTGTTTGATTTTTATATGCATACAAGTCACATTTCAAAATAAATATTGATAGTTAAATAGTTTCTTGCAAGTTTCCTGTAGTTTCAGTCCGAATGTAAGTCTGATTGTTTGTTTTTGGCAGATAAAGATCCTATTTATATTTGAAGCTTGTCTCCAGGGTATAATATTGTACGACAAGTAGGGGTAAACCAAGGCATAATATGCATTCAAAAGTGTGTATAGAGTGACAATCTTCCTTAATTTTAATATTGCAAATCAAGCCCTTTAGCTTTGAGCATAGATGATCAATTTAAGGTTCCCATTTAAACTGTGAATTCAAGAAAGATTCCACAGTCGCACTTGTCTGTATATCACCTTTCGGATTACGAGAAACAAATGTTTAGAGTTTTATTTAATATTCTTTCACCATTTTTAAATGTTCCCACACACACTCTCTCCATCTGCTGAATTATACCATGTTCTGACCTTGCAGAGATAGCAACAAATGTATCATCTGCGAACTTGATGGTTGTTCCTAGTAGTATGAGGTCATTCATGTACAGGATAATAAGTGGTACCATCACTGCCCTTGAGGTGCCCCAATGTTGATATGATAAATATCTAAAATTGTATCATTCACTTTTACTTGGAACGTTCGTTTCCTAAGGAATGATTATTATTTCTAGTGTATTTCCTCTTATCCCTATTTTTTAAAGTTCTGCTCTCCGAACCTAATATTATATCGAGGGGTCGTGAGACATTAAAAAACAGGCCCATCACAATGCGATCTTCTATCTACCGTTGAACAAACTCTGCAGAATCAAAGGACGCACTTTCAGTAGCTTTGTCGCTGCGAAACTGTGTTGTTCTTAAATAATGACTTTTTACATCTAAAAAGTCTGTTCTAGAGGTTCCATTCTAAGATTTTAGAGACGCTGCTATAATTTTCTACATCGGATTCATCGCCACTTTTATGTATTAGCATGGCCGTTACTATCTTGGGGAATTTGCAGTTTTCTGTGGAGATGTTGATTAGTAGTGTCAGAGGATGTACTATTTCTTTACAAACTGTTTTGAGTACCACAGTTGATATACTATTACATCAGGCCGAGTGTTTGTGTTTTAGAGACATTATCACGTTTTTCACTTCGAGCAGTGTTGTAGCTCCAATGAAAAGTGTTTTATTAAGCAGAGTTGAAATAGTAGGGGTAGTAGTAGAAGTTGAGGGCAGGCCATAGCCATGCCGGTTGGCCAAATCTAGCCGTTGCAGCTTACCTTAAGATCTCACCCCCCACCGTTTACTCTTAGGTAGTAGAGACATTGGTTCCAAAGTAATTTGGGATTTTCTGTTCTGCTATAGTGGAGAAGTAGCGCCTACAAAATATTCCTACATCTTTTGCGCTAGTTACTTGCTGATTATTCGATTTAACTTCCTCTAGATCTTCTGCTTTCTTTTTTTCAGATTATTGTTAATAATATTCCATAGTTGTTTAGATTTGTTCACTGAGCACTCTGTATTCTGCTGATTAAATCTGAATTTTTCTTCATTGACCTGTTTCCTGTAGACTCTTTTCTTGTCTGTATTGCTGCAAAAGTCCCTCATCACTTTTATAGTTTTGAACAATGAAATAAAAACCCTTCAATTCACTATTTGCTAACCTTGAATTATCAATCTATGCATGTTTATTTTTGGCCACGATATAGTCTATAAAACTTGTAAGTTCCACATCAATGTTTGTTTCACTGAAGTTAGACCCGTTCTCAGTCCTGAGTTACATTTGGAAGTCGTCCAAGTTTTTTGCAGATAAGGAGCATATTTTCTTTAGTTATTGTTGTAGCCAGTTGTATCTTTTTATGGAAAAGTCAATGAGATGTTCAATTTTTGTAGCTCTTATGTATACTCTTTGAAATTCAGTTGGAGGTTTGCTGTAATATATACAGATGTAATATTAACATTTAAAACCTTATGTTTTGATTCCTTAAGCTATATTGAAATCACCGCAACACACAACTTAGGAGATCTGATGTTTTGACATGAATATGTCGATGTCTTCGGAGGGAGGTCGATATGCAGTGACTATCGCCTCTCTATCATAGTTTATATTGAGTATAATTATCAGGAAATCAGTTTTGTACACTTAACTAAATTAAAAAGTAAAAAAGTGCTGATATCTTCGGATTGACGGTTGAACTTTTAAAGTCATTAAAAATATTATTTATATTTCTCTGACTAAACTTTTCAGTGTGCCCGAGAGTGTAAGTTTTCCACAGTCTTAAAAAGGGCCTTAATTACACCAGTATATAGAAAAGGGGGACAAAGCTCTTGTCACAAATTACAGACCAATTTCTTCCAATTTCCAATAATAACAAAGATATTTGAATAAATCATGACAGCACAAATTGTGGACCTATTTGACCTTGGCTTCCGAAGAGGTAAGAGCACCGTTCTGGGGGTCCTGGATCTTTTGAAGGGGATAATGAGGACTGGAAGTACTTTGATGCACTATTCTGTGACCTGAGTAAGGCATTTGACTGTGTCACACATGATCTCTTGTTAAAGAAACTGAAACTTTAAAATTTCAGTGAACACAATTTTAAATTAACACAGTCATATCTTTGTAAACGTTATCAGACTGTCCGGGTAAATGGTGGGTTGTCTGCAGCATCACTCTTGGATATAGGTGTCCCACAGGTATCGGTGCTCGGACCAATTCTATTTCTCATTTATATTAATTACTAAGTTTCTGCTGTTTGCAGATGATACAACGATCTGTCTGAAATGGGGGGATTGAGTGGGAGGCTAGGAAGAGGCTTGTTCTGGGACGAGTGGCTGTGGAGAACTGGTTTCTGTTGAATCGTCTGCTGCTAAACAATAATAAAACACAGAACATCATGTTTTCACTAAGAGATTTTGAGGAGGTGTTTTTGTGCTGAGAAACTTAGTAAGGTGTGTGTCACAGGAGCCAGTAAGAACTACTTATTATGCAATATTTCATAGTGTAATGACCTACGAAATAATTGCTTGGATATAGGGAAGACTGCAGGGGTGCCTTCTCAGAACTAGGCATACTGACTTTTCCCTCGGTATATCATTTACTTCATGTAAAGCGCAGTGAAGGAAACTTTAAAACTCATTAAGATATACACAATTATGAAACCAGAAACGGACATAACCAGGGTAGACCCGAATTCATAGGTGTAAAACTTTTTAACAAGCTACTGACAGAGGTCAAGGTACAAGGTTCAATTGACCAACAAAGTGAAAGGTTTTTAATTAAAAAATCATTTTATATTACAAAGGAATACCTTGACTTTCATTTTGATGTTTTACAATTTTAAGTGTGAATGTTCTTCATTATGTATTGTATGTAGTTTTTTCTTTGTTTCTTATCTAGTATATATGTGAATGTGTTAAATGTAATTGTTTTTAGAGCAACAGTAACTATCTGCTGTTAACTATTTTATGATTTGTGTAGGTGCTATTATACATTACCATTAATACATTTCGATTTTGACTTGTGTAGCACTATATTCCATATGCATTTTAATGTTGAAATTTAATATTCCGTTGAGGGGTTTTGTTGTAGTTGTGTTTATATATATATATATATATATATATATATATATATATATATATATATATATATATATATATATATATATATATATATATATGTATATATATATATATATATATATATATATATATATATATATATATATATATATATATATATATATATATATATATATATATATATATATATATATATATATATATATATATATATATATATATATATATATATATATATATATATATATATATATATATATATATATATATATATATATATATATATATATATATATATATATATATATATATATATATATATATATATATATATATATATATATATATATATATATATATATATATATATATATATATATATATATATATATATATATATATATATATATATATATATATATATATATATATTATATATATATATATATATATATATATATATATATATATATATATATATATATATATATATATATATATATATATATATATATATATATATATATATATATATATATTATAATCAGTTCCTTCAGCCCATTTTCTGAAATGTATGTTTTGGGAAAACAGAGAATATCACTTTAGAAGTGTCTTGTTTTCACTGTCATGTTTTTTGTCTTATATATGTAGGCATAGCTTCAGCTGCAGAGGGAATAAAAAATGCAGTACTTTGCTTCAAGGAATATGTGACTTTTCACTGTGTCCTGTCTAGGTTGACATCACTGCTTCTGGGAATAGCACTAGTATATCCGGTTGGTTCGACTATTTGTGGATTTGTTTATGTTTCTTTATCAGCTACTTTCATGAATGTATAATATATATGTTTAACCTCAGCAAGTTTTGCTGCATAAGACAGTTTAATGTTTATTTTGATATTCATTTAGCGCTTGTATTTTTGGTAAATTACTGTTATTACTTTTAAATCTACCAAGTTTAGTGATTTTTACCAGAGAAGAAACCATTGTCATTTTTTTCTCCATTTTACTAATGAATATTGGGTTACATTTCGCACATATTACTGATGGTGCGCGCTACCGCCTACCCATTATATAGTGAATGCATTAATGCTACATTTACTGACAATACTCCGTGAAATTGTCCCGAGTTACCGCTAAAATCGTATCCCTACTGTAGGGAATACAGTCAAAGTTGTGACCCATTTAGGGGGTGTTTTATTTAACGTTGGAAGGGTCGTCTATACAATCTATTATCTGTCTTTGATCACAGTCTAATGAATGCAATTGTTTCAATAACACGTTCTTTTATACTACAATATAATTGTGTTTTTCCTTAGGTTCATTTTGATGGTTGGGAAGAAGAATTCGATCAGTGGTTGGACTGCGAGAGTTCGGACATTTATCCAGTTGGATGGTGTCAAAGTGTGGGACATAAACTAGAGGGTCCACCAGTTCAAAATAAGACAAGCATACCTCAAAACAAAAGTCCGAAAGGTAAACCTCTGTAATTAAGTACTGTAGTGATGTGGAAACCTCATTTAATTTGTTATTGTTTCATTAACGCATATAATTGTAAAATGTAAGTTGTCGAAATTATATATAACAAAATTGGATAAAATAATTATTATTTATGTTTTTACAGTTAAGCGGAAAAATCGCAAAAAGAAAAATAAGGAGAATTCCAAAAACAGTTCTGTTGGTAGTTCTTCTTCAACATCTCGATCCATCAAGACGCCGAAGGTAATGCATAAAAGATGTTGATTTGTTTTGCTTTGCAAAACAGAATATACTGGGTGTATAACAAAAAACATGACTCATCTCCTAATGGGAGATTCCTTGGCATAAAATATGACTAAAAATGTTATACAGGGTGTTTCAAAAAACCTATGCCGACGTTTAACAGGAGATTCTTTGTAAGAAAATAAGATGAAAAGTGTGTATGAACATTGGCCCGCAGATGTTTGGTTTTCTAGATACTGGGTGGTAAAATTTAAAAAAAAAAGATTTTTTTTTAGTATTCCGAGATAGTTGGAGCTATTTGATTCAGATTTGGCATAACTTGATAGGTATTTAAAGGCTATATTTTAAGACAGTTTTTGTTACAACCATGGACATATGTATGGATAACCATCCCTGACTTTTCTATTAAACAAATACTACGCCACTGATTTTTAAAAAATGACTAGCTTCATATAATAGTACGCCACTGATTCTTTAAAAAATTCTAGCTTCATCGTTAAGGCTAAGTAAGAATACACAAAAATTGCATCTTAGTATTTTGTAATACAAGTCGTTTTCAAAAAAAAAATAAGAAATTCGGTTTGATTGAAGAAAAAAAAATAAAATTCATTTTTCCTTAAAATAAGGAATCACTTTTGTAAAGTTTTGTGCAATTCTAACTCCCAACTAAAACTGGACAAGAGGTACCCGAAGCGTACACCAAAATAGAATTTGTTTTTTTTTTTGTTCTCATCACAAAATACTAACAGGCGTTTTATTGTGTATTTTTACATCCCCTAAACTATAAGACTAATACTTTTTTAATCAGTGGCGTACTATTTTTTTGTTAAGAAAGTCAGGGATTGTTACCCATATTTACGCCCATGGTTGAAAAAAAAACTGTTGAATACTGTCAAAACATAACCTTTGAATACCTATGAGGCTGTGTGAAATCTTAATCAAACAGCTCTTACTATTTTGGAATTACTAATTTTTTTAAAAACCTTTAATACCCTTTATCTTGAAAATCAAATATCTATGGACTCATATTCATATGTACTTTTCGTCTTCTATTCTTACAAACAATCTCCTATTGGACGTTGGCACATTTTGGAAACACCCTCTATATTCATAGGTTCATAACGGCTTTATTTTTAAGATACGGGGTGTGTAGGATTATTAGATTGGCATGAAACTCCATATAGCAAGCATATGTACAGAATTACATGTTTTGCTATTAATTCTTGTTATTACTGACCAGCAACAACAAACGAGTCAGATTATGGGTGTTTCACCATTATTAGACTGTACCTTTTTTGTGCAAGATATCCTTATATAAAACATTTTATTAATTATTACAATAAGATTATTTTATAAATATATCTTGGTTATTTAGTAAATATTCTTTTAACACTTTTTTATTTTAGTTACTGAGCTTCGTGGCTTAATAGATGGTTTTAATTTGTTTTAGTTTATTAGACCATTATAAAACACTGACTTATAGTTTATCAATTTCGAAATTCTATTTAGGTAAAAACTTTGACAATACAGGTAATGAGGTAAAATTATTGTATTACATATCATCTTTTTCGAAAAATAGTTTAAAACCTTATAATTCTTTTTAAATAGTTTGTCTCTTGCAAAATTTTACAAATTACTTGTTCAAAATAAATGTCAAAACTTGAAATTTGAATCAATTAAAATTCCTAAGTATTTAAAAGAAGTAACCATTTCTACAGTTTCATTAAATCATAATATAATAAGTAATATTTAAATTATTATTTCCGAGTATCATAGATTTGGTTTTTGACACGTTTAATTTTAACGTATTTACTTTTAGCCAATTACATAAAAAGTTTAATTCAAAATTTAATTTATTTGTAATGTTATTAATATCCATTGCCTTAAAATATATTAAAGGATCATCAGCAAATAACTGAACTTTACAATAATTTAAATTTTAGGCATACTAATATACAAAACAAATAAAAAGGAACCCAAAATACTTGTAGAGATTTTTGTGATCTGGTTAAACATTTTATTAAAAAACAACTAACTAGCGAATAAAAAAAGATATGACACAAGGTAATAAAAAGATTATTAAAGTTAACAACTCGAAACACGAGAAATTATTTTTAAAAAATCAATTTTATTTCATAAGCGTACAAAAAGAACTAACTACAAAATGCATTTTAGTTATATTTATAAGTTCAGTAATGCTTATGTTGCATGAGAACGAAAAGATAAGAATCTAAGTATTGCGAGTGCATAAATGCAGAATTGCATTTCTCACGGGAACGTAACTCCTCCCCTCTTAGTTGAAAGCACGTTCTTAAAGACGTGTTTTAGAAAAATTCTCTTATTTTCTTCAATATCTAAAGAATCAGAGTTTGCATTTAATTGTTTTTTCTTAGACTTTTTTACAAATTTTTTGTATATGAAAAATATAATAATTATTGAAATGAATATGTAAAGTAAAATTGTCCAAAAACTAGTCTTCTTTACATAAATCGTTGTGGTCATTTCTTCTAAGACTTTCTTCTGGTTTTCCAATTTGGCTTCGATTTCTTTAGTCGTTTTTAGGTTTACGTAGTTTAAGTCCATTCTAGGAGGGCTGTAGAATGAATTTCGGTTTTCCTTAATTAGGCTTAAATTAAGGGTAGGTAGATTAATTCCATTAAATGTTAATTGGCTTGATTTATATGTTTCAAGCGTAATTGACTTTATCCGTATTTTACATCCTGGGGATGACTCAAGAAGATAGGAACCATATAGGGGTATGTTATCTTCAGATTTTTGACAATTCATGATGGTAGTTACTTGTATTGGAACTGTTATCAGTCATTTGTCGTCGATTATTTTTGTTGTCTGGATCTCGTGTAGTTGGGTTTCGAATGTATGGCAAAACGTAATATTTGGGTGATGTTTGATAAGTTGAACAGCGCAGGAGGGGCTGTCTTCGACAAACGTGGTGTGGGCTTCTTTACACAAATATTTCTGTGGTTGGATTGCGTGACATCTTTGGTCCATATGGGCATATTTTGTATTACCTAATGCTAGGTAGGGTTTATAAGGAATATTTACAAGAAATGATCGTATTTTATTATTTTCTAATATAGCCGATAATATGAATGGGCCTAAATATCTCTTTTTTATTTTTCCAGATCGATTATCTGATTGTTTGTAAATTTGTGAGCCTATTATTAAAATAGTCGGGGTTATATCCTTGTTTGTCCTATTTATAATTTTTTGTTTTAGTTCTCGTGATTCCTTTGTAATTTTGTCGTACAAAATTTGTGTGTTATTTTTATGATTATTGATATACTCGGTATATACATGAGCGGGTATTAAATCCATAGGATCTCTAGAGTCTGTGTGTCCGAAGGCAAGTTCGTATGGGGTAAAATTCGTAGTAGAATGGATCCTGTTATTATAGGCAATAATTGCGTACGGCATAAGTTTGGTAACTTCTGCATTGGGGTCCGATTCTCGAAGTAATCGAATGTGTTCGATTAATGTGGAATGTAGCCTTTCAACAGGGGAATTTGATTCATGGTGGTAGGAGGTAGTGAAGTGTATTTTAATATTATGTGTATTTAATAAGTCTTTAATGACTTCGTTCTGAAATTCAGATCCGCTGTCTGAAACTATTTGTTTTGGGATACGTAAAAAAGAAAAGAAATTAATTAACTGTTCACAGCACGACACTGCATTTTCAATATAAGGCAAGGCTTGTGCGTATTTGGAGAATTTATCTATAATAGTTAGGAATTTTTGTTTACCTATAATGAAAGTGTCGATATGAACAATTTCGAAAGGTTTGTATAAAAAGCGTTTCGGTTAATATCAAAGGTTGATCTGATGGTTTTCGATTATATTTTGATCTTTGGCAGATTTCACAATTATTGATGTATTTTGTTACATCTGCCTTAAGTGATTTCCAATAATAATTTGCTTTTAAAAATTTGCAAGTTTCTTCGATTCCCCTATGATTTGTTTTGCCTTCATGACGATATTTAATTCGTAATTCTCGTTCGTCAGGTTGAGCATTATTTATTAATTTTGAACATTCTATAAGTTTTAAACTTTTAAAATGGTTATTCATTGTTTGTTGAAAATAGGTTCTTAGTCCTTTGGAAAAGAAATAAATATATGTTGTTTTATTTGTAAAATATTCTTTCAAAAAGTTAGTAATTACTGTAATATTAGTGGGTAATGTTGCGTGAATAATTTGATGTCCTTCGAAATTTTCACGTTTGGCTTTAACATATTTGTCATAAGGTACTTTTTTAATAATAAGTTGGTGAGCTTTTTTATTAATAATTTCATCTAATATAGTCATATTGGAATGATTTGAAGCATTTGTACTATGTATTGTTTCCGTTATGGGTGGTTTTATTGGAATATTAGAATGGGTTGGTTGTGTTATAGGTGGAGTTATTAGAATGTCAGAAATAATATTAATTTTGGGTGTTGTTTCAGGTTCGTGTTCTAGTCTTTGTATTGTTTGTGACACTACTTCAGAGTCAAGGATATCTGGGTTAAATTGGTCGTTTAGGAATTGCGTTACGTCGGTGTCTATATCGCCTGGGTAATTTATTAATGATTCTGATTCGATTGATGGATTATATAGTTCTTCTACAACAATATTACGTTGTGAAGAATGTGGTTGTTGGTTTCTTCTAAGGATTGTGTTCCCTAAAGAAATATATCCATCGGCTCAGGCTTTTGTTGGCGTGATATTCCAGAAGAAGTTGGGCGTTGATTTTGGGAAAGATGGTCTGGGAGTAAAAGTGTTTCTTTGCATAAAATTTTGATTTGGGAAATTCGATTGTCTAAAATTGTTTGCGGGTTGCCTAAATTGTCCAAAGCCCATAAATTGATTATTTCCATGATTGAAATTTGGGATTGGTTGTCTATAAGAAGGCATTTGAAAATTGCTGAACAGGGTAATTCGAAAATATTGGTCTCAAATTAGCAGGACAATGTGCTTGTGTAGGCAAATTTATTTCTGGTTTTTGTGAATTAAAATTTGGGTTTTTTGGTAATGTGTTACTGCGGTTCTTATAATATATAAAATTTTCTTCTTCCAAGGCACAGCTCATTGCCTCTTCTAAAGTAACTTTATTTTTTAATCTAACCACAAGTTGCATATGGTAGTTTAGACCGTTTATGACAGTTTTTAATACTAAATTTCCGTATTCATTAATTTTTAAAAGTTTTAAAGCTTGCGTTTCTTACTTAAATTTGAGCGTCTTGCAAAGGCAGGCCAAATTGTTGCGGTGTTTCATTTTTTTCCGGTTTGGACGTTATTATATCTTGAATAATACAATCAATCAATCTATGGTCTGAAAAAGTCGAAATTATTTTTTACTGCGGGCCATGTATTTAATTCTATTCTAGAACAAATAATATCGGCTGCCCTACATTTATAGATGCATTATTGTCAGTTTTATTTCTATGATTATTATAAAAATTATCACAAGCATTAATAAATCTGTTTATTTCTTTTGGGTTCCCATCGAATAAGGGAATATTGTCTGCTTGATATCTGACTAGTTGTAAATTAGGTTCAGTAGCCATTATTTTACTTATTTGAATTAAATTAGAAAAAGGTGTTAGATTTCCTTCACAATTTAAATTTCCAAAAGCTGATATTAAATCTTCCAGTTTGCGAAATTACAAGAGACGTAAATATCAATATTTAAGATAGGATAAAAATAAAATGAAATAAGGAAAATTGAAAGGAAGCACTTACAGCAATGTACTGAAGATAATTCCAATTCTCATTCTTAAACTAGGGTCCAATAGGAGAGGCGATGTGGTCCTTTCCCTGGTTAGCTGCTATGAGGGTGGGACGAGGTGTGTTCCCAAACTCGCACCAATAGGACGCTGGACGATGCTGTTCCAAATCCCTGGTCAATTTTGAGTTTCTTGGTACACCCTGAAGATTTTTTTTTGATTGTCCGATTTTTGCCACGAATCGTTGAAACGAAACCAGAAAATACGCACGATGCGCGACTGTTGGCAATAATCCTACCGTCTGCGCCAGTCAACAACTCGAAACACGAGAAATTTTTTTAAAAAAATCAATTTTATTTCATAAGCGTACAAAGAGAACTAACTACAAAATGGATTTTAGTTATATTTATAAGTTCAATAATGCTTATGTTGCATCAGAACGAAAAGATAAAAGTCTAAGAATTGCGAGTGCATAAATGCAAAATTGCATTTCTCACGGGAACGTAACTTTCATTTAAATGCAACCCTCTGTATTTTATTGCATTTTTTAATTCTATACAAAATTCTAGGCCAACATAATGTCATTTGGAACCTATGTCAATATAACATTTTTTTGTCTTATTTTATACCGAATAATCTCTCATTAAGCTATGCATTAATTTTTTTAAGCACCCTGTATATTATATATATGTTTTTAGACTGAACCCCCAGACGAACCTCCAGAAATTTGCGAAATTGAATGCCAGTTTCCATATGACGAAGTGGACGAGCCAGACCCTGATGACCGGTCAGTAAGTATGGATCTAAAGAGTGATGTCAGCGAAGACAATCACGGACCAGAAGCGGGTTTGTAGTTTTCCTCAATAATTAACAATTCTTTTGTGTTTTGAAACAAAAAAATATTAACAATTTAGAAATGAAAATAACTATTAACTAGATTTTTACCCACTTATATGCTAATTAGTGGTAAACAGCAAACAGGTTTCTTATATAAAAATATTAGGATTTAATCAAATTTATCTATTTCGAAATTTGATAATATCTAAGATACAAGGTGTCAAAGTCTAAAGTTTATTTTTGATTTTTTTTTTAATATCTTTGGAAAAACCAAGATCTTTCTGCAAAATTTGATATTCTAGGGTTTTTGAGGATGGAAAATCCAAACTTCTTAAAAACATTAATATAAATTGTTTAACTGTTCTCATTTTTTTGCGCCTTAGTGTATTCACGTTTAAAATTTTCGAGATATTTCCGTTTAGATAATTGTTCAAAAATTTATTGAGAATTCCATATTATCGTATTACCTTACAATTTAATGAAAGCAAAAGGAAAGAACCGTAATAGTGAAAAAAATCACCCTCACAGATTTTTGCACATCTTCACGTTTTAGGGTATCTAGATGTCAAAAAACATATTTTCTCAATTCCCTCGGTCTGCCTTTCGATTGACTTAAAATTTTGGTCAAAAATCAAGGGTTACAAGGGGATAAAATGGTTATATTTTGGCAAAAATCCAGTATGACGGAAGAAAATGGCGCCCTAGTGAAATGTTATAAAAATTATTACTAAAAAACAACTTACTCAATTTACCAGAAATGTTGCACAAAAATTAAGGATTACATAGAAATCAACTGCTAAAATTTTTGTACAAATCCAAGATAGTGAAATAAGATGGCGCAGCGGCTTAATAAAATAATATAAAACTTAGCCTGAAATACCCACTTATTAGATTAATTTAAATTTTTTTCAAAATTAAGTGTTATGCGAGATGGTCTGGTAGAATTGTGGTACCAAAAAAAATAGCGGCCAATAAAATGTTGGTAATCGCGAAAAAAATCCTCTTCAAAGTTTTACATAGCCTATTTCAGGTTACACTTCAGGTACACTGTCTGTCTGTTTGCGGCATAACTAAAGAATACTTACCCGATTGACTTCAAATTTAAAGGTCTTATGGGGATGTCCTGGTAACATTTTGGTAAATATCCAATATATCGGAACAAAATGGCGGCTTGGTGAAATGTAAAAAAATCACTAAAAACTGTTTATCCAAATTACCTTAAATTTTGCACAAAAATCAAGTGTTGCATTGAAAAAACATAGAAATGAACTGGCAACATTTTGATTTGATTTGAAGATGGCTGCCTTATAAAATATTTTAAAAAATCATCCTAACAAGAATTACTTAATATGTACATTAATTTCAAGTTTTTTTCAAGCATTAAATGTGATATAAAGATAAACTAGTAAAATTTTGGTCATAATTCAAAATGGCGAAACAAAATGGCGACCAAATAAAATGTTTAAGAAATCAACGTAAAAAAATTCTTCGAATTTTTCACAAAAATTAAATATGCTATAAGGAATAACCTGGTACGAATTCAAAATGACGGTCTTAAAAAAATCGGTGTAAACTACTTATTCAATTTATCTTAAATGTCCAAGAATCAAGTGTGGCATAGATAAAAACAGGTAAAATATTGAATCTAATATTGTGGAACAAAATAGCGCCCAATAAAAATATTTGAAGACAGTATATGTAAATGTGTTACTAACTAGGTTAGGTTAGGTTAAAAGTGAGCGGATCAAACCGACCATCTACTGCGACTCTGTGGTCTATTGTGGTTCACACCTTTGTTTACACTTCCCCAATCAACTCTGAATCCTCAGTGAGTGTTATCATTGCATTTGGGGAGGTATTCTTCAAGTCTTCGGGCAGCAGGATATCTCTACCGCATATAGAGAATCTGATCCTGGCAGCTGCCGGGCATTCACACAGCACATGGCTGGCTGTCTCGTCATCCTCCATACATAGGCGGCACTCGGATTCGTCTTCAAGCCCCATCCTGTACATGTGATGTCTTAGACACAATGGCCAATGTATAGGCCTATTGCTGTTTTGAGCTTAATTCTGTTCATATTTAACGGACTCTGTTATCCTCTTCTTCATAGGAAGGGGGATAAATGCTTTTGCATGGGACAGACCTGGCAGTCCAGGCTAATAGAGATTAGCTTTCTCCTCAACCAAGTCCAAAATTGCGCGCTTGGTCGTTTCGTGGGCTACTCCTAAAGCTGGTTCAGGTCCCACGAATCTTATCTCTGCTCCTTTCTTTGCTAGAAGGTCCGCAAATTCATTTCTCTCCAAACCTGCATGTCCTGGTATCCAGTTAAGAGCGATTTTATTGTCGCTCACCAGGACAACAAGTGCCTTTTGGAGTTCCAAACTGTTTTGGATGTACAATGACTCGCTTCAAGTGCTTTAGGGGCCGCTTGACTATCCGATTATTTATTGATCCTGCATCATTCTAACACACAATTCGATAGCATGAATTTCTGCTTGGAATATTGAGGTGTTATTTCCCAGGCTTACTGACAGAGCAACCTTCGGCTTTACCCAATGGATTCTAGCACCTACACCTTTATTGGTTTTGTAGACGTCTGTGAATAGGCACAGCTCTCCTTTCGGTAGATCAGATTTATTCTGATCCCACTCTTCTCTCCCTGGGAAGGGAGGGTTGTTGTGCACTAACAGTTTTTGGTAGTAGGTCCGATGGCATTCCCAACATGTAACGTTTTTCACCACTTTCAGCATGTTGGATGATTCCATGTGACTCGTGCTATCCACCATGGTGTTGGTGACATGGTGGAGTCTGTATGTTGTCCTCATTGCTTCCTCTTCCACAAATAGGTGGAGTGGTGGAAGTTTCAAAAAGAGTTCCATGGCCGCTGTCGGAGTGGAGCGAATCGCTCATATAATTGATAGGCCAGCCAGTCTGCAGTCCACTCAGGTTGGCTTGGGCAACACTTTGATGTCCCTTGCTCCACCAGGATGCAGAACCATAGGCTATCATTGGTCTTAAGACCGTTAGGTACAGCCAGTATAGCTGTGTTGGTCTCATACCCTATAACTTCCCGCAGATTTTACGGCATACGGATTTTACTAACTATGTACGGAACTAAATTGGGTCACACTTCACTATTCCTGATAAAAGGAAAGTTTCATAACGAGGGAAGTTCCGGGCACAGAAAATGTACCGATTTTTTTTTATAGATAATTAGGAGTTATTAATTTCTTAAATTTTTATTTTTTAATAAATACTTTTGAAATAAAATGTTTTATAAGAGAGAGACAACTGTATCAAACCTAATAGTTTTACTGAAATACATATTTCATTTTAACCACAGAGAAAAAAGTTAATATTAAAATATGTCAGTTTTCTGTAATAACTGTTCAAAGTGATTTCCGTTCACTTCAGTACCCTTTAGTATTCGTTTCGAAGCGACTCCGCAGCATTCACAATATCTCGGGTATTCACTGCTTCACTTCATATATCGCCAGTACAAAAATCAAGTGGATTAAAATCGGGGCTTCGAGCCGGCCAAAACATCGGGCGACCTATCCAGTTATCGGTAAAATGGGCATTCAGGAAATCTAGCTGTAGGGGAAGATCATCTAAATAATCGGGTAACTGAGATTATTGAAAATTTATATACAATTCGCTGTTTAAATAGACCGGAAAAGATTAACGTCATTTTTTAAGTTGGTACATGTGGCTTGTTTCCAAACAAAGACATGCTCCATGTAAATCTCCATAAGAAAAATTTTTAGAGTGCGATTTTATCCTAATTAAAAAAAATGTGCGGGAGTTTCCACAATAAATTGTGAAAATTAACGGTAAAAGTGAACATAAAAAAATAGAAATGGAAATTAACAAAGATGTAGGTTGATTTATTTCTAATTTAATGTACACGATGTTAGGTCGCTTGTTGTTTACTTGTACTTCTTGTAAAAAAATGTGTAAATATTGATGAATGTTACATAGCTTTGTTTCTTTTCCTTTGGCGAACGAAATTTTATTTAAATTTCATTTTCATTATTTTGTTAAAAAAAAAATGGTAATTTGTTTGTGTTAACCTTAAGTGTCCTTAACAAAACAAATAATTTTTTAAATCTAAAAAATTAAAATGTCTGCTTATCATCGTAGCGTTGGCAATCGGTTACAAAGCACGTAATTATTATGGACAATTGATCTTGTAAGTTTTAAATAAAATAACTCTGAACACAGGTTGCGAAAATATAAAACAATGGATTCTCATAACCTGACAAAAATTAGTAATCAAGATTGGCATTGTTGAATGTTGAAGATGTGTTTAGACTCTGGCTTTGACTATTTCCCAAAATATGCTCACCTCTCATCGCGCCAATTATATTTTGATGGTGATGCACATCCAACTGAAGGTATGGTTTTATGGATTGAGAATTAATGTGACCCGTAATCTTAATAAGTTGTTGTTCCTGAACACCATTTTTTGTCAAATTCGACACTGTCATAGCCCTTGCTGGATGATTTGCGATTTTAACCTTCTTGATATCAATTCGTATTTTTGATGCAGATTCTTTTGACCAAAAAGAAATCGCTTTTTGGCCGACGAGAATTTTTTTTACCATCCCTTCGAAAACTTTTTATTCCAGTTTGGATTAGGAGCCAATCTATCCACTGTTGGATTTCCACGCTTTTCTATACATTTTGCTAAAAGTCGTATAGAACAATCATCAATGCTTTTGCTGTTTCTTATCAACCACTTACTATCAGCAATTTTTTTTTTCACCTTGAGTTGTTTTTGTGAACACAGGATTATATTCAGTTCTCTAAGATAAGTGTAACAAGGTTAACGAGCGGTTATTTATTATATTTAAAATTATTTATTTATTTTATTTATTTATTTGAGACATAGCTGGCAACCCTATCACAATACTGAAATTATCTAAGACATGATAACTAAAATCAAAGGTACTCTGTAGGCTTCTTCGTAAATTGTAATTTACAATGTTATCAAATATAATTGTTAGTACAAATTGAATTAAACATCTTATATCACCAATTCTGCAGCCATATCATTTTTATTTTTTGTTTCTAATTTTGTTATGTTTATTTTACTCTTTATTTTCACAATTTATTACGGAAACTCACTAAATTTTCTTAATTCGGATTTTCTTATGGAGATTTACATGGAATAAATCTTTGGAAACAGACCAGTACTACCGTCCTAAAGAGTGACGTCACGATTTTCCTGCTTTATTAGGTGGTCGTTCAAAGAAAAACCACACCATACATTAATTTTACCTTAAATTCGTGTTGATAATAACGTTCACATGCTAAGTGTAGATTTTCCGAATTCCGTGCATTTTTATTCCTAAAGTTGAAGAAGAGAACATTGCTCAATCTGTAAACAGTATTTTGTTTAGAAGCATCGGGTTGGCATTTTGTAATGGGGGTGGGTAACGGAGATAAGAAGGGATGGAACTTCTACGTGGGACAATCTGTATACTATATTGTTATATTCATTGATTTTCAAAAATTCGTTTGAAGGCACTCAAAAATTATATGAAATAATAATTTTAAAACTTACTCGGAACATTAAAACATACAAGGTTCTGTCTGAAAGTGTATGTCACTATCTCAATTTTTTAGGTTTTCTGAAAGATTAGAATTAATCTGTATCAGATCAAAACTTTTGTTAAACTTCAAAGAAATTGCATTAAATATCAATATAGAAAATATTAATAAACTCTGATATGACTTATAGGAGAAGAACCTGCTGGTCCTGACCAAAGTCTACCCGTTGCCAGTAGGGAGTCTCCCATACTCATAAGTAGTGATACGAATGTAGGTGAGGAACCACCTGAGCTGCCCCCTGAAAAAACATCGTCGACATACGTGAGTACATTTTTTCTCTTCCAGCCATTGTTAAAATTTCTACTATCGTTTTCTTCTTGAAGTTTTATATGTAATAATTTTGAACATATGTGTATATATACAGTGTGGGCCATAATGTTTGCAACATATGGGAAATTTTGATAAAGTTGGCGTATAAAGGAAAAGTAATTCGGATAATCTTAGGTCGGATATACAAGGTGTTGAAAAAAAAACAAAAATACAACCTGACCAGAAAAAAGTGGAGTTGATGAAAGATGAAATGTCGAAAAATTTTATTTGGAATAAGTGCGTAGGACTTAATTTAAAACCCGTTTGAAACAAAAGTTCCAACAATTCCAATTTCCCCATGGCGCACCTATCAAGCAATGTATTGAAGGTTTTTCTATTGAACTAGTTATAATACGTGAATTAATCGTTAATATTGAAAAATAATTTTAAATGTTTTATTAGGCTAACTTTTAGATAATTAAATACGAATTGTCGTTTTGCACACGGAATTCTACTCTGGCAATGCCTTCCTTGTGTCTTAAACTCTTGAGATGTTTTCGATAATTTTATTCTGATATAGGCGTTGTTGAATGTTGAAGATGTGTTTAGACTGTGGCTTTGACTATTTCCCAAAATATGCTCATCTCTCATGGCGCCAATTATATTTTGATGGTGATCCACATCCAACTGAAAGTATGGTTGTATGAACTGGGAATTACTGTGACCCGTATTCTTAATAAGTTGTTCTTGAACACCATTTTTTGTTCAATTCGACATTGCCATAGCCCTTGCTGAATGATTTGCGATTTTAACCTTCTTGATATCAGTTCCTATTTTTGATGCAAATTCTTCGAAAACTTTTCATTCTAGTTTGGATTAGGAGCCAATCTATCCACTGTTAGATTTCCAAGCTTTGCTATACATTTTTCTAAAAGTCGTATATAACAATCATCAATGCTTTTGCTTTTCTTACCAACCACTTACTATCAGCAATTTTTTTTTCCACCTTGAGTTGTTTTTGTGGACACAGGATTATATTCAATTCGTCCTGTAAACTTTCCGTTATGATCTAACATAAGAAAATGTTTAACTTTGGCTATTGTCCCTTTACCACCTCTCCATGCTAGTTCGTGTTATGTCACGTGAAAAACCTTTCGCTGCAAACCAGTAACATCATTTTCATCCCTTATTTTTAAAATCTTTTTATTCTCTTCATTATTAAGAGTAACAGCACTTGTTTTTCTTTGTGTTGCATCTCTTTGCAACTGGCGTCGTTGCGCATGGCGAGCAGCTCTTGCAGTTGCAAATTCAACGTTTGAGAAACGATTAAATTTGAGCTGGAATTTGGATAAGTACGTTTCTTGCAGTTGTTTTGAGGTTGAATTCCACATAATCTAAAACAATAATACATCTGTGAATCCTGGTCTCACTACTTAACAAATCTATCTAAATGTTATTTCTTTAAAGCAAACAACAATATCTCTCCTTTACCACATATTCTTTATAATCATCCGAGTTTTTTTCTTCATGGTAAACCCCCAGTCCTCCATAACTACAGCCAGTTTTTTAATAAAGGGTTCTCCTTCGTTTCTCTACGATTTTTCTTGGCAAAATTCTAAAAATTGCTTGCATTCCTTAGATTTCTTCGTATTCAATGGAATTAATTTATCCACTTCTCTTCTTATTAACTCAGTATTTTCTTTTCCAAAACGCGACATTTTTCTCAAAAGCAAAATAGAATAAAACCTACGCCTCATTATTGACGTTTGTATGCTAAAAAAATCAAAACGCCGGTCACAGCCATCTTAAAATCTCTGTGCATCACGTGCAACAGCTGTCCTACCTTTTTAATTCTTGTATTTTTCAAATCATTTTACTAAGCATAAAATTTTCTTACGTGAATTAAAAGTCCGGAAGTTTTTCTCGGTCACTAATTTTTTAAGAAAATTTCCCTTGGCTGTTTCAAAAAATTCGTACCTTGAAATGTCCGGAAATAATTCAAGCTCTAGGAAGGTTATAAATGATAGTTTTTATAAAATGATTTACCAAATATTAAAATAGTCATTAGGATGAAGAAAATTTTGAATTAATATAATTTAAAAAAAATGTGTTTGGAAATAAAATTTATTTTTATCCCTGTGAATTTTATTCTAATATTTTAGTAAAGAATTTTCTGAAACCCTCTATCACAATAAAGTTCTTAAAAACATCTAAAACATTTAAAATTTGTTTGGTAGTTAAACAATGTTTTTTGTTGAAAATTTAATTTCAGATTTTGTAAACTTTTTTTTAAATTAAATTTTCTAAACACTTTCCAAATGCTTTTTTTTTCGATGTTTTGTCTTGTAAATCCACCTATTAACCTGTATATCTTACCTAAGGTGAAATACTGTCAAAAACTATTTTTTCTTCATGCGCCAACTTTTATCGAGAATAAAATTTTGTGAGAAATCAAGAATTAAAAAAATCCTTATTATGTTGCGAACATATGGTCCACACTGTATATTGAAATATTGAACTTATGAAAATCACTTTCCGACATTTCGCCTTTTATTGCACGAGGCATCTTCCTTCCTATTCCTCGAGACATACTCCTATTCCATGACAGGAAACTAGTAAAAAAATTTGAAAATAAACCATAAATAACGTAAATATTTGCATTTTTTTTTTAATACACTACCCATACCAAGACCGATAATAAAAGCTTAAATCATTATCAAGGTTCATTTTCCAATATTTTAAAAACTAGTCCCTAAAGCAATTCGATATTTACCATAATATGAAATAAAAACATATTGTTTCTATTTTGGTTTTAAAAATGAATGGGTTCAAACATTAAAAAAATTGTTTTTTTTTTCCTATAAATTATTTTATTTCTAGAAAATGTAAGCAGTTTGTTTTAAATGCAATTTTGCGCAGATGCGGTATTAACTTAGCCGAAATTAGGAGCCCAAAATTGCATTAGTATTTGTGGCAAGGCCAAGTAAGCAAAGTAAAATAAATGCTTATAGCTTATATATATATATATATATATATATATATATATATATATATATATACAGGGTGTTCAGTTAAGGGCGTACACTATCTATATCTCAAGAACCCTTGACTGCAGCCAATTGGAAAAAAAAAATTCATGACTAAAATGGCAACGAGGAATCGTCCAAAAATATTTTTAACTTTGCAAATTGGCCGTTGTCAAAAGGAAAATACAAATTTAAAATTTGAGCAAAATTATTAAATTAAGATATAAGTTTTATAACGTCATTCGAAAGCTGAGTCAATTTTCTATGAATTCGCTTTAAGCCAAATTTTCATTGGATTAATAATAAGGGTGGGGGAAACAAATGTGTGTTGTCATATTTAAATCGCTATATCTTGTACACTTCTTAACCAATTTTAATGCACAAGGTATCATATGAAAGATAATTTTTACATCTCTTAATGGTTTTCTGCAGTGATATAAATTAGTTTTAAAAAAAGAAGTCAGATGGCGCTATGCAATGTGGTTATTTTCTTGAAATTTTTCTAAAATTTCAAATGGATCGGTATACCTTATAAATTATAAAAGTGAATTATAAAATCTACATTTTGGCGAAAACCGCATATCGAAATCTTTATTCGTTTCGGAGTTGTTGCTAAATAACTGGTGATAAAAGAAGCAAAAACAAAAAAATCGAGTTTTATGAAGTTAGTATCTGACAAATAAATGATATTATGGAATTAATTAAAGCATGTTAAAGGTTTACTTAATAACCAGATTAAAAAATCTTAATTGAACTAATTGTAAGCAATGTCATACCATGAGGTATTGCGTTCTTATTTCTTATTTGCCTCCTTGTACTGTCACAGTAAGCCGTGAAAAACAACAGAAACATTGCGCCTCGTTGTCATGGCAATAAAAGCAGTAACTGTCATTTTGGTTTGTTTATTGTCTTGTGAAAGAAAGTTTACTTCTTGTTTCCGTTACTAAAGTAAAAATGCCGTTTACAAATGAAGAGGCATTTGATATGTTAGGTGTGTATTTTGAGTGCTTTCGAAATGCAGCCAGAGCTTCAAGGAGTATGCTTTGCAGTACCCTAATCGGACGCATCATTCCAGGCACGTGTTTACTCGTTTGGCAAGACGACTCAGAGAAACTGGCAGAGTTCAACCAACTTCGACTCAAATAAGGCATCGCAGAGTCAGAAATGAGACGAATATCATAAACGTTTTAGCTTATATCAATGTTGATCCACATGCTAGTATTCGCGAAATTTCTAGGGACTTGGGACTTTCAGTTGGCTCCATTCATAAAATTTTGATGGATTTTAACATGCATCCATATCATATTGTTTTGCACCAGGCTTTACTAGACTTGGATTTCTACAATCGCTTAAATTATTGTCATTGGCTTCTCAACATGATAAGGGAAGATCGCCGTTTTTTGGATAAAGTACTATGGACAGATGAAGCCTCATTTACCAGCAATGGTAGAGTAAACTTGCACAACATGCATTACTGGTGTGATAATAATCCTCATTGGATGCGTGAAGTCGACCATCAACATCGTTGGACAGTGAATGTATGGTGCGGAATTGTTGAAGGAAAGATTATCGGGCCTTTTATCTTTGATAGGACTCTAAATGGTGAATTATACCTTCAATTTTTAATTAATGAGCTGCCACAGTTATTAGAAAACGTGACCCTCGCGACAAGAAGAAATTTGTGGTTTCAACACGATGGATGTCCTGCCCATTTTTCAAACCAAGTGCGTCACTACCTTGACCAGCAGTTCCCTTTCCGGTGGATTGGAAGAGGAAGTTTATTTCTTTGGCCAGCCAGGTCACCGGACTTAACTTGTCTCGATTTTTATTTATGGGGAAGAATAAAAGATCTCGTTTACAAAACTCGACCAACAACGCGAGAAAATATGATCGAGAGAATTAGAACGGCTATAAACAGCATATCCGTGGCGGAAATTAAAACTGCTGTCTCGTCAACACAACAAAGGCTGTACCGCTGTATTCAGAATGATGGAAAACATTTTGAACATATCCCATAAATGCCTAATTTTTCTGAAAATTTTGTTCTTGTTCTTGTTACTCGTTACCTGTTTCTTCGTATTTTTGCCACGAAGGTTTTTCATACGTTACTCGTTATGTTATTCTGCTTTGTTATGGCCCGTTGGCCTTTAAACACGCTCCAAATTTTAATAGTCTGCTAAAGTTTGGACCAGTCCAAAGCCTGGATAAAGTGTGATGGAAGGCAAATAAAAATATTACTACTTACAATTAGTTCAATTAAGATTTTTTAATCTGGTTATTAAGTAAACCTTTAACATGCTTTAATTAATTCCATAATATCATTTATTTGTCAGATACTAACTTCATAAAACTCGATTTTTTTGTTTTTGCTTCTTTTATCACCAGTTATTTAGCAACAACTCCGAAACGAATAAAGATTTCGATATGCGGTTTTCGCCAAAATGTAGATTTTATAATTCACTTTTATAATTTATAAGGTAAAGCATACCGATCCATTTGAAATTTTAGAAAAATTTCAAGAAAACTCTAACCACATTGGATAGCGCCATCTGACTTCTTTTTTTAAAACTAATTTATATCACTGCAGAAGTCCATTAAGAGATGTAAAAATTATCTTTCATATGACACCTTGTTCATTAAAATTGGTTAAGAAGTGTACAAGATATAGCGATTTAAATATGACAACACACATTTGTTTCCCCCACCCTTATTATTAACCCAATGAAAATTTGGCTTAAAGCGAATTCATAGAAAATTGACTCAGCTTTCCAATGACGTTATAAAACTTATATCTTAATTTAGTAATTTTGCTCAAATTTTAAATTTGTATTTTCATTTTGACAGTTGCGCCCCCTTACGGCCAATTTGCAAAGTTAAAAATATTTTTGGACGATTCCTCGTTGCCATTTTAGTCATGAATTTTTTTTTTCCAATTGGCTGCAGTCAAGGGTTCTTGAGATATAGATAGTGTACGCCCTTAACTGAACACCCTATATATATATATATATATATATATATATATATATATATATATATATATATATATATATGTCCCGAATTGCAGTGTCCAAACATTAACAGCGCATTCTGCATTCAAAATAAGCCCTAATTTTCTATATAAACATATCGGCAAATGCTTTGTTTTCGAAATACAGGGTGTTAAAGTTTTAAGAAAAAAATTGTTATTTAGTCATAACTTTTTTAGTACTTGAGATATTGTTATTAAATTTGGTAAACAGCATTTGAGTAACAAAAGGCATTTTTTGATTTGAAATATTTTTTAATTCTGTATCAGTGGCGTCCGTACAGGATTTTTTATTGAATATTCTTGAAGAAAAAATGGTACGCTACTGCTTTTTCTGAAAACAAAAATCATTCCTAAAATCCTCACCCAGTTTGGAGCAAATTTGATTCCTTGCCTTTTTTTCGTGCGATGCAAGGATTTCGAGTTAAAAACTAAAAACTATTTTTATGTATGGCGTAGTTAAAATTTCCATTATTGTTAATTATTTCAGTGGCAAAACCTTTAACATCTTGGTATGCCATGATTGCATTTTTGTGATAATTGAACAATTGCTAGGTTCGTCTTTAAAGTATGACAGATGAGTTTATAATTCTAAAATCGTCGATTCATTTTGTAAAACGGTAATTAGAATTAATTCAATTTTTAAGATGATACTTCATTTTACAGAAACTACTCTTTATTAACTAAGTTCGTAATTAATTTTACAAAAACTAGAATTCATAACTTTTATTAACTTAGATCGTGAAAAAAATTTATAGAGCACTTTAAATATATTTATATTATATTAAATATTATTAAGGATTAATGTATCATGGTATGGTATCATGGCATACCAAGAGTCGACAATGAAGGAATGATGGTAAGTACCAAGGACATTAGATTTTAATAGGTTGCATGCTAACTTCTGCGATAACTGTGAATAACCCAAACATAATGCAAATCTCCATTACAACAGGTCGATGACGTCATCTCTCCTTAGTTGTCAGACAAGCTTTTATTTTAGAAACCCTACATACGTTGTTCAGAAATTATGAACTCACCCGGAATGCATGAAATAAATATCGGAAACCAAATAATTTTAAAAACTTGCTGTTACAATCCCACCTTAAAGGTTTTGCTACTGAAATTAACAATAATGGAAATTTTAACTATGCCATACATAAAAATGGTTTTTAGTTTTTTACTCGAAATCCTTACACCGCACGAAAAAAAGACAAGGGATCAAATTTGCTCCAAACTGAGTGGGGATTTTAGGAATCATTTTTGTTTTCAGAAAAAGCAGTAGAGTACCATTTTTTCTTCAAGAATATTCAATCAAAAATCCCGTACGGACGCCACTGATGTAAAATTAAAAAATATTTCAAATCAAAAAATGCCCGTTGTTACTCCAAGGCTGTTTACCAAATTTAATAACAATATCTCAAGTAATAAAAAAGTTATGACTAAAAAACAATTTTTTTCTTAAAACTTTAACACCCTGTATTTCGAAAACGAAGCATTTGCCGATATACGTTTATATAGAAAATTAGGGCTTATTTTGAATGCAGAATGCGCTGTTAAAGTTTGGACACTGCAATTCGGGACACCCTGTATATATATATATATATATATATATATATATATATATATATATATATAATATATATATATAATATATAATATATATATATATATATATATATATATATATATATATATATATATATATATAAATATATATATATACAATGACAAACCTATATAAATAAGCAAAAATGTGCTCTTAAGTCCACTAGATGGTATAACATTCATTGCCACCAAATCAAGCAATTTTTCAACAGCAATAAGTTTTCCACCTATATTGGCTCTTTTCCCACTGGGTCAGAAATCGAGCACGTTTCCGAGCTCCTGCAACTTGCAACAGTGTTCCGATCTCGAGTAATAAAGATCCCTGAAGATACCTCGTGCGATCTATGACGAAACGTCGGAAAGTGATTACGTCTAATCCCGAGAACTATGGTTTATTTATATTGAAAAATTTTAGCCCTCCACTAGTACAAGTCCGAAACAAATACCTAGGCTAATAAACAACGCAAATAGTACAATCGACTTGGGAGGAGACTTGTGTCCGAGAGACTGGAACGTGTTGGATGTGGCCCAGTTTTTGAGGGTAAACGATTGTGCTAACTATTGTGATGTCTTCAGTGAGCAGGTAAGACGATTTGATATTTATTTTTTATTTAAGTTTGTCAAACAACAGACAGGTTTGACATGTCCTGTAATAGTCACCAAACATTGTGTATCTCAATGCTTGGTTTATTAAAAATCATGTTACTATAACGGATGAAAAAATATTAAGATTTGTCTATTTATTTATCTTCATGTAATATACAAGGTGTCCCAAATTTGAGTTGCTAACTCATCTTTTGGAATCAAGTCCTGCATGGTCTAAAATGACACTGGACAAAATATTACTCAAATTGCTTTTATACAAGGCGTGTTGTAAGTAAATGATTGAACATACTCTTAAATACAGTGAGTTTATTTGAACAAATAACGACAAATTTAATTAGACAAACTTGTTTAGTACTAATTTGTATGCACATATCTCAGATATAGTGTATTTTTGTTGAATTTTAATATCTTTGTGGCTGAATAGATGTCCCATTTAAAATGAAGGTAACCCTTGATTACAGGTAAAATAATTCAAATATTTATTTATTTTTTATTCTCAACATTCCCAACCAACTGTATAAGTTTATTACAACACTAATATTATAGCAAACTAACAATTAAGAGTAATATAAAATACCAAAATAAATAATAATTGAAGAACAAAATAAAGAATATTAACACAGTCAAAATTATTTGTTCTTTAATTTACGTTCCTATAAAAAGTTTTTTTTTTTACTTCCTTTTTAAATTTTATTATAGTTTTTATTCTGCGTAAATGTGTTGGTAATTCATTATATATTAATATACCACTATATTATAAAGGTTTTTTGCAAAATTGCTTCGACTATAAATTGTATTAATTAAACCTGATTGTCGTGTGTCATGATTATGTATAGTACGTCTTTTTTCTAAATCTAAATTGGATACTTTTTGTAAGTATTGCATGACTGAAAATGCATGGTTTTAACTTATAAATATGGTTAGTATCTAAATAGCCAAATTTTGTATATAAATATATTGTTGGTTCTAGGAAAGAAAGTTTATGTATACATTTAATAATATTATTTTGTAAACAACATAAAGGTTTCAATGTGTTGAAATTAGCAAATTCCCCAAACTGAAATCAAATATTGCAAATTTCAATATTTTAATGCAAAATAAATATTTTCGTAAATTTTAATGGTATATTACAACGAATTTTATATAGAATTCCTACTAGAGGAGATATACATTTCCTAAGGTATTCTATATGATTCCGCCAATGTAGATTTTCATCCATGTTTAGTCCCAAAAATTTAATGCATCTACTATAATTAATATTTACTTATTATAATTATTAATATACTACTATAATACATTTTTTTGATTGAATTTAATTGGTTCCATTTGATTGCTTATATGATTTTTGCTTACAAACATAAAAAAAGATTTTTCCAAATTTAAAGTTAGTTTATGCGATTGTAGCCAATTGATATAATTGGTAAATCTTCTGCAATGTAGTATCTAATTTCTAAAAAAATATTTCCAAAATAAAAAATAGTTGTATCATCCGCAATTAGTTTTTTAGTTCCATTAAGTTTTAATTTTGAAATTTAATGTATGTATATTAAAAATAAAATAGGTCCTAATATTGAACCTTGAGGTACACCGCATGATATTCATTTCTTAGAACTAATATTATGTCCAATTTGGACATATTACTGTGTACCATTTAAGTAATTTTGAAACCAATAATAGATATTTCCTCGAATTCCAATATTGTATAATTTTTTTAATATAATATGATTAATTGTGTCAAAAGCTTTGCATAAGGATAAGGATAAGATACAACATTTTTTATTTTGATCAGTTTTTAACCGAATATCAGTAATAATATTAATTACTGCATATTGACCACTGAATAGTAAATTTTTAATTTATAAATAATTTGATAATAATTTATTGTGCACTACTTTTTCTAGAATTTTTGATAGAACTGGTAACACAGATATTGGTCTATAATTATTTGGATTAATATTATTTCCTCCTTTATATATTGGCGAAACTCTAGATATTTTCTTTTTTTTTTTGAAACAATAGGTACTTGTTTTAAAAGACACATGAATTAGATGTTTTAAAATTGGAATTAGTTGAATTTTGACTGTTTTAATAATTTTTATAGAAATATTATCATGTCCAGTAGATTTTCTTATATTCAGGTTTTCAATAATTTTTTCTATAGCCACACTAGTTATGCTCTCTTCATCCATAAATATTCAATTTTCTTGCATTGGCTCTGCTTCTAATTCGTCGCCTTTTAATTTTTTAAATAAATTTTGATAAAATGGTTATTCATTTCTTCTGTTATTTTCAATTAAAAAATATTCAATATTATTTTGTTTTGCTTGTTTCGTGTGAGTGTTTGTTAATAGGTAGTTAATATTTTGCCATATACTTTTCTGGTCAAAGGAATTAAATTGTTTTTTAAAAATTTTATTTCGTTGACTGTAATCATTTTCTTTCGTTGACTTAATCGTTTTCTTTACATATTTTTTGTATTGGTATAAATTTGTGCATGGTGTAAGTTTTCCTGAAATTTTTATTGTTTAAATAATATTTGTTACGAGTCTATGATTTTTTCTAATTCTGGAGTAAACCAAGGTTTTGTATTTTTTCTTGTTCTTAAGATTACTTTATGAGAACAGGATTTAAAAACATTTTCCAAATTATCATACAATTCATCTGCATTTTTTGTTGTATTTTTAATCTTATCTTGGTCTTCAGTTGTTCTCCGTCGAATTTATATATATTTATATGTTTGAATTTATTAGAAATTATAACATTCAACATATTTAGTTTTAGAGAAATAAATGAATATAATTGTTCCGTTTTCTCTATTACATCAAATTTTAACTTTCCGCTAATAAACATGGCTACTCCACCACCTCTCTTTTCACTCAATGCAAAAACTTAATTGTAGTTTCTAAAATTGTAATACTTTTCTTCATATTTCTTTATCCAAGCTTAATATCATCCGTTTTATTTTTCATTGAACGTGCATTCATATATAATACTTTCATATTTTTATTGAAGAAAATAATTTATTTTTTCTTTTTCTTTTGATTTCCTAAATAAGTGGATTTTGCATTGGTTACTGTTTGCTTCATGTTCGTAATTAAAATTTGTTCTATATTTACCATTTGATATTACGTTTTGGATTTTTTTTTCTTTGCAAATCCAATAAACTCTGGTTTCCAGAGCAGAATGCGCATATTTGTTCTTTTGTACATTCTTTTATCTTGTGTCCGTATTTGCAGCATTGAAAATAAAAAAAAGTCCTAATATTCTTTAATTTTGCAGTTGTCCCATCCCAAAGAAATTTCCTCGTTTACCAACTTTTGAAATGTTCTGCCACTTGTTTCTAAATATATTATAAATTTTTTTGAGTATTTAGATTTTCTTCTTCCTAAAATATGAAATTTAGCATCAGTGTCCAAATGTTGAGTAGCTATAAGTTCATCTTTTAATTCTTGGTAACTATAGTCTTTTCGGCTTCCAATTATTGACTAATTTTGGTGATTTTAATTTCGAAATTTGTACAGTATAATTTTCACCCAATGTTTTTTCACTTAATAATTTTAGATTTCCAATTTCTTGTTCTTAATTTGACTTAATAGTTATACCTCCATTTTTAATATCTTCTACTTTTTTTATAGAAACATTTGCCAATGATGGGTGTATTTTCTTAATATATTGTTTAGTTATTTTGCTATTTTGTTTGTTTTTCGGTTTAATAATTACTACTGTTATGTGTTGATTTTGTTTGTGATAGAACATCAGAATACGATATACCTTGGCTTGATAAATTGTTATTGCTCAGTTGTTTCAATAGTGACTCAAATTTATTTTTCAAATCATTCAATTTCTTTAATATATTATCGATTTCTGTAACTTCTGATTTTTTCAGGAGTTTTTCTATTTTATCATTCATTTCTTGAACTATAATTTTGAATTCCAAATTTTCTCTATTTATATATTTTATTTTCATTTTTAAGTCACTGTCCATTCGGTTCCTATTTTTTTCAAGTTGCATGCTTCCTTTTTTGATCATTTTGCAACGTGATAGACATAACCAATAATTTCATTTTGAACATTCAACCGAATATATTTTTTTGTTAAATTTGTAAGAACATCTTGTACAATTTTTATCACGTTCATTTTGACTAAAATTTGATGGTCCTGCTTCTAAAGTGTCTTGAGTAGTTATTGAAAATTGTTTTAAATGTCCTTTATAGTTATTGTCTTGGGGGTACTTTTTTGGATAGATAAATGCTTGCATCACTTACATCTAAATTTTGGTTAACATTACTGTCATTGTCATGCAATTTTTGGTTAACATTACTGTCATTGTCATGCAATTTTTGGTTAGCATTTGTTGTCAATTTTTTCACTCTTTTACTTCTCATTATAATTTAATGTCATATATTATGTGTCTACTTTTGATATTTTACGTATAAACTATATTTTAACTTTGACAATGACCATGACATGCCATGTATTGTGTATTTGTATTGAAAAAATGTTAAAAACAATAGTTTTAGGAAACGTTCAGGTGCGCGGTTTAAAATTGTTTTTAAGTATACAGAGTGGTTTCAAAAGGGGTGGCGTATATAACATGTTTTTTTTAATGGAACGTCCTAATTTATTTTTAGATACCTAATCCTAGTAGTTTTTTTAATAGATCAATTTTTTTTTAAATATTAGCTTGCCGTTTTGTAAAAAATTATCAGTAGCACCATTGTTTCTGAAGATGGAACACTCATAATTGGTAAGAGTATTCTATAGGGATATATATGTAAAGAAATTTAAGTTAGATGCTACAAGGTGTTCAAAATAAATTTATACATTTCGATTATTATAAATTGAATAATCTCGACTTTTTTAAATAGGTGTGCTATTTGTACATTATTAATATTAGTATGTCAAATATTCAAATATACAACAGTTAGCAATTTATTTTTACGCTATTGTACAAAACATAAACAAATAGTAAGATAATAATAATTTTAATATAGTTTAACTTACTTAATGTTTATAAATGTTCAAAAATATGCCCGTCTACTTGAATGCACATGCTTAGTCGTTTTACTATATTTTCCTTCACTTTCCTTAACATAAAGGGCGTTATTGTCCTACACGCATCCCGTATTCAATTTTAGATATGCACTGGTGTTGTAGGGGATTCACATAAACACGGTCTTTAATGTAGCCCCACAAAAAGAAGTCTAAAGGTGTTAAGTCACATGATCGAGGGGGCTACTGAATGAATCTATCCCTACAAATCCATTTTGGTGGCTAACGATTAAACATTAATAAATTCACGAACTTCTCGATGGTAATGAACAGGAGCTTATTGAATTTATATTTGTTGACTTTCAAAGTTATCAACTTCTTCAAGAGGTTGGGGTAATTCGTATTGCAAAAAAATTAGATATCTAGGCCCATTAAGCGGCTCGCGGAAAAATATGGACTAATAATTCGAAAATTTTATATTCCACACCATACATTAAGAGACCAATGGTTTTGGTTTTTGGTTTAACTGCTCCATTACTGGGATAAAACATTTTTGGAATTGGATCCGCCTCTATTGATCCATTTATAATGGTACAAAGGTTTACTCGACGTTCAAAATCAGGGTCTTGAATTTCTTGTTGTAGTTTAATGTAGTTTTAGTAGTTTCAACATGCATTAAAAATCTCCATTTATTTTAACTCATTGTAGCATTCCGATTTACCACTTTCTCTTTCGCACATTCAACACAATCACTACCATCAAACCCTTCCATTAACCACTGAAAAGATTTTCTAGTTGGTATACGTCTGTTAGGGTATTATAGAAATTTACGCAGAATATAAAAAAATATTAAAAAATAGCATGTTCCATTTACAAAAAAAAACAAGTTATATCCGCCACGCATTTGGAACCACCCTGTATAGTCAAAAATAAGTTTAAACTGTGCACCTTAACATTTCTTAAAACTATTGTATTTAACATTTTTTCGTAATATCCGAAACAAATGAGATAATAAACTTAATCGTCATATCTCTTTGACTATGATGCAAAAATAAAACATCTTCTCATTTATTAAATAATTTTATTACAAAATGTATGTGTATCAAAAGATCTTCTACAACGAAGATGGATATAATTCATATAATAGTAGTAGTATCAGTAGTCTAATAGATATTATTTACATTACACTAACAACAAGCTATTTGAATACAGTGTAGTGGCAACTTCCTTGTTGTACTATCAATTCTGCCTGCAGAATTCTAAATTTACCCCCAACATCACTACAACAACATAATTATTTAATGTTTTCTGAATATATGTACAACTATTTTGTATATTTTTGACTGTGTGCAAAAAATTATGTATCTAAAAAAATTAATAAATACAAAATCTACAATATTTAGAAAATATTAAATTCTGCTTTATAAAAAAATTAATACTTATAAGATGCTAAATATAAAAAAGTAAACGAATTTTAGCTAGTCTTAAAATGAACGCCAGCATTCAATTTAAGAAAAGTTTTACATTATAGTCCAATTGCTGTAGGGACAAACCTCGGAAAAATTGGAAAACAAATAAATTTTTTTTTATTTGTAGCTCTTTGGAACCAGCCAGGGTTTACCCTCTACAAGTTAAAAAAACTTAATTTTTTTGACGTCTGTCTAAATGTTTTAAGTAAATAAAGCACTTATCTAAAAACGAAGGTGAGGATCTCCTGAACAAAAATGATTCTGATATTTTTTCTAAATATGATATTTAGAAGTTTCTGAGATAAATTGTTCGGAAACTATAGTTAATATTTTTTTATATTTTGGAAAGCTTACATTTATACAACAATTAGTTTGCTTCTTAATAATCCTGAATCCAACCTAAAAAATAACTCTTCTTCCTTTACCGTATTAATATGGATAGTCATATTTCTCGTGCAATATATTACACCTGCCTTCGTTCATTGGTTGCTTTTATGTTTAGTAGCTTTGCTTGTCCAATACTTTAATTAGATGAAAAAAAAATTATTTTGGATCTGCAGTTCCTTTGAACAATTTTGGTGTAAAATTATCCGTAGCTTTTTATTTCGATTGTAAAAGAAGTATCATAATCCTAAAAAATCACCCTCTCGGAGTTGTTAAGATCTGCACTTTCCGAACAAGAAAAAACATGGTTTGGTAGGTTTGGCCGTCTTTATGTCGCTCTGTCTGTCTGTCGCAGCATAGCCTATTGATCGCCTACTTTTGAGACGTATTTTACGCTAACCCTATACAACAAACCCTTTTTCTGATGCGCAGAACCAGAACATATCGTTGTATACGCTCTGCGCCGTAGCATTGAAGGCGTTTACGTTTTCTTTTCTATAGTATATCACATCGCTATTAAATTCAACGCCCAAATCATACACGTTGACGGCAGTATCGTTGAAATTTTCCGCAAATTGATTGAGATCGACGATGTCCTGTAATACTGAAGCAACAGACAGGCAAAGATAGAAAGGCGAAAAGTCGGTAAAAGAAAACGGGCACTGGTAAATTCTTGTCCTGATCGTATAACTTTTTCGTAGATATTCGCTGGCAGGTTCGACATAGTTGACTGTAGTGTAATTGATAAATATCGATGATATGTTCGTCAGTTTGGTGGTGATTTCGTCGACGGATCTTTGCGATTCGTTGTAGATTTGCTGAACGGCTGGGGAAACGCAGGGACTGATGTCTATATCTGCAGTTGAAAGAAAAATTATGTTAGTTATCGAAAACGTTAGGTTATTGTTAGGTTATACATTGTGCAAGAGAAATTACTACAAATACTTTAACACTTGAATGTACGGGACATTTTAAGCAAAAAAGACTTATAACTAGGGGTCAAACCTAACAATTTCTGAGAAGAAAAGATAAATATCGATTTATTTTGCTGTAATTTAGGCAAATTACTAAATATTTTATTCATTTTATTATGAGAGACTCTTGTACGAGTATTCATAGTCGGCCGCCTGGCGCCCGACAGTTGAAGATTCGCCGAAATTCTTGGATTTTCGTTTCACAATCTGTTTTATTTACAAATACAAACAACTGGCCAGATATCATAGCGCGATTTCCCGCCTGCAGGAGCGTTTGATTATCATTATATCGCCTAATAACGTTTGAAATGCTTTTCACACTTTGCCGTGGCAATCAGAATATATCAGATAATACTCTCTGAAATGCTGTGTTTAAAAAATAGGTGGTTTAACGGAAAATATCTGTCATTTTACATATACACAACTACATAGGGTACTTTTAGTGCATGCAGATGAGAAGGCAGTCATACTGTAGTATCATTGGCATTTGGAACAATCTACAAGATTAATTTTTTAATTGTTTTAATGGTTGGTTACTTGGTGATATGGCAGCGTTTTTGTGTCATCACCTAGGAGGTATTTGGCAACAGATCCATTCATACATTACAAATTATTATAGTGAAAATACTTGTATTTATATTCCAAGGATTTTGTAAAGAAAGTTGATATTTACAGTAGAGTATTTTGTTATACATCCAATTATAGGCACGAAGCCAGGTGGGGGAGCGAGGGATGTAGACATTCCGTTCTATTTAAAGCATTTCCTAAAAGCTGTAAAACACGTCAAATTTCTTTTAACTTTTTTTAGATAATTTTTTTCACTATACAGATTAGGCCTAGAGTTATGAAACAGACCCCGGAAAACGAGAAAATGTTTTATTTCAAAAGCAGTTAGCTGTTTAAGAAAACAATGAAACACGTCAAAATTATTTGATCTAATCCTATTTAAAACATTTTTGTTTACTATACAGCATGGTTCTAGATGAAATATCCCTCTTAAACTCAAAATATGTCTTATTTCAATAGCAGTTTTAATAAATGGAAAGAGGGAGAAGAAGCCACAATGAAAGGTATTTTTAAAAATTGTAATCTGTACAAAATGGTGAATAAAAGTTTAAATAATTTTATTAAACTTTCTTTAGTGTGAAAAACATCTCAGTAAATTATTACATGGTGTTTGAAGCTACCAAAACAGTCATGTACAAAGGGCATAAGTGTTTAATTAATTCAAATTTGGAAATCACTTGAAACACTGTTTAAATATATATTTTTTTGATTAACTAACTGATAGAAATTGTTGTTAGTTTAAAGTTTATATATGTTTTTTATCCAAAAGAAAACAACTACAGCAGTTGGACCTATCTTACAGGGTAGTTAACTTGAAAGTCTATTTTCAGTGACAAATCGAATATGGCGAAACAAAATGACGACCTAGTGAATTGTTAAAAAGTTATTACTAAATAACTGTTTATCTAATTTTTCTCAAATTTTGCACAAAAATCAAGTATTACGTAGGAACCAACAGGTAAATCTTGGTACGAACTCAAGATAGCGAAACAAAATGGCGGCTTAATAAAATATTTAAAAATTCATCTTGAAAAAACTGCTTAATAGATTGATTTCAAATTTTGTGCAAGAATTAATTGTGATATAGGTATGATCTGATAATCGTACAAATTCAAGATGACGGAACAAAATGGCGACCAAATAAAATGTTTGTAATCGTGAAAAAGTCATCCTCCCAGGTTTTGCATATATGCACGTTTTAGTGTCTCTAGAAGCCAAAAATATGTTTTCTCAATTCGGTTGGTCTGCCTATCGGTCTGTCTGTCTGTCAGTTCGCGGCGTATTGACTTCAAATTTTGGTCAAAAATTAAAGTTCGTATGGGGATAACCTGGTAATATTTTCTAAAAATCCAATATGGCGGAACAAAATGGCTGTTTAGTGAAATGTTAAAGAAATACATTCTTCAATTTATTTTAAATTATACCCAAAAATCATATGTGGCCTATGTTGAAACTGGTAAAATATTGTACGAACAAAATGGCGCGCAATAAAAATGTTTGAAAATACGGTATATATATATATATATATATATAAATATAAATATATATATATATATATATATATATATATACATATATATATATATTCACCATCTTTATCGAATTTATGTTAAAATATGTTCGAGTTCTTCAGCTCTGCTATTGTGTTCCTTAATTATTTTTGTTAAAAATAAAAAAAATGTCTTAAAGCAAATTTTTTACTAAAAAGATCGTTAAAATAATAATTAGAAAATGTAAAATAGTGTTTTTTTGATCAAGACAATGGTTTAAGAGATTTCTGCGTTTAAAATTAAAAAACATGCATTTTTTGAAAGCTGGTTTTTGCCAAAGCTAGTGATCTGTTTTGTTGAAATTTGGTATAAGGGGGTTCTTAATGGTGCTGAGTAAGAATCGAGAATCAAAATTTCGTTAAAAAAATCGCTACTATCTTGTTTTTAAATCGTTCCATTTCTCCCCCTCTAGGCTCGCACGCGAATGAGCGATATCAAACTTAAATATGTCAAAATAGTTATATTTTAAATCCATACACATCACCAAAATTTCAAACTAACCTGATAGTTAATTCCTGAGATATTAGGGTGTTCCGCTTTGAAATGGCTCACACTGTATGTATATATATATATATATATATATATATATATATATATATATATATATATATATATATATATATATATATATAATATATATATATATATATATATATATATATATATATATATATACAGGCTGTCCCAAAAGGTCCTACCAATAATTTAGGAATACATAGATTTGATTAAAATATCGCGATTTAGCCTTACTTGCCTTAGTCCAGAGGTTAAGAAAGATACATAGTGATTAATTTAAATTTTTATGTCCGATTTTTTTAATAATATCTCTGGTTTTTGAAATATTAAAGTGATAATTGGTGATAACGGATTTTTTATAGCCAGTAATAATAATACGCCTTCAATTTCGATGTAACTTGTAGAGGGCGCTACGAGCGCTACTTTTCGCTCTTAAAAATGTTGTAACTTTTTTATATACAAAATTATGGAACTTTGTATAGAAAAAATAGGTTCTACTGTCTTTTCTCCCAAAAAAACCTATACTTTATAAATCTATCTAAAGTTCACCATTTACGAGATATTTGCTGTTTTATTACTAAATGATGCAGCCGTATTCATCATTTAGCATATTACAGGTTTTATCCTTTTTATAAATTTTAATAAATCGTGCAGAAATAGAGCTAATATGCTTCTTTGCGACAGATGCGCTAATTCCAATTGATTCTTGTGTGATAAAAGCCTGCTTTATAAAAATGATAAAACTCGAATATCCTAAAAGGTGAGTACACGGGACTGTTTCAAGTAATAAAACAGCAAATATCTCGAAAACGGTAAAATGTAGGTAGATTTATAAGGTACAGCTTTTTTGAGAAGAAAAGATAATAGAAAATATTTTTTCTATACAAAACTTCCTAATTTTGTATTAATAAAAAGTTAGAACATTTTTAAATGCAAAAAGTAGCGCTCCTAGCGCCCTCTAGAAGTAACATCAAAATTGAAGGCGTATTATTATTAGTGGCTATAAAAAATCCGTTATCACCAATTTTCACTTTGATATCTCAAAAAACAAGGATAATATTTTAAAAAATCGAAAATAAATAAACTTAATCACTCTGTATATTTCTTAATATTAACTTTTGGACTAAGGCAAGTATGGCTAAATCGCCATATTTTAATCAAATCTATGTATTCCTAAATTATTGGTAGGACCCTTTGCGACACCCTGTATACATATACATATATATATATATATATATATATATATATATATATATATATATATATATTATTTATTTATCGTTTTTTTTTATGCAAACGCAGTACTGATCTTGGATTTTCACCTTCCGTAATCTAGTCATTTAACAAAAAGAAATAAAACATAGACACAACCTCTTAGGTCGTCTTACAAATAAATTATAAAAACCCACGTACTTTGTTCATATGCTTGTTGCCTGTTGGTCTCGAAAAGCTTGAAATAGTCGCTTTGTATACGGCTGATCTCTTGGACGTTTTGTTGGGCACCGATTACGGCTACAGTCTTGGCAAGTTCCTGAGTTAGACCTACACTCGCTTCAATGGCTAACAAGGCTACTTGTTGGCATTCTTCTATGACTTCTTCCAGGTTTAAGATGAATTGGTTATAGTCGAAAGAATCATCTTGCACAGACATCCCTAGTATTTGAAATGTTTGGGCCAGCAGATCGGTGGTCGAATATTTTTGCTCGGGCGTCGCCTGAAACAACAAGAAAAATGTAGTTTTTTGGGTTTGTTTAATTTCATGGATTTTAGGATTTTCGGAAGATCTATTTTTAGAGTGTATTGTAAAAATTAAAAACATATTTTATTTTTTTATATGATTTTTGTGTGTATACAGTGTGAGCAGTAAAGTAACCGCCTTTCAGTGGCGGCTATTCAGGTGAAGTAGGTGAAGTGCTACTTCACCAGGGAAAATAAACAAGCAAACATCTAACTATATTTATTATATATCTCTTAAAAATTTAGTTTTTACATTCATTTAATCACCTAATTGGTAAAAAATAAACTGTACATCTCGAATAACATTATTATAACAATTATAACAGTGGCGCAAACCGCTATGACTTTGCTGGAGGTGCTATGTTTAGTTTACGATTTTCCTACTATGTTGCCATGACAACGCGTACCCGATGACGTCGAGCCTAGCGCCATGCAACGCTCTCGGTGAATTGCAGGCGCAGTACACTACACCCACGTGTCCTTCAGTTTGCGGTGGTTGTTTACTTTTATTTTCGCGGATTTCGCTGCAACCGGTGAGTTCCTTTGCAGTTAACTTGACTGTTTTATGTTATATTTATTTATGGGTTGTTACAACTTCAAATTCGAAGTTAGTAAATGGAGCCTGGAATAAATTAAAAGACGTCTTTGAAACTGTGACAAATATGATCAAAAATCAATCCACCTAGCGAAAGGATTTTTAGGTGAGATGAACGATTTTGAATTCACGTTTCTGGCTTTAGTATTTAATGAGATTTTCTCAATCACGGACCTACTATTTGACGTTCTTCAAAAAAAATCGCTTGACATTCATTTTTGCATATCCAATATAAAACGCTGTCATGAGGCGCTCTGTAAAAAAGGAATGAACATTTTTTTTTAATACCATGTTTGATAAAGCAAATTCTATTACAGATATAAATCATTACAAACGTGAGCTTGCTAAGCTTTCACCTGAAGAAATTAGGGCTAAGTATAAAACTCTTTTATGAAATATTGGACCATATTTTAATGGAAATGACACTAAGATTTCAAGACTATGAAAAACTTACATTTTCATGTTTGGCAGGTTCTGCTAAATTTTCCGAATATAGTTTAAATTTTCCGACTGGCCCGTTTGAAAATTTGTTACAGTTATATGGGGAAATATTTTCAAAAAGTCAACGACTTAAAAATGAGCTTGGTCTTATTTTTGCCAATGAGAGTAATTGGAATATATCGCTGTAAGAGCAAGTGAAAAAAATTAATAAAAATAAATATATTTTTACCGAAGCATATAAATCGTTTTCCCTTATTTTCACTATACCGTCGTCAAGTGCTTCAGTGGAAAGAAGTTTTTCTTGCTTCAAATGTGTAAAAACTTATTTAAGAAATACAAGATCTCAAGAAAGACTTACTTCTCTTGGCAATATTTCAATTCAAAAGGAATTTCTGGAGGAGATTAGGGCAACTCATCCATTTTATGAGGATGTTATAAATACATTTCCTGCTATGAAGGATAGGAGAATTGATTTAGTATACAAAATTTAGGTAAGTCGTAAAAAAATATTCTATCCCCTCCACATATAAAAAAATTCTGGAAAAAAAATTATTGCGATATTTTCTTGCTTCATTTGCACTTCAATTCTTGTCAAATTTTACTTTTTTTTCAAAAACTGTCAAAAATCTACCTTTTTACTTCCCTCGTAAATGGAAATATCGTAATCATGAAAAAATTACCTAGTTTTTTACATCTTTACGTTTCACGTTGCCTAGATGCCGGAAAACATATTTTCTCAATTCCGTTGATCTGTTTGTCGGTCGGTCTGTTTGTTTGCGGCTTAGCTAAAAAACTACTAACCCGATTGACTTCAAGTTTTGGTAAAAAATTAAGGGTCATATGGTAAAAATCCAATATGACGAAAAAAAAATGGCGACCTAGTAAAACTAAAAAAAATGTTACTAAAAATTAACTTTTCCCATTGACCTCAAATTTTGCACGAAAATATTGGCTTAATAAAATATTTGAAAATTCAGCCTGAAAAACTACTAACGGATTGATTAATGAAATTAATGTTAGTGTGGTAAAATTGTGGAACGACTTCAAAATGGCGGCTAAATAAAATGTTTTTAAACGTGAAAAAATCACCAGGTTTTTACGTATCACGTTTTAGCATCTTAGATGCCTAAAAATATATGTTTATCAATTCTGTCGATCTGTCTGTTTGTCGGTCTGTCAGTTCGCTAGATAGCTTAACAACTACTTATTCCATTAACTTTATTGTTGTTTTATGAATTCAAGATGGCGAAACAAAATGTCGGCAAAATACACGTAAAAAAAAATTTTCCTTTTTACGAGGGAAGTAAAAATGTTTTGCATGTATATGTTCTTTACTTTTATAGAATAAATCGGTAAATATCACATTATTATAGAAAACGACATGGAACTTCAGACAAAAATGAAATATTGCGTTTGTCTTTAAAAACTGAGCTTTCGTTAAATTTGTTTAGTGAAAAAAAAGTAGTTATTTAATTACCAAAAAAATTAAATTTTTGAAAGAGAAAACAAGTTAACACAAATCAATACTGACTTTACTATAATCTACATTTATTCTAGACTTCAAAAAGAAAATGCGTTTTGAGATTTTCCAAGAAACTATGGCATCCATCATTGTACAAATTATTTTTTTGTAGTGGAAATAACCTCAACAACTATTTTCAACACCTAAAAAATAAGTATTGCAAATGCGTAAAAAGACATTTTAAATACAACGTAACAAATAATAAAATTGGTCCACTAAATAATGCCAGGGCCGGATTAACGAATTATAAGGCCTGGGGCTTTAGGTATTTAAGGGCCCTGAACGTGCGAGATTTTGCAAAAAAAAACTAATTACATAAAAAAAGATTTAAGTCTTTTACTAATCTGCTCAGAACTAGGGATTTAAGCCTTTCATTCTCTGGGGGGCTCTAAAACGTGCGAGGTTTTGCAAATAACTGATGTGACTAAAAAAATACCACAAATAATGATTTCAAAAACTGATGAACTACGTTACACCCCGCAAAACTTCGCGCCAGCTCTGTGCTGGGGCTTCTATCTACGTCGGGGCCTGGGGCTATTGCCCTCATAGCTCCACCCTTAATCCAGCACTGAATAATGCAATAAATTCAGAATTTCTCGACGTTAGTCGTTGTAACGTCACTATCGACACTCCTTTTCTTTTATTAAGTTAAAAAAAAAGTATCATAGCAGAATGCTTATATCTTAAAATAAATCTTAATATTATTAAAATGTTTTTTACATTACAGTTTACACCTACATGTACGAATTTAAATTGCAGGTACATTTAAATACCTCTAGTCCCTAAAGGGTTAATTCAAAGTGTACTGAAATAATTACGCAATATTTCAGCATTTATAAACAATGTAATGAAAAATTGTATAAACCCTGTATAAAGTTGTGTGCTTTTTATTAATATGGAACATTCGGGAATTTGTTATCCCCGTTCCTCTGTACAAAAAAGTATGGTGGTTTCGTATTTTTTGGCTTAGGAAATAAAGTTATGTGCAGGGTAATTCACTATAAATATCTACCCCATTTAACTTGTTTGCTTTACAATGGCATTTTAGAACAAAATTTAAATAGAACTTTTGTCAGGCTTTTTTGGAACACCCTGTATACATGTGCGCCAAAAACTACTTAATAAATCCTGCAACTTTCATATATAACATTTTTTTCTAAAATGAAACTAAAAAAGTTATATGGTGGATATTTATAGTGGATCATCCGATATAGCGTATTTTCGAGAATTTGGCAGTTTTTCCACATTAGTAAAAAGAGCATATAGAATTAGTAATTTTTGTAATTTCAGAAATACAGACTTTTTGGGAATACCCTGTAAGTTCTTTTCTAAACAAAAAAAGTGCAAAATCATTTTACGTCTGTGTACGGAAAAGCTAGGATAATAAAATCCCGAAAGTTTTGAATTAAATGTAAGAACTCGCAGAAATTTGTAATTTTTTAATTTAAAAAATACTGACTTTTTGAAAATGCTTAGTTTAAAAAAAACATAATTTTTAAAAATACCTTGTAACTTTTTTCTAAACAAAAAATCGCCAAATACGGCCCGAGATATCGAACAAACCTTCTAAATGTGATTACTATGAAAGTTCTAGAATAACTATTGCAAGAGATGCAGAGAGTTAAAATTTTTCATTTTTACATTTTATTTTTTCACAACCTGTATAATTTTTTCTTTATAAAAGACCACTCCAGGCTGTTGATTAAACAAGTAATGGGCTTTCAGAATCTTTTTAATTTTTAAAAATCGGATAGGGCGTTTTCGAGATACAGTCTCATACAAATTTACTGTACCCATGGGCGTCGGTACGATATTTTTTAGGGGGGGGACAATAACATATTTTTTAATAATTTTTAATAGACAATTTAATATACATATATTATTTAAAAACATAGTTAAAACATTACATAACAGGAACATAATTTTCAATATAAGAAACTTAAACTTTTAAACTAAAAAAAAAATAAAAACATAACATCGCATTGCAAAAAAACTAAAACAATAACGCTTGCACAACACAACTTAGAATAAAATTTAAAACTAAAGTTTAAAGGGATATAAAATCACATAAGTAAATGTTTTACCCGTTTTAAAGTACTAAACGATCGTTCGATAGAGCAAGTAGTTGGTGGAAGTGGCAAAAAAATCTTGAAGCATTTCTGAAGGCACGGATAAAACTCACATTCATCTGATAATAACTCACTGAAATCTAAGTCACATTCAGATAGTTCCTTACATTTCCGTGTAGCCACCCACGTTGCATACTCAGCCTTAAAATTTTCTAAATCGAATTTTTCAACTATATCTGTTATTTGATCTGGTGTCAACAGATCACTATTTTTATGTTTTTGGATGAAGTAGACTTAGAGAAAAACAAGTACTAGAATCTTCGGAAAAACGGGATTTAAGAGACGTAATTAGTGCGGAATACCTAGATATGATTTAAAGACAGAGGGGAAAAACTGAGTTAGCTTTTGTTCTAGTTTGTGAATTAAGTTAATAATCTGTAAATATGTTTTCTAAAGTGGTTTTTATCTCCAAAAAAAGTTCTGAAAATATCCTTAAAAATGTATATTTTAATGTCCATGTATGTGTATTCCACTTTGTATTTAGTTGGAATTGGTCATATTAACGAATTTATAAGTCTCTTGAACAAAACAAACTTTCTAAGAGCAACAGTGTATTTAGTTGGAATTGGTCATATTAACGAATTTATAAGTCTCTTGAACAAAACAAACTTTCTAAGAGCAACAGTCACGTAAAAATAGTCGAATCGATAATCTATTTCCGATTTTATTATTTTTTTAAAATCTATTTTTAACAAAGATTTTTTTTCAAATTATAAATAGATCACCTTATTTTTATAAAATGTAGTCTTCATCAATAGAATATCTTAGTTTTGATGTTACTCTGGTGCGATCAATGTGTCTTCAAACAAAAGAAAGTTTTTCAATCTTCAAGAAAAAGTTGAAATAATCCATTACGCGGAAAAAAACAAACTTAGTGTTAGAGTATTAGCCGAAAAATTCAGTGTAGGAAAATCTCAAATTAGTGATATTTTGAGAAACAAGAACTATCTTAACAAGCAATTCGCCGAGACCGGGAACACGAAAGAATAAAATAAATTTGCGAACACTGAGTGTGCTGCCATAGACCAAATTGTCTACGACTGGTTTTGTAAAGTACGCTTCAAAAACATTCCAATATCCGGTACAATAATAAAGGAAAAAGAACAAAAAATTGCGAAGAATCTAGAAGTTGGTGGTTTTAAAGGATCAAATGGATGGTTGGAGAAGTTCTGTCAACGTCATAATATCAAATCCATCTGTGACAGTAGACTTGATTCAGGTAACTTATTGGCGGACGAAATTATGTGCTATTATGAAAAACTACGCACCGAGAGACATTTATAACGCCGATGAAACGGGACTCTTCTTCCGCGTCTTGCCAAATAAAACGTTTTCTTTAAATATGAATGAATGGAGTAAAAGAAAATGCCCTGGTGATTGGAAAAAGTAAAAAACCCCGTTGTTTTAAAGGATCAAGCGTGGAAAAATTGCCACTTGAATGGTATTATAACAAGAAAGCATGGATGCAAAGGCAAAACTGAAATGTACTTTTATTTTTGAATAATGCTGCATCTCACCCAAAACTGGAGTTAAAAAATGTTAAAGTAATTTTTTAACCGACATATACGACATCACATTGCCAGCCATTGGACCAGGGCGTGATTCAAAATTTTAAAAACCACTGCAGAAAGTTTTTAATCAAGCGATTTTTGTCATCCATGGAGTATTCTGAATCTGCCGAACAGTTGGAGAAATCCATAAATGTTGTAAGTGCCTTGATTTGGATAATTGCTGCATGGAAAAAAGTCAAATCCAGGACCATCAATAACTGCTTCCCTAAAGCTGGATTCGACGAAATTCTCGAGGAAAACGTTCTTCCAATATTAAGAACATTAAGGAAGCATATAAAAAGTTAAGGGATATTGAAAACCTTTGTATGTTATCTGGAGATTCTATTTTAGGGAAAAAATCTCAGAAGTTGCGTCTAAAATGGAATCTCAAATTATTAAAAATAAATTAACTGGCTTAAGACAAACAACACTTGATAATTTTTTTAAATAGAAACTTTTTATAAGGTAGAACTGTATCAAACTGTATATGTAGGTAGTATATAATATTTTATATTAGGTAGTACATTTTTATTGTGTGCATCTATGTATGTAAAAGATGTTGGTGTAACAATTGTATTAATAAATTTGTTCACTCCCCACAACGGACATCGTTTGACGAGGGTTACTATGCCAGTATTAATGTTTGATCAAAATGTTATGAACTTACAAAAATTACCTAATTACACGCAGATCCATTTTCCGGAAGAATCGTGTAGGATCGTTAGAAAAACTTCTGAGGTCCTACATGATGCGGACGGAATAGTATTTCATTTTATAAGTTTTAATAATGGCAAAAAAATCCTCTAAAGAAATATTTTTAGAACATTTTTTATTTAAAACACAAATTTCACAGAGTATCCTATGAATTGCTCTGGGTGCTCCGTGCCCCCATGGAATCGGCACCTATGATTAGAACTAATTATATAATGAGAAACATACATAATCAGAGTGATAAAGTGTTATTATTTACCTTTATGGTCAGCACCATAAGACACAAAACAGTTATTAGCTTGGAGTTCATCGTGAATAAACAACTTTGTTACAACTGTTTTCAAACCATATTTTCGTTGTTATTATATCTGTCAAGGACTCGTGCACCGAAAATTGCAATCTTATTTTTCGCATAACTTCAAGAGGTAAGCGTGATAGGTGCTCTCAGGTTTTTACGCGTTTTGCGATACAGAGTGAACGTTTTTTATTTTTACTTCCCCATATAACGGTTGGTATATTGTATTATTAATACAGTTGGCCGATAAATATCGCATTTCTCTTATCGATTAGTATTGCATAAATCAATAAAGAAAGAAAAGGATGACAGATGAAGTACTGTCTTCTGAACACATTTAAGAAATACGTTAAAAGATCAAATTACCAAAGCGAACTTGGTAGACAAAGATATCAGTATAGACAGGCTTTTCACGTCAAAGCCCTAATTGTCAAGGATTTGTTTGTTTATAATTATTGTTATTTTATATTGTTCGTATTTCTGGTTTTGTAAAGTTCTGTTTCGTTTAATCTTGACATCAATCCTTTTAGGAATCTATTTTTATGGTATCTAATGCTCCTAGTTAGCGGGGCCGGTCCTGGCGGGTATGCAGCGAATGCACCGCACGCAGGCGACAAAAGTTAGAGACGCCAAATTCGTTACACGGGAAAACTCCCGCAACGCGGATAACCATTATCCATGGAGTATTTTTTATTTTATTTGCAATGTAAAGAATCCCTATCAACACGACCACGCCAGATCGTCGATATTTTAATCAAACCATTTTTGAGTGGTATTAGCCAGTTGAACGGCGACGACGACGGTGGCTTTAGATGTGCTAATTTATTAGCGATAAGCAAGGTACAAGAAAAGCGCGATAAGAGAAGGAAAACCTTGACCAAGTTCCCCGAGCTCAGTCGTAAATATTGTTTTATAGTGGTTGCCACAACTACTGAAATTTCGGTAGGTCTACCGATATTGGCTTCCAGCTACCAAAATACGGAATTTTACAACAATCTACCGAAAATTTGACAAATTGCTGCGAAATTTAAATGAGTCCGAACAATGTCGTTTATTAGTTTTAAATAAAAACTAAGCTTTGTAAATTTTACGATGTAATTTTCAAGAACCAGGCTGAGATGGGCCAACTTGCGAGGAAATCGTAAGGAAATATTTTCGGGAATTCCCTGACCAGAATTAGAACAAAAAGAATTCCCTGACCAGAATTAGAACAAAATAAGATCCGCTTTGCTTGCTTTCAAAATTAAATAATCAGTTTATTAGCAAAAAATATTCATCATGACATTTTAAAATGCCTAAAAACAGCAAAATATTACTCCATAATTTTAGATGAGACTCCCGATGCTGGTCACGTTGCGCAACTTACTTTTATATTACGATTTGTCTATTGTTTTTCAAATGAAGTCGAAATTAGAGAACATTTTTTAGGATTTTTTGAAGTTGTCAATAATACAGGAAAATACACATTTTTAACCCAAGATTTGTAATTAATTTTAATGCTATGAGGGGTCAAGGATACGACGACGGTGCAAATATGTCTGGTAAACATATAGACCTTCAAACTGAAATACGATAGTTTAACTGTAGAGCATTATTTGTACCTTGTTCAGCTCACACATTGAATTTAACTGTCAATAACGCAGCTAAAATTACTTATGAGAATGTTGATTTTTTTAAGTCATTCAAGAGTTGTTATATATTTTAAAACAAAATTTAACGTTAAAACAGTAAGCGAAATAAGGTGGGAAAGCAGAATTAAAGCTATTCGTCCTTTAAGATACCAGTTAGCTGAAATTGTAAAAGTTTAGATTATCTGATAAATGATGACTCAAGAGATATAACTACTAAGCACGCCGCACAGTCATTATAAACTTTTAATCTCATTTGTTCTATTTTTATGTTGGCATGATTTCCTATTACAAATCAATATAGTTAGCAATATTCTTCAGGACCAAAATGTGAATTTAACAGAGTGTCATAAAGGAATAAAAAATATCATTAATTATTGTACTCAAAAGTGATCCGATGAAAAATTTGAATCATTCATGGATGAAGCTACGTCGGAAGCCGAAAAGACTGAAGTAGAGCAAACATTTCCCTTAACGCCTCAAAAAAAAAACAAGTTTCAATTTTCCTATGAAAGCACCCATGAAACTGTTTTCAGCCTCAAGCAACAATTTTAAATAAATTTCTATTTTCAAATCCTTGACACAACCATTCAATCTTCACAAAGACGATTTGAGGGTATAAAGAAATGTTACGATCTATTTGCGTTTTTATGCAACTTTCATAACTTAGACTCAGAAGTAATAAGGCAATCATGCATTGATTTGGATATAGCTTTGCGAAATGATAATAATAAATGCGAAGATATTGAAGGAATTGATTCATATAACGAAATTGTGTCTTACAAAATTTTAAATCGCAATTCTAACACAGCTGCTGACTCACCTCTACACATTTGGAATATCATTACAAAGAGTAACCAAAGTGCTTTCTTTCCAAACCTATTTATTGCCCTTAGAATATTTTTAACCTTACCTATATCAGTAGCCTCAGGGAAAAGACGTTTTTCGAAGCTAAAAATTATAAAAAATTATCTATTATCTAATTATCTAAGGGACGGAAAAAATATCCTGCACGCAGGCGCTGGACTCCTCAGGACCGGCCCTGACCATTGGTTAATAATAATTCAATTTATAAATAATATTTATATTCATATCCAAGCCGATATTGAATGTAGGCTTTTTTGTAACCTAAATAATTCGAAATTTTCATTTGACTCATATGAATATGACTGATGACGTATGGGTAAACATCCAACGGATTAACTGAATATTATATCATATGTTTATGTTATACAGGGTCCCTGGTATGTATCGAAACGGTACATTATATCCAAAAGTAACCGAGTTGGTAACAAATGTTAAATACAATCATTTTAGGATTTTTAAAAATCTATTGGAGGAAACTAATTTTACAGGATAGGTAAAAACGTCGCGGCAAAACATAGTTGCATTTTTTAAGTGGAATACCCTTATATTGTACGTCCATCAAATGGTTGTCTTGTTCCTGATTCAAAATATACCTGGTTTGATAACTTTATCTTTAAAAACCCCAGAAATTTGAGAAAAACGTTGCCATAAGAAGCAATGTATTCCCCCTATCAACTCCACTATGTAATAGCATTTGTAGAAATAAACTAGTAACGCAACTTTCTCAAATATTTTCCGCCCCCCGACAAAGTTCGGCAGATTGTTGGCAGCATATTAAACATTTCAGTTGAGATCCGTCGTTCCAACTGCGAGGTTTGAGCTTTGCGTTCCAGAACAGAGGCGGATTGGCGAAAATAAGTACGTTACTGTATGCTGCTGTTGGATGTCTAAACACGTCGAAAAAGATGTGTATATTTTCTTTTATGAATTACAGTTAGTTTAGATCTTTTAATCGATACTTTTCAAATCAAATATACAGGACGTTTCTGTTTAATACTTCGAACAAATTTGTTTTGACGTCACGTAAACGTAAGGTAAATGTAAAACAGTGAAGCTGAGTATTTTTGACCATATTGGTTATAAAAATGAAATGAAAATAGGAAGTATTTTAAAATCTGTATATCCAAAAATAATAAATAGTTATTGAGGAATTTTTGTCACCTCCATCTGTTAGCTTCAATTCTAATGTTTACTTCCCTCATGAAAGCCTGAAAAAATTGCCTAATGGTTTGATTTCAAATTTTGTGCCATCACTAATTGTGGTATAGGGATCAACCAGTAAAATTGTGGTACTAATTCAAGATGGCTGAACAAAATGGCAGCCAAATAAGATGTTTGTAATCGTAAAAAATTCATCCTCTCAGGTTTTTACACATCTTTACGTTTTAGCGTCCCTAGGTGCAAAACATATGTTTTATCAATTGCGTCAGTCTGTCAGTTCGCTGCATAGCTTAGAGACTACTTACCCGATTGACTTCAACTCTTTACCAAAAAACAAAATGGCGACGTAGTTAAATATAAAAAAATATTATTAAAAAACTATTTGTCCAATTTATCTCAAATTTTGCATAAACATCAAGTATTAAGTTGGAATCAACTCGTAAAATTTTGGTACAAATACAAGATGGCGGAACAAAATGTCGGTATAATAAAATATTTAAAAATTCAACCTGAAAAAACTACTTAATGGATTGATTTCAAATTGTGTGCCAAACTAATTGTAAAAAAATCACCCTCTTTGGTTTTAAATATCTTCTCGCTTTAGCGTCCCTAGGTGTTTTATCAATTCCGTCGGTCAGTTTGCGACATAGCTTTAATACTACTTACCCGATTGACTTCAAATTTTGACCAAAAATTAAGGGTCATATTATGGGGATGACCTGGTAATATTTTGGTAAAAATCCGATATGGCGGAACATTGTTAAAAAAAATATTAGAGTGGTGTATTATTTGGGGTTAAGATCCAGTAGAACAAACAAGTCTTTATTTAAATTGTCGATGTTTCGCAACTTTATTGTTGCATCCCCAGGACACATATGGATCCTATATCCTGCATGAAACCTGTATTATCAGTTTTTACCTACTCCGTTGATCCGCATATATTTCCTAGATATTAGGTTTCTAAATGGTTTTCGTTAACGATCCAAAAGTCTTTTTTTTAAAACGTCGACGTTTCGCAACTATATTGTTGCATCCTCAGGACACATAGATTTTATATCCTGCATGAAACCCATATCAGTCTTTACCTACTCCGTTGGTTCGCAGATATTTCCCAGATATTAAGTTTCTAAATGGCTTTCGTTAACGATCTTGTTGTTATGTTAGAGTAGTGTATTATTTGGGGTTAAATTTCTGCGGACGAAGGGAGTAGGTGGAGACTGATAATATGGGTTTCATGCAGGATGTAAAATCTATATGTCTTCAGGGTGCACCAACAAAGTTGTGAAACGTCGACAATCTAAAAAAAAAAGGCTGTTGTGTTTCATTTACTGGATCCTAACCCCAAATAATACACTACTCTAACACAGTGGCGGCTCGCGGGTGAAAAGTAAGTGAAGTGCAATGAAAATATCGCAATAATTTTTTTCCAGAATTTTTTTTATATGTGGAAGGGGTAGAATATTTTTTTAACACTTACGTAAATTTTGTATACTAAATCAATTCTCCTATCTTTCCTAGCAGCAAATTTATTTATAACATTTAAAATGTATACTAAATCAATTCTCCTATCTTTCCTAGCAGCAAATTTATTTATAACATCCTCTTGCAGCAATATGTTCCAATTACTGTCATTGGCAAAAATAAGACCAAGATCATTTTTAAGTCGTTGACATTTTGAAAATATTTCCCCATATAACTGTAACAAATTTTCAAACGGGCCAGTTGGAAAATCAGAAATCTGCCAAATATAAAAATGTAAGGTCTTGAAAGCTTAGTGTCATTTCCATTAAAATATGGTCCAATATTTCATAAAAAAGGGTTCTATACTTAGCCCTAATTTCTTCAGGTGAAAGCTTAGCAAGCTCACGTTTGTAATGATTTATTTCTGTAATAGAATTTGTTTTATCAAACCTGCTATTAAAAAAATGTTTTTTTACAGAGCGCCTCACGACAGCGTTTTATATTGGATATGCAAAAATGAATGTCAAACGATTTTTTTTGAAGAACGCAACTTGAGCAATCACATTTGCTAACTTCGAATTTGAAGACCAACGAGTTTCTGTAATTGTTGGTATACGCCTCGTAGATGCAAATGTAAGAGCATACGTTCGTTGGGCTGGGTAATGAAAAAATGAGAGAACACCACTAAGGCTTGCACAAAAATTCGACATTTAGAAATATTTTTAAACTTTGCTGCGTCAGGACAAATACAGCCTGCGGCGCTTTTTTTTATTTTGAAGGCCATTTAGATGGCCAGACATCACACTTGCGCCATCGTAACATTGCCGTATTAATTTATGTTTATAGTCAAATTGGTCCAAAATTTGATCCAATAGAGAATATAAATTCTCCGACGTTCTATCGGAGCTGACATTATAAAATCCTAAGAATCTCTCGACTACTGAACCTTCTGAATTAACGTATCTTAAAATTATGGAGCACTGGGAGGTTTGCGTAATATCAGTGGTGTCATCCACTTGCACAGAAAAAAGCTGTGTGTTCGTTATTTCATTTTCTACATGATCATTTAAATAAGCAGAAATGCATTCAACTAAATTCAATTAATAATAATTAATTATTTCGTCTTGAATAGTTTTTGAGTCACCAGTAAAAATAAACCTAAAAGTTTTTTAAAATTCTTCCTATTTATTGACTCGCTGCTCTCATCAAACTAACTCTTGTTTTGCAAGGTACAAAACTGCGTCAATTACCAAGCACATAAATAGTATATTTAATCGGACGTTTTCGTTAAAATGTATTTTATATAGTTTAGCATTTTCTTTTAGTGTCAGCTATAGTGCTTTGATTTTTTACAAACGTTTTTAGCATTAATTCGCATTTTAAATGCTCCGCCGAGTCTTCATGTTTATGTAAAGCCCTTCATATATTTGACTGAACATACCTGCAAATCCTTCCTTATTCCACACTAAATATTTATTGGAAAATAGTAAACAAGGCCAGCAAAACAATTTATATGGTATACGACGACTACATAACCATTTGTACCTAAAACCAGAATGACGATTAAAACTCTGATCTTTTCCTTCCATCGATTAAATGGAGTTTCCAACAAAAGACAAACCACATCCGTGATCGGATTCATCAATAATGTAAATTAATAAACCCGACACCAAATAAAGTTGTAACAACACCATATATAAACTATAATCTATATATATAAAGTCTATAAAAAGATATATAAAATATATCTTTCAAATAGTCCCAAAGGAAGGTATCCATGGGCGTTAGATCTAGGCTGTTCGCGGACCGACTGATTGTTCCATATCTCCCTATCCACACTTAATAATTATTTTGAGGCAAGTCTCTTACTGCCACAATGTTACGGGGTGGTGCCCCGTCTTGTTGCCAAATTATGTTTTACCGAGTTTGAAGTGGTATAAACAGGACCTAACACATTATGCCCCAAAATGCCACACCAAACTTGTATTGAGTTGAGGATTTTTTTGCTCGACAGCTTGTGGATTTTCATACGGCAGTTTTTCTGATTACAAATGCCGGCAGTAGTAAATATCCCCTCATCGGTCCATAAAATTTTATTGAAATTATTTGGATTCATGTTTCCTTGAGGGGAGCGTAGCGCCGATGGCTGTGTGTTTGCTGTTAGGCGCTCAAGGTCCCTGGCTCGATTCCGAGCTGAGGCAGACTTTGTTAAGAATACATACTGCGCTCGCCTTCTCATGGGTTGGTGGTTGCGCGCTCCATGAGTAATACGCTAAAATCACCTCTCAAATAGCGTCGTTCGGATTCGACGATAAACTGTAGGTCCCATATACCTGTGTAAATTACAGCTAAGACACACCGCATAGGTATATGCGAGAGGTAGGCCGATATCCAGCGTTGGATGAAAAGGCTGTTGATGATGTCTCCTTTGTTGTTCGACATTTAATTATTAAACTTTGAACTGCATCATAACTAACTCTCTTGTTTCGTGGTCCATACCTTAAATCTCTGACACAGTCTCTGGTAGATTTTCTTGAAAATTTTATTTTTTTGTTTCGTCCTTTTCTTACTTCTTAGAGACGCTGCTTCTTGTAATAATGGTTTTCGTGTTCTTGGGGCATTATTATTCTTGAAATAAAGCTCGACCATTTTGAAACTTTCGGCAATCGAATATCTCATTTTTTAAGTATTAGCACAAATTAAAAATGAATCAAGCAGTAAATCATACTTTAAATATCAATGTCATGACATTCGAAAAATAAACCTTTATCTCCAGGTAGTAGTAGGTATCTAAATGGGTAAGCAATTATATCCGAAAAACCGATAGTATTTCGTAATTCTAATAACCTCCATAGTTCGAAAACCGTTAATTTTTGAAACATGGTATGTTTCGTCCTTATATATATTGAAGAGTTATTTTTTCTTTTTCTTAAATAATTATTATGTGTGGTTATTATTTAATTTTATGCTAAACATAATTAATGCAAATTGATTTTATTTTAAAATAATAATCGCGCGCATCTTCCCGTTTTTAGCCATATGCAATATATGAAATTGTCACCAATAGAAACACGAGACATTGCGCGCGGTTATTATTTTAAAATAAAATCAATTTGCATTATTTATGTTTAGCATAAAATTAAATAATAACCACAGTGACCATGATACTGTTGATTCTGCTGTTCAGTTGCAAAAGCAGCTGATTGAACTTTTGTCACTGGGAGGTTTCCAGCTCAGAAAATGGGCTAGCAATAATCCTGCCCTCTTAACACATCTAGATAATTCTTCATTACAAGTCGATCCTTTATCATTTGATAAAGAAACTGAATCCACTGTAAAAATATTAGGTTTGCAATGGAATCCTTCTACCGATATATTCTTCTTTCACGTGGACTCTGCAGTAAAGAAGTGCACCAAACGTTCATTGTTGTCAGATTTGGCAAAGATATTTGATCCTCTAGGTCTTCTGACGCCAGTTACTATTGTTCTTAAGCTTATAATTCAAAGTCTATGGTCTCTTGGTTTGGACGGGGCCAGGTTGAAGAGTTAGCCTCTAAATGGTACACTCATAGAAAAGATTTAGAAGCCATTTCAGATTTCTCTTTACCTCATAGAGTTATAGTAAATGATATATATTCATGTGAAATTCATGGTTTCTGCGATAGCTCAGAAAGTGCTTATGCAGCTGTTATATATTTTTACGTAACTACTATTGAAAAAAAAAGTATTGTTTATTTGCTCTAAAATAAGAGTAGCTCCTTTAAAAACTATCTCTATCTCTCGATTAGAACTTTGTTCTGCCCTCTTATTAGCTAATCTTATAAATGCAGTACGAGTTGGTTATGAGGGTGTAATAGATTTTTCCTCAATTCATGCATAGACAGATTCAACGGTGGCTCTGTCGTGGATACAGTCTTCCCCTCATAGGTGGTCTACTTTTGTTAGCAATCGAGTTGCTCAAATTCAAGAGAAGGTATCTTCTACTTGCTGGGCTCATGTACCTTCTGGAGAAAATCCCGCTCATTATGCAAGTCGTGGAATTCTAGCTTGCGATCTAATGAAGGAAACAATGGTGGGCGGGGCCATCTTGTCTTTTAACCAATGCTAATCCCTTACCTTGTTCTGAAGTCACGAATTATCATTCAGAGCAAATTTTTAGAGAGGAAAAAAAATCTACCTTCTTAAATATAGTGTCTAATAATATATTTGATCGATTATTAGATAAGTTTTCTTCTTTTATAACAATCTGTCATGTTGTGGTTTATCTTAGTCGATTTATTCACAATATCAAATACCCCCACAATAAACTTAGTGGCTTTATTAGTTTTAACTTTACTTGTTAAATATGTCCAGTCTATTTCGTTCCCCAAAGAAATGTCGAAACTTTCAAAGCCGAAGGAGAATGTTTATTATAACATAATTCCAAAATATATTCGAAAATTAAACCCCTTTGTTGATACAGATGGTGTTCTTAGGGTGGGCGGACGTTTAGTAAATTCTTCTTTATCCTATGAGCATAAACATCCAGCCTTATTGCCTAGTGAATATAAATTGTCCCGTTTAATTATTGAGTATACTCACAAAAGGTACCTACACCCTGGTCTTCAGACTACGCAATATTTGGTAACTCAGAAATATTGGATATTGTCTGCAAAACGCACACAGTAGCTTCTTGTATACGTTGTTTTAAATGTGAGCCTCGTGCACCTGAACCTTATATGGGAGACTTACCATTAGCACGGGTTAATCAAGTTAAATGTTTTAGTAAATCCGGTGTAGATTTTGGAGGCCTTTTTACAATTACTTTAGGTAAAATTAGAGGTGCAAAAACATTCAAGGCTTATATTTGCCTTTTTGTTTGCCTTGCAACAAAGGCTATACATTTAGAACTCGGTACCGAGTTATCAACTGATGCCTTTTTAGCTGCCTTAAGGCGATTTGTTTCCCGACGAGGATTAGTCTCACTTATGAAGAATTTTATACTGCGCTTGTTTCTATTGAAGCCGTTTTAAATTCACGTCCGTTATGCTCATTAAGTTCGGATCCAAATGATTTAAACGCTTTAACGCCAAGTCATTTTTTGACTATTTCTCCACTAAATTCATTTCAAGAAACCGACTTACCGAAATTAAAGTTGGGCGGTTTTCGCGTTGGCAACTTCTCCAGCGAATTCATCAGGATTTTTTGAAGCGCTGGCATAAAGAGTACCTTCACACTCTTACACAAAGAAGTAGTGGTATGATATTGCTACTCCTATAAATTTAAATAATTTAGTTCTGTTAAAAGATGAACTTTCACCTCCCTTACGTTGGGTCTTGGGTCGCATTATATATTTGCATCCAGGTGCTGATGGTACTACACACGTAGTGACGGTCAAAACCATTAAAGGCGATTTTAAACGGCCTGTCTCTAAGCTTTGTCCATTGCCGGACAAATAAGTTTTCTTTTATTGATTGTAGTTAATTGGGAACATAGGGAAGTACCCTACATATTTTGTTTTTCGTTTTTATAATCATGTATTTTGATTTTTTTTTTTTTTTTTGGTAAAATGGAACATTTTAGGTGGGCGGTATGTTTCGTCCTTATATATATTGAAGAGTTATTTTTTCTTTTTCTTAAATAATTATTATGTGTGGTTATTATTTAATTTTATGCTAAACATAAATAATGCAAATTGATTTTATTTTAAAATAATAATCGCGCGCAATGTCTCGTGTTTCTATTGGTGACAATTTCATATATTGCATATGGCTAAAAACGAGAAGATGCGCGGAGAGTCGACAAGTACAAGTGCGAGGATACGGTCGTCCAATTCTCTTTGCTCTCAAGCATGGAACCTCAAAACTAAAAGTTAAATATTTTTCTGCTTTTCCCGTGTGCCGGCCGGCAAAAGTAAATTTGTATAAGAAAACATAAAGAACTAGTGTTGCAACCAAGATGACCTTCGTCGAATTAATTAATTATCTGCAAATTGTATCCTAACTTGATTACAGTCCATTAAAAATTAGTATTTGATAATTTAGCTTTTCCACGTACATGGTGAATTATACAAGAAATATGCAGAATTTAATATATAATTCAAAAACATTAAAAAATGTGGTATATTATATTTAAAAAACAAAGTTGGCACTTGCCTTACTTTATTGAGACACCCTGTATACAATACAATTTAAGCATATAAAAAAAGCCGATCGAATCAAACTTTCTTTGGAACATTGTTTTCTAATTCCAAAAATAATCTGCCACTGAATGGAAGCACATGTTTTTCGAGATACAGTGACCGGAAAAAGCAAAGATCAGCAAACATCTATACATACCTACCATACATACATATTTTTCTGCGTTTCTAAATTATGCAACTTTAGGTTTTATTTAAAATATTGTTTGGTGCACTTGTTTTGTATAACAATTTTGTTCATTATAAAAGTAGGATGAGCAGATCAGTCAAGTCATATAGCAAAAATGAAGTTTATCGTTGAATGCGATTATTACATAGATAATCACTCTGTATCACAACATTGTTTCCTACGGATATACCTTTGGACATCATCCCTATCAACATTATTATTAGTATTAACATTGCTGAAGATAACGTATTTGAAGTAGGTACATTTTTTATCCAAATATCTCGAACTGGTGCTCGTGTACTGATTTAGATAAAAATAAGTATTACAGCTAATGTTTGTATAATTTATGTTTTAAATAATTGACGCGGTTGTAAAGAATTTGCCTAACGTACTAACAGAAGATGCCAGCAATACGATGGAAGATATTGTTTGTTCCGAATTGGCTAAAAACTGCAATTATTGTAAAATAATGTTAACCATGATATAGATAATTATATCACAGTATAATTTTTTACTCCTTGTTCTTTTAGAATGCTAGTTATTTATAAGAAGTACTTTGTGCATTTATTATTATTTTAGTATCGATTATTTGTTTCCTCTCGTTAAAACAAAATTAAAGTTTTAATTGTTGTTATTTAAACGATGTGAAGAAAGAAATAGTGGTTTTACAAAAAAAACGATATCATCTAAGGTATATACGATCTCAATTGAAATCGTTAAAAAAACATTTGGAATAGAAATTCTTTGTATGGGCGATACCGCCAACTTCACACAGTGGTGGCGCAGACTTCATTATTTATTACCACTAATATTTCTTTTTAAACGAGTAAAAATATATTCTAAAATTATGGTTAGTTGAATTGCGAGATACAAACGTAAAATGATGTTCAATAATATCTTAAAATCTCAGAAAAAAGTAAAAACAGATTTTGAATTTAACTGTATTATTAGAAATATTAAGTAATTCCTAATGAATATATGTAGGTACTTTTATTAATACTTAGATACTGATGTCCCGCCAAATATTCTTATTTAACAAATAATACGTTTTTAGCCGATAACCGATAACATATTTTCAAAATATCGTACAGTCCTTCATTATTAGTTTTTTAAATTCATGGGATTTGTAATACTTTCCTCCTAAAGTATGTAATCGTGAAAAAAGCGCCCTCCGAGATTTTTCCAGATCTTTACATTTCAAGGTTTTTAGATGCCGAAAAACATATACATATTTTCTCGAATCCGTTGGTATGTCAGTCTGTTCGCGGCATAGCTAAAGAACTACTTATCTGATTGACTTCAAATTTTGGTCCAAAATTAATAGTCGTATAGAGATGACCTGGTAACATTTTCTTAAAAATCCATATAGGGGAACAAAATGGCGGCCTCGTTAAATGTTTAAAAAAATATTGCTGAAAAACTACTTATTCAATTTATCTAAAATTTTGCAGAAAAATTAACTGAGACATGGGGATGAATTGGTAAAATTTTGGTACCAATCCAAAATAGCATAACAAAACAAACAAACAACAAACAAACAAAAGTATGCTTTATTGCCGCAGAAAAATTCTACAATTTTATGGACAAAGCAAAATATACCTAAAAATAAGACATATCAAAACATTAATCGAAAATAATTTCGACAGGTCAGTGCTTTGCAGTGCAAAATGGCGCCTCATAAAATATTTGGGTTAAATCTTGCAACTTATTTTCAAGCTGTTCCCTTTATCGGAAGTGACAGAGATTTAGTATGCATACATAAACATACACATACACAATTAGCTTTTAAAAATTTATTTTATGATATAAAACTAAACAAAAACAGACGATAACTAAAATTATTGAAATCAAGTATTTTTATGGAAATCTTATAGTATAGTGAATAGCGCATCTAATGTTATAATAAACAAGTAACAGTTTTCTAAATTCTTCCCTAATTTTTACACATACACTTGAACTCAAATATTGCTATCACCGCCGATTATTTTTTAAGACATCTATTTTTACAGGATATGTTGTTTTTACACTAAAACGCGCACTGAAACACTAAACCTAAAAATAGGCATGCACTGCTAAAGGATGTTAAATTTTTTTTATTTTTCTCTTGCTTTTGACGGACGTTACGTGCCACGTAGAGTAAAATTACAACTCATGAAACATACACCAATCTTTCAGTAAAATGTGAGTGCATAATGCATTTTCACGGATGTTTGGTAAATTCACGAAGTGTTTTTACAGATCTTTGGTAAATTCGCCAAGTACTTATAAATTTACATTATTAAAATGTTTTTTTTTACATGTAACAGTGTAAAAACACATTTTAGTAGTAAAACAATGATAACAAATAAGTAATATTTTAACTAAGATAGAATAACAGAACCCATTTACAGTTAAAATTATGCAATTTTAACCCAATTTCTAACAGTGTGTATACACATTTTTTCCACTACACAGTGTGGTTTTAGGGACGTAAATGTAGCATTTTAAAAGCTAAAATATTTTTTTATTTTAGAAACTATTAATGTTTTTAGAAATCATCAAAACGTGTCGAATTTATTATATTTTTTGCTTATAATCATCATCTTACGGAAACCATTGACGTACAGGGTTTTTTTATAATTTGCCATCCCCCCGAGGGCTTTTTTTTAAGTTACGATGTTTATATGAAAGTTGTAGGAAATCACTATCAGCGTTGTTATTTTAAATGGAACACCCTGTATTTTTTGACGTTTCTTGATTCTCCTCCTTTTCAAAAAACCAAATCCGCTATATCTTAATCATTCAAACCAGAATACAGTTCTATGAAATGGAAAATATTGCATATCGCGTTTCAACTTTAAAAGCAAAATTTATTTACACTTAGTAGATGAAACTTATTTAAGTGAGCAATGCCACTTTTTTTGTTTCTATTATTTTTGAGAGTTTATAGTAATAATGATTTTGGCCGAAAGTTTGAAAGAGTCTTCATGGCCGCCTTTATGTATTATTAGCCCTACTAAACCTGTCTTAAGGCTGTCCGGAAGATATACCCTCTGAAAACTATTATTTATACATTTAATCAAACCGCTTAAAGCAGTAGTGGGTAAGTTTTCAAATATTATGAAAAATGTGAGGTTGGCTGTTAAATTTTTTTATTTTTCTCTTGCTTTTGACGGACGTTACGTGCCACGTAGAGTAAAATTACAACAACTCATGAAACATACACCAATCTTTCAGTAAAATGTGGGTGCATAATGCATTTTCACGGATGTCTGGTAAATTCACGAAGTGTTTTTACAGATCTTTGGTAAATTCGCCAAGTACTTATAAATTTACATTATTAAAATGTTTTTTTTTTACGTGTAACAGTGTAAAAACACATTTTAGTAGTAAAACAATGATAACAAATAAGTAATATTTTAACTAAGATAGAATAACAGAACCCATTTACAGTTAAAATTATGCAATTTTAACCCAATTTCTAACCGTGTGTATACACATTTTTTCCACTACACAGTGTGGTTTTAGGGACGTAAATGTAGCATTTTAAAAGCTAAAATATTTTTATTTTAGAAACTATTAATGTTTTTAGAAATCATCAAAACGTGTCGAATTTATTATATTTTTTGCTTATAATCATCATCTTACGGAAACCATTGACGTACAGGGTTTTTTTATAATTTGCCATCCCCCCGAGGGCTTTTTTTTTAAGTTACGATGTTTATATGAAAGTTGTAGGAAATCACTATCAGCGTTGTTATTTTAAATGGAACACCCTGTATTTTTTGACGTTTTTTGGTTCTCCTCCTTTTCAAAAAACCAAATCCGCTATATCTTAATCATTCAAACCAGAATACAGTTCTATGAAATGGAAAATATTGCATATCGCGTTTCAACTTTAAAAGCAAAATTTATTTACACTTAGTAGACGAAACTTATTTAAGTGAGCAATGCCACTTTTTTTGTTTCTATTATTTTTGAGAGTTTAGGTAATAATGATTTTGGCCGAAAGTTTGAAAGAGTCTTCATGGCCGCTTTTATGTATTATTAGCCCTACTAAACCTGTCTTAAGGCTGTCCGGAAGATATACCCTCTGAAAACTATTATTTCTACATTTAATCAAACCGCTTAAAGCAGTAATGGGTAAGTTTTCAAATATTGTGAAAAATGTGAGGTTGGCTGTTAAATTTTTTTATTTTTCTCTTGCTTTTGACGGACGTTACGTGGCACGTAGATTAAAATTACAACAACTCATGAAACATACACCAATCTTTCAGTAAAATGTGGGTGCATAATGCATTTTCACGGATGTTTGGTAAATTCACGAAGTGTTTTTACAGATCTTTGGTAAATTCGCCAAGTACTTATATATTTACATTATTAAAATGTTTTTTTTTACATGTAACAGTGTAAAAACACATTTTAGTAGTAAAACAATGATAACAAATAAGTAATATTTTAACTAAGATAGAATAACAGAACCCATTTACAGTTAAAATTATGCAATTTTAACCCAATTTTTAACAGTGTGTATACACATTTTTTCCACTACACAGTGTGTTTAGGGACGTAAATGTAGCATTTTAAAAGCTAAAATATTTTTTTATTTTAGAAACTATTAATGTTTTTAGAAATCATCAAAACGTGTCGAATTTATTATATTTTTTGCTTATAATCATCATCTTACGGAAACCATTGACGTAAAGGGTTTTTTTATAATTTGCCATCCCCCCGAGGGCTTTTTTTAAGTTACGATGTTTATATGAAAGTTGTAGGAAATCACTATCAGCGTTGTTATTTTAAATGGAACACCCTGTATTTTTTGACGTTTTTTGATTCCCCTCCTTTTCAAAAAACCAAATCCGCTATATCTTAATCATTCAAACCAGAATACAGTTCTATGAAATGGAAAATATTGCATATCGCGTTTCAACTTTAAAAGCAAAATTTATTTACACTTAGTAGATGAAACTTATTTTTAAGTGAGCAATGCCACTTTTTTTGTTTCTATTATTTTTGAGAGTTTAGGTAATAATGATTTTGGCCGAAAGTTTGAAAGAGTCTTCATGGCCGCCTTTATGTATTATTAGCCCTACTAAACCTGTCTTAAGGCTGTCCGGAAGATATACCCTCTGAAAACTATTATTTATACATTTAATCAAACCGCTTAAAGCAGTAGTGGGTAAGTTTTCAAATATTGTGAGGTTGGCTTTTAAATTTTTTTATTTTTCTCTTACTTTTGACGGACGTTACGTGGCACGTAGAGTAAAATTACAACAACTCATGAAACATACACCAATCTTTCAGTAAAATGTTGGTGCATAATGCATTTTCACGGATGTTTGGTAAATTCACGAAGTGTTTTTACAGATCTTTGGTAAATTCGCCAAGTACTTATAAATTTACATTATTAAAATGTTTTTTTTTACATGTAACAGTGTAAAAACACATTTTAGTAGTAAAACAATGATAACAAATAAGTAATATTTTAACTAAGATAGAATAACAGAACCCATTTACAGTTAAAATTATGCAATTTTAACCCAATTTCTAACAGTGTGTATACACATTTTTTCCACTACACAGTGTGGTTTTAGGGACGTAAATGTAGCATTTTAAAAGCTAAAATATTTTTTTATTTTAGAAACTATTAATGTTTTTAGAAATCATCAAAACGTGTCGAATTTATTATATTTTTTGCTTATAATCATCATCTTACGGAAACCATTGACGTACAGGGTTTTTTTATAATTTGCCATCCCCCCGAGGGCTTTTTTTTAAGTTACGATGTTTATATGAAAGTTGTAGGAAATCACTATCAGCGTTGTTATTTTAAATGGAACACCCTGTATTTTTTGACGTTTTTTGGTTCTCCTCCTTTTCAAAAAACCAAATCCGCTATATCTTAATCATTCAAACCAGAATACAGGTCTATGAAATGGAAAATATTGCATAACGCGTTTCAACTTTAAAAGCAAATTTATTTACACTTAGTAGACGAAACTTATTTAAGTGAGCAATGCCACTTTTTTTGTTTCTATTATTTTTGAGAGTTTAGGTAATAATGATTTTGGCCGAAAGTTTGAAAGAGTCTTCATGGCCGCTTTTATGTGTTATTAGCCCTACTAAACCTGTCCTAAGGCTGTCCAGAAGATATACCCTCTGAAAACTATTATTTATACATTTAATCAAACCGCTTAAAGCAGTAGTGGGTAAGTTTTCAAATATTTTTATTAACATGCAATCTAGACGGCTGCTTTTTGGTTTTTAGATTTTATTTCCCTTATAGTTTTAAAAATTTCTCTAGTTTGGTCAGTATCCAAAAGCCCTTAATTCTCTGTGATGTTCAAATATAAAAAAAAAACATTGGTTCTTCACGCCTTGTTATATTTTCTGTTAACTTTGCTGTAGCAGAACAGTAATCCTCATTCAATGAATATTATTTTTAAAATTTTGGTGCCTTTGTACCTTACATGGAGATGCAAATGAAAGTGGCTATTGAGTTATAGATGTGTAAGATAAGATTAAAAAATCGGTAAATTTCTTTACCCGGAACTTCCCTCGTTAGGATCTTTTTCGTTTCTTAGGAATGGTGAAGTGTCCCAATTTTGTTCAGTACATAGTTACAGTATATATGTGTTAATATAGAGAGAAAATGCAACAATAAGGTTGCGAAACGTCGACAATTTTAAAATAGACTTGTTTTTTTTACTGGATCCTAACCCCAAATAATACACCTAAATATAAAAACAAAAGGATCGTTATAGGCAGAGACTGATAATATGGGTTTGTTGCGGGATTTAGCATCTATATGTGTCCTGGAGATACAATAATTAAGTTGCGAAACGTCGACAATTTAAAAAGGTCTTTTGTTTCTTTACTGGACCCTAACCCCAAATAATACACCACACTAAGGTAACAACAAGAGGATCGTTAACCAAACCCATAGAAACATATAATCTGGGAAATATCTGCTGACCAACGGAGAGAGAGAGATAATATGGGGTTCATGCAGGATATAGAAACTATATATGTGTCCTGAGGATGCAACAATAAAGTTGCGAAACGTGGACTATTTAAAAATATGGTTTTGTTTTTTTTACTGGATCCTTACCCCAAATAATACACCACTGTAACCAATGACAACAAGAGGTTTGTTAACGAAAACCATTTAGTAACTTAATATCCAGGAAATATCTGAGGACCAACGGAGTAGGTAAAGACTGATAATATGGGTTTCATGCAGGATATAGGAGCTATATATGTGTCCTGAGGATGCACAAATTAAGTTCCGAAACGTCGACAATTTAAAAGAGACTTTTTTTTACTGGATCTTAACTCCAAATAATACACCACTCTAACAAATTTTTTTAATATTGTTCAGGATTGGATTTTTACCAAAATATTCATCAGTCATTCGGGTAAGTAGTATTTAAGCTATGTCGTGAACTGACAGACAAACCAGCAGGCGGACCGACGGAATTGATAAAACACGTTTTTGGGATCTAGGGACGCTAAAACGTGAGGATATATAAAACCTGAGGGGGTGATTTTCTCACGATACAAAAATTTTATTTGGCCGCAATTTTGTTCCGCCATCTTGAATTAGTAGCATACTTATACTAGTTGAGCCCCAACCACAATTAGTTATGGCACACAATTTGAAATCAATAAGTAGTTTTTTGTTTTGTTCCGCCATCTTGGATTCGTACCAAAATTTTACCAATTAATCCAAACATAATACTTGATGTTTATGCAGAATTTGAAATAAATTCGACAAGTAGCTTTTTCATAACATTTTTAACATTTCACTAGGTAGACATTTTGTTTTTGCCATACTCGATTTTTACCAAAATATTACTAGATCATCCCCATATGACTCTTAATTTTTTTATCAAAATTTGAAGTCATTCGTTTTAGTTTTTAAGCTATGCCGCGAACTGACAGACAGACAGACGGGCCGACGGAATGGATAAAAAATATTTTTTGGCAACTAGGAATGCTAAGGCCGCCATTTTGTTCCGCCATCTTGAATTAAGTAGTTTTTCAGGCTGAATTTTTAAATATTTTATTACCACCAAAATGTTACCAGTTGATTTCAACATAATACTTGATGTTTTTGCAAAATTTGAGATAAATTATATGAGTAGTTTTGTAATAATAATTTTTTTAACATTTCATTAAGCCGCCATATTGGATTTTTACCGAAATCTTACCAGGCTATCCCCACATGACCCTTAATTTTTGACCAATATTTGATGTCAATCGGGTAAGTAGTCTTTAAGCTATGCCACTGACAGGCAGACAAACAAACAGAAAGACCCACAGACGGACCGACGAAGACTAAAACGTAAGAATGTGTAAAGTTGAGAGGGTGAATTTTTCACGATTACAAACATTTTATTTGGCCGCCATTTTATTCGGCCATCTTGAATTATCACCACTATTTTACTAGTTGATCCCTATGCCACAATTACTTATGACACACAATTTGAAGTCAAACCATTAAGCAGTTTTTCCAAGCTGAATTTTTAGATATTTTATTAAGCCGCCATTTTGTTCCGCCATCTTGGATTCGTACTAAAATGTTACCAGTTGATTCGGACATAATACTTGATAGGTTTGAGATTTGAGATAAATTGGATACGTAGTTTTTTAATAGCATTTTTTTTAACATTTCACTAAGCCGCCATTTTGTTTAGCCATATTGGATTTTTACCAAAACGTTAAGTCAATCGGATAAGTCATTTTTTAGCTACGCCGCTAACAGACAGACGAACATACCGACGGAATTGAGAAAACACGTTTTTCGTCATCTAGGAACCCTGAAACGTGAGGATTTGAAAAAAATCTCGGAGAGTGATTTTTTCACAATTACAATACTTCCCTTTTACGAGGGAAGTAAAAAGTAACAAATAATGTATTGCTACTCATAATAAGGAAATGTGGTTGAATGCCATAATTTGTTTACAAAATCTTCAGATTATTGTGGCTGTATTATTCTCAAAGATTGGCGTCATATTTAAATAAATGGTGCCGTATTATATTATATTATAGAAGTATTTTGGTCTATTTTTGGTTTAAAAAATGTCATGTTAAATGTGTCCAGTAGATGTGTAAATATGATTTGGCAAACATAGTACTTCAACTTATATGCACGTCATTGGATTTCGCAACTTCTATTCAGATCCTTAAAGTGGTTTTAAAATACGATGTTTACTTCCCCGTATAACTGTTAATATAATCTATTATTAATACATAATATATGTATATATAAAATATGATTTTTTTAACGGCATAAACCGATAACTCGCATAAAACAAAAAATGTTGACAGTTGTACAACTTTTGTGGTTGATCCTGTATAGTTTAAAATAATTTCTAAGTATGCGTAAAAATAAATCTTCTTTGGGGTTACGCGACAGAAATAACTAGTGTATAAAAATGTCTGATAGGTTATTAAATACACATGTTTTATTTAGATAAGAATATTTCAGTACCCGCCGATGTTATACGAAATATGTCTAGAATTTCATAGATAATTCAAATGAGCAGAAAAAATAAAGCGTTCTATTGAAAAAATCCAAGTTGGCAGTTGTACAACTTTTGTGAGTGGCACTGTATAGTTTAAAATCATTTCTAAATATGCGTAAAAGTAAATCTAAATCGACGGGTTCGAGCGTTTTTCTATTTCCAAGATAATGAATTTATTCCTTAATTTATCATAACCCTGTATAAGCAAGTATATTGAAAAAAAAACATAATATTTTTGAAAACACGTCAAATAATAAATTTTGTCCACTATACAGAGTAGCCCTAAAAGATTGAGGGAGCCCTCTGTAAACGGACACAAAAGCTATTTAAAAAACGGCAAAACATCAAAATTTTTAACTATACAGGATAGGTCTATGAAGATAAAACAGCCATCTAAAAATAAAAAATGTATCTCAGAAGCATTCGGCTTGTTTAGAAAACAGTAAAATACGCTAAATTTGTTTTATCGTTTTGTATAAACACATTTTTTTGCTTTATACAGGATAGTTACGTTAGGTTAAGTTAAAAGTGAGTGGATCAAACCGACCCCCCATTGCGACTCTGTGGTCTGTTATGGTGGCTTACACCTATATTGACACTTACCCAAGCAGCTTCCCAATGTATCTTATCATTGCATTTGGGGAGGTATTCTTGAAGTCCTCGGGCAGCACAATATCTCTACCTAATATTGAGAACCTGATCCTGGCAGCTGCCGGGCATTTACACTCACATGGCTGGCTGTCTCGTCATCCTCCATACATAGGCGGCACTCGGATTCGTCTTCAAGCCCCATTCTGTGCTTGTGATGTCTTAGACCACAATGGCCAGTGTATAGGCCTACTGCTGTTTTGAGCTTCATTCTGTCATATTTAACAGACTTTCTGTTATCCTCTTCTTCATGGGAAGGGGGTAAATGCCTTTGCATGGAACAGACCTGGCAGTCCAGGTCAATAGAGATTAGCTTTTTCCTCAAGTTGAAAATTGCGCACTTGGTCGTTTCATGGGCTACTCCTAAAGCTGATTCAGGTCCCACGAAACTTGTCTCTGCTCCTTTCTTTGCTAGAAAGTCCGCAGCCTCATTTCCCTTCAGACCCGCATGTCCTGGTATCCAGATAAGGGCGATTTTATTGATGCTCCCCAGGCCAACAAGTGGCTTTTGGCAGTTCCAAACTGTTTTCGATGTACAATGACTCGCTTCAAGTGGTTTAAGGGCCGCTTGACTATCTGAGAAAATTTTTATCGTTTTATGTGTTATTTGTTGATCCTGCAATATTCTAGCACAAAATTCGATAACATGAACTTCTGCTTGGAATATTGAGGTGTTATCAGCCTTTCCTTTTACTATGACCAGTGGCATATGCCTGCAGACCAACCTACCACAGCCAGCTGGTTGTCCACCAGTAGTGACCACAGCAAGGGCGTTAATACTCCTCCATTTGGACACCCTCTAGCAGCTCTAAAGCTAACTGTCTCGTCCTGTAGAAGTCTTGTTATTCTTCTGTTTTCAAGCATTGCCTGTATCCAGCCACATATTTTTAATTTAATTATACACATTGGTTCTACCCCTCTTTCAGTAATTACATCATAGAGTGATCCAGAAAGGGCATTGTTAAATGCTCCCTCGATCTCTAAGAATGCAGCAACTGTAATATCCTTATTTTCCAAAGAGTTATTTATGGTTTTAACAAGGTTGTTAAGAGCCAGTTCTGTTGATTTGCCCGTTTTGTAAGCGTGCTGATTATCAGCGGATGTCGCCTAAGAGCTACGTCCTTGATGTATTCTCTCCAGACTTCTCAACAGAAAGGTGGTTAGACTTATTGGTTTAAGCGAACTCGGTAGTGCATCATTTCGACGCACTTTATATATATATATATATATATATATATATATATATATATATATATATATATATATATATATATATATATATATATATATATATATATATATATATATATATATATATATATATATATATATATATATATATATATATATATATATATATATATATATATATATATATATATATATATATATATATATATATATATATATATATATATATATATATATATATATATATATATATATATATATATATATATATATATATATATATATATATATATATATATATATATATATATATATATATATATATATATATATATATATATATATATATATATATATATATATATATATATATATATATATATATATATATATATATATATATATATATATATATATATATATATATATATATATATATATATATATATATATATATATATATATATATTTATTATATTATTATATATATATATTATATATACATATATATATATATATATATATATATATATATATATATATATATATATATATATATATATATATATATATATATATATATATACTTAGTTGCAGACTATCTGGCCGGTATAGGATTAGGATAGTTCTAGGAGGATAAAACAGCCCTCTGAAAACCAAAAGATATTTGAGAGGCATTTTGCTGTTTAAACAAACGATGAAACACGTAAAATTTCTTCATTTTTTTGTATACAAATAACAATTTAAGAAAATAAAATAATCTTTATTGTACTGCAACAAAAAAAAAGTGCATACAAAAGTGGAAAGTAACGCTGGAAACGTATTTTAATAACCACCTTAAAAAAAAGAGTGGCAATGAGTTACAGACAAACAATGACAAATACAGAAAACAAGATTTAAAAATTGATTTTTGACTCTCGAAATAGAAATGTTATCCCTAAAACGTATGTTCACTTGGTGTGTGTCTCCTCTCTCTGACATGAGTTTCGGTAAATAATAAAATGTTGATTCTTCAGTTTTTAGTACCTTATATACCAAATAATTAAAGTGTCATATTACATTGATATGTTTGAACTACATAATGACTAACGTGATCCCTTATTGACAGATTCACTACAAAATGAACGCAATGTTAAACTATTATCCTCAAAAACCTTCATAAAGATATTCGCTACTATACGTGATAGAGGCCATCCCATAGTTACCCCGGAGGTTTGTTCGTAAAAAATTACTTGGCTTGGCTTTAATGATTTCTTTTCCGCTGGCGAAAGGTTGAATGCGTTAATTAGATTGGTGATGCGTCTTTACAAGTCTTACAAGTATGTTACCTTTTCCACAACTTCCGTTCAGTCCATGACGACTGTGGCCTTTACTTGCTGAGGAACCAGGATGTCTGGATTTTGATTTAAAGACTTCATCGCTGTTTTTTCGGCTGCGGAGAGATCTCGGTGGTTTTGAACTCTTAATAATCTTCAATGTCTCATACCTAACTTCATTGGCTTGCTCCGCTGATAATCTTCTGATTGCAGCGTTGACGGAGGATACTATGTCTTTACGGGAATGCTTCTCTGGGCCTTAGGAGTGTTCTGAATGTTTTGCTTCGGTTAACGTTTTCGACAAATTGATAACTATATTCTGTTGAAGTTTTTTGTGTTCAGGAATGTTTCCAACTTTTTTTATTGCTTGAGCATAACTTCTTGATTGAATTTTTCTGGCTTTGCATTGGTAATATTGCCCAGAGTTGTAAATATGATTCTTCAAGTCTAAAAACTAATTTTATGTGAGTTTATGGTAGTTTACTATATCTAAATCCCGACGTGTTGCCTTGTTCCTTTCTCTGTCTAATGCAAAAAGGAACATTATATCTTACCTGTAGTGGTTTCGGTACTACATTCTCATTTCGTCATCTAAGGAGAAAGGCCAACTAGCAGAGTAACTTCCTCTTGCTGTACCGGAGATCGGAGAAGTTTTAGCATTTTTTCTTGATTTCCTCCTCATAGATATTAGCTTACATAGAATGGAAGCTTTTGCGGCATTGTTCAATTAAGTCTAGTGTTCGGTTAGGCACAGCACGAATTATATGTATTATATTTTTGTATTTAATCTCAGCTTAGGGAAACCATTGACGTACATATAAAGGGTGTCCCTTAATTAGCGTCACGTAATTTTTATTTAATTTAAAAAACATTTTTAATAGTTCTCTAGGCCCTTTCGAAAACAAAAAGTTACCCCCTAAAAACCACGCCTAACTTATTTTCGTAATTGGTACCACTGTATTTTTTTTTTCAATGTTTGTGAAATAGCAAAATCAATGGCATTTAATATACCTAATTTTAAAATAATTTAGAAACTTTCAATATCTACTGACCTCAAAATATATTGCTATTCTTCCCTGCCTCGGTAAATACTGATACTGAGAGTGAGACCCAATATAACAATCCTTAATCTGAGACTGAGGTGTGGAATCACTCGGTGCTCCAGATCTTTACGTTTCATGTCCCAAGATGCCGAAAAAGATGTTTTCTCAATTCCGTCGCACAGAGGTCATTTTTTACAAGGAAATAATTAAAAAAACATGAGTGGTATTTTGTAATTTTTGTATACATCATTTTAGAGTCAATACTCTAGCTAAGCGATTTCCATATTATCACTAGATTCTGTTAATCCGGTAGGCCGTGGTGACGTAACAAACAAATACAATTGTATTATAATTTCGTGTCATTGAACTGGTATGTGTTGTGTTGTCATGTTTAAAGTGTCTTAAAGAATTATTGGTTGTGTATTATATCAGAGTTTTGGCGTTGTTTATTAAGTTTGAGTAAGTACTACTTATTTTAGTAAAATGCAAATGAAATAATTATTTACGGTGTTCAAAAGGTTACGTAATTTTTTTAAATATTAATTTAAATGAGTCAAGTTAAGCAGGCTGCATATATCGGTGTGTGCCTGTGTTTGCGTCAAATATTTTTTGTTCAGTTATTTGCACTCAAAAGCTGCGTGATAAGTTAAAATTTAAGTGCCAGGAGTTGCCAGTAAATCTGAAACTGATATGTTTCAGGTATCATGTCATTTACTAGAAGAGAGCTGTTTACCGTTTGGTCTCAACAAAAATCAGCAAGCGCTAAAAATGCTGCAGTATTGGAGTATGTTATTAATGATCTTAATTTCAGGGAATGTCGGGATGCAGAATATAGCAAAATAAAACAATGTATCAATTCTTTTAATAGTGCGGTGGCTAAAAACTGGAAAGATAGCAATCGAGGACAAAAGTTTTTTGAGGAAAGAGAAAATGAGTGGCTTAATACAAAAATCACATTTGAGTAAATTAATTCGACTTTAACTAATTCCTCTTCAAGTAAAAAAAGAGGCCGCCCAAGCAAAGATTTTCAAGAACTTGGTGAAAAGAGTAAAAGACAAAAAATTGCGCCTTTATTACAAAATTATCAAAGAGAAGAAGTGTCATTTGCCATGAGTAAGAGTCTAGAATCGTCTGGGCGTAGAGATGCTTCACGAATAGAAGTTTCCGAGTATTCCCCGAATAAGGCAACACAAATAAAAAAAGCACATCAATCACCAAGTATGCTACCAGTCAGATATACTCCAGAAGAAGCTTTGGCATTATATGTTGACGCGCGATTAACAAAAAAATTATATTTATTGATGCAACAAGGGGCTAAAATTTGAAACGCGAATATTTATCCAAATTGTAATATCCTTTTGGAAGCTAAGAAGAAATATTTTCCTAGTGAAAATTTTATCATAGTTTCTGAAACCGCGGAAGTGGAATTACAGCAATTTTTTAATCATACAGCTTATAGGATTGTGGAAGTTCAAAAAAGCATTTTTGAAGAGCGGCCATTAAACTTTTCAAATATCACATTGTATTTCAAGTGGGGGTGTGATGGCAGTGGTGGACATTCTACGTACAAACAGAGATATTGTAAACAAGAAGACAGTTTGGCAAAAGATGATTCCAATTTATTTTCAATGTGTCTTGTTCCATTGCAAATGTCCACAGACTCGGGCCAAATCTTGTGGCAGAATCCGCGCCCATCATCAGTACGATATTGCAGACCCATTAAAATTCTATTTGAAAAGGAGACTGCTGAACTTTCTAAAAGAGAAATCCAAAACATGAACAATCAAATCGAATGCCTTGAACCAACTACAATTACGATTTTTAACAAAGAAATACTTATCAACCCTGATTTTAAGCTCACAATGATAGATGGGAAAATGTTTGGTGTAATAAGCTGTTCTTCCACTCAAACATGTGTCATATGTGGTGCAACGCCAAAAATCATGAATGACCTTGAGAAAATTTCTAGTCTTGAGTCAGACCCTTCAATGTATGACTATGGCATTTCAAGTTTGCATGCGTGGATCAGGTGTCTTGAGTGTTGTCTCCACATTTCGTATCGAATCCATGTACAAAGATGGCAGATACGGGACCAGGATGAAAAGACACAAGTAAAGGAATGAAAGGAATATATTGAAAAACAAATTAAAGAACAAATGAATTTACTAGTCGACATTCCTAAACAAGGACACGGCACAACCAATGATGGTAATACATCACGAAGATTTTTCCATAATTATGCATTGGCCTCTACCATAACAGGGCAAAACGAAGATTTTTTGAAACATCTTTATGTGATTTTAACAACAATCTCTTGTGGGTATACAATTAACATAGATGCATTTTCAAGTTACTGTAAAGAAACGGCACAAATGTTTATCAATCTGTACCCTTGGTACAAAATGCCCGCCACCCTCCATCGCATATTCGTTCATGGTTGCTGCTCTATCTATAGGAATGTTTTTCGAGAAAGCTCTTGAATCTTGCAATAAGGACTTGCGAAGATATCGAGAGCTTTATAGCAGAAAATTTTTTAGAGAGGATACAGTGAGAGTCATATTCACGTGCCTACTGGTTTCGTCTGACCCTCTTATTTCGTCTTTGTCTAAACGTATTGGTACTCGTTCTACAAAGGCACCGCTAAATGCAGATGTGATTAACTTGCTTAAAGAACTACATTTTGACAATACGAGCGATTTTGATCTTGAAAATGGAAACAGTGATAGTGACTCGGAAATATAAGTAAGTAAATTTACAAAAACCATAAATTATTTTCCTTTTTCAAAGATTTAAAATATATTAATATTTTTTTCTTTAAGTTTTAAATAATTACCTAATAAGCTTTTTCAATTTATTTTTCATCGTTGTTATGTCTAGAGTTTTTCGATATTTTTATTTGCTTGTTTATCTTTTATTTATCAAAGAAGTCAATAATATGCATTCTGAAATGTGTAGTTTGACAAAATTTTCAAAAAATTGAATGTCATATTTATGTCTCCCTAGAATTAACAAAATGACCTCTGTGCGTCGGTCTGCATGTCTGTCGTTTACGGCATAGCTAAAAAACTATTTACCCGATTGACTTCAAATTTTGGTCAAAAATTAAGGGTCATATGTGGATGACCTGGTGACATTTGGGTAAACATCCAATGCGACAAGACAAAATGGCGGCCTGGTGAAATGTGAAAAAATGTACTACTAAAAAACTACTTACCAGATTAATTCTAAATTTCAGTCAAAAATGAAGGGTCATATGGGGATATTATTGTAAAAATCCAATATGCCGGAACAAGATGGCGGCCTAGTGAAACGTTAAAAGAACTATTACTAAAAGAACTAATTATTCAATTTATCTCAAATTTTGTGCAAAAATCAAGTGTTACATGAGAAGGAACTGGTAAGATTTTGGTATGAATATAAGATAAGTGACTTTAAATTTTGCAGAAAAATTAAATGTGATCTAGGGGATAAAGTGGCACAAATTCAACATGACGTAAGAAAATGGCGGTGTGTATCATAGGTAGAAGCTGGTAAAATGTTGGTAGGAATCCAATGTGATGGAACAAAATAGCGCCGAATAAAAATGTTTGAAAAGACATGTTACTAACTGACTTTGTACTGAACTAAATTGGGTCACACTTCACTGTTTCTAATAACGAGGAAAGTTCGGGGTAGAGAAAATTCACCGATTTTTTTAAATAAAATTTTAATTGTTCAATTAGCAGTGACGTGTCAATGATTAATTCTGTGGAAAATATTAAAAATAACTCAATTTTTCAACAAAAAATTGAAATAAAATAATTATATCGGTAAAAAAATATATAATTGTGGTAATGCCTTATAATATAAGGCTTTGGATAAGAGCGATGGGGGAGGAGCATTGGGCCCTCCTAAATTCGCCATTGATTCTTCCGTTTGTTAAGTATTTTGTTCAATACAATTTTTTTGTTGCTATTGTGTTAGATATTCAATTTTGTTGCCTTTGAAATCAATCATACAAATTTAGTCACTAATAGCTACTCACATTTACAGTTTACTCCAAATGACTACGTTGATATGCCCCTTATTTAGACTTATGACTTATTTTAAGGGCAACAAGATTGAATATCTAACACAATAGCAACAAAAAATTGTAGTGGATAAAATATTTACAAACTGAAAAAATGCATGTTGTTTAAAAAAAGCTTGTTTACATTCAAAATATTTAAAAAGAAAACATTGCGTATTCTTATGTCACAAGTTTTAAAATGTTTAAAATGCCTTTTTTTGTCAAGTTGGCGATCAAAAAATATACCTTTTTGTATGTCATATTTTATATTATTAAATTAAATTTTTATCTTTAAAAAAAAAGTTAAAACCTGTGACGTTAATTGTGAGATACACAATGTTTGCCAAAACACATTTTTTTTTCTTAAATCCGCAGTATTTATTCTCGCAATAATTGCATATTCATTGCCTTTCTTCTGTCTTAAGATTGACCGCTAACGTGCTTATCTTTTCAGAACATAACTGGCAAGATGCTCCTGGATCTCAAGAAGGAGGACATCCTGGAGTACACCGGTGGAAAGGTTGGCCCCAGCTTGAAAATATACGACCTCATCCAGCAGCTGAAAATCAAAGTGAATCCGGCGCAACTGCGTCACATGAACATTAAAGCAAATATTAAGAAAATGTTATAGTGCCTAAATAGATAGAGAGAGTTAGGTAGGTAGATAATATTTATGTTAATGCCGCACTCTAAAAAATAATGCATACATTCTGCACAATTGTGTAAATTTGATGATTGGTCAGAATTAGTTATACATATTTTCTGAATAATTGTGCATATCTTCTGAACAATACTGTTTTGAATTGACATACAATAACATATAAGATTTTTGCTCAAGAGAATGCATATTTTTTGGACAATTTTATGTAGCAAATATTTTAATAACAATAACATGCATTTTATTCAAACACTATTGTGCATAATTATTGCACAAATTGTGAACATTTTACGCCCAAAGTTGTGCAACAAATTAGAACTTTTTCTTTTTTGAATAATATTGTATATTTTTTAATGTACATCCTTTCTAAAATATGTGTGTGCATAATTCTTGCACAAATTGTATTATATTAGAAAACTACAGAACCTTTAGTCAAAAATTATGTCAAATAAAAAATAATGTTTAATAAATAAGTGGATTTATTCATCGTAGCAATTCCAACTGGATGTCGATAAACTTCTTAGTAAATCCTTTTTGAAATCTTGATGTTACGTAACTAAAACAAAAAAAAATCGATGTAAAAGTATATGGTTTTTTAACGAGTGAACAAATACTTAGATAAACACAATGTTTTGTAAGATTAGTTAAGTTTTTTTATTTTAAAACATAACGGGTTACTGCAATTGCCATATTCTAAATTACAAAAGAGCCAAACATTTTAAAAAGGGTTAAGTATCTTAAACTGATATATCTTTGTTTTTATGTCAGATTTTATGAAATATTTTTATAAGCATTCAATAAAACTATACCATATAATTTGATTCTAAAAAGCAACCCGTTTGTTCAGTTTATTGTCTTTAAGTTCAGAGTTATTATACCCTCCCAAAAATAATTATATTCATATATTACGTCAATAGGTATAGGTACAGGGTGGCCATTTTATGGTGATACAGTACCTTATCTAGAAAACGGTAATAGTTACGACAAAAAGTTAAATACAAAAGTTGTTTGGATTCAATTAGATTTTTATTTTATTTCACTTTTGCTTATACGGGGTGTTTCGTTTTGACGTGACACATGTCAACTTTCTTAATTTAAATGGGATACCCTATATATTATTACATATTTCGATTCTACTGTTAATTTGCGAAAGTTTTTATAATAACATCTATATTTGAATTATCTATCGTTTTTGAGTAAATTGAGTTTTTAGAATTTTTTTTAAAAAACATTTTTAAAAAAAAAAATTTACTTATAAAATTTTAATGGAACTGACTAATATCCTAAACATACATTACTAAGTGTTCAATTCAACGAGTTTCCATGCTGGTCTTACCAATTAGTATACAGGGTGTTAAAAATGGAGAGCAAAACAAACAGAACTTTAAATGTAAAAATTCCTGTTTTTCAAATGGAACACCCTGTATATTTTTATTTCATCTGATTCAACGTTCAATTACCTATCGTTACTCATATATATGTCCTATACCTAAAATGAACAATTTCGATTTTATTAGCCGTTTTCTGATTTGACTTTTTTTTTTTAATATAAGTAAACAGATGAGATGGGCTACAATAAAAATGTCGTAAACTAAGCCATATTCTCATTTCCTTAACACAGATAGCGACTATAAATAGTGTTAAAATACAAATAAAAGTGAAATATTATGTAATTTATGTTTTTATTATTTAATGTTTACGAAAATAAGGGAGAGACAAAAAAATATCTTGTGCCACACGGTATAACTAATAACTAACTGAGTATTAAACATGATTAAAACCGATTATAAAAAAATTTCAATATGGCCACCGTCCATTGCGATACATGAAGTGTAAAAAGCCTCCATTTTTCGAATAGCGTTCCTTTACTTTATTTTTAGTGCACCCCACAAAAAGAAGTCTAAAGGGCTTAAATCAGGGCTTCGTGGTGGCCAGGATATTAAACCATGTCTTCCTATCCACAAAGGAAAATGTTGATTAAGGAAATTTACTACCGGTGCAACCGTGTGATAAGGGGCGCTATCCTGCTGAAAAATGATATTTTCTCGAATATTTGCTGGCAAGTCGTTGATAAAGGGCATGATTTCATTCCTAAGCAGCTCCAAGAATCTTTCGCCATTTAACGACCTGTCAAAAAATATTGGTCCGATAATACGGTCGCAAATAATTCCGCACCACACATTTACGGTTTGACGGCCTTGTTTTTTAATTGCTTTTATTAGATGTTTATTAGTTTGAGACCAGTAATGAGTATTTTTCCGATTAAAAATACTCGCCGTATTAAATGAGGCCTCATCAATCCAAGGCACTTTTGAAAAAAACACATTTTCGAACTGCCGGTCCATAATATCACAACAAAAAGTCAATCTTTCATTAAAGTCTAATTGTGATAATAATTGAGTTGGAAGAAATTTATAAAGATGATAACCATTCACCTGCAGTGTTTTTTTATTACTTCCTCTACTGACACCTGCTATGTCTCTGTCAGCATCTCTTTGGGATCTTTCATCATCTTCCTCGAAATAAAGTAAAATCTCCAGTTGTTTTTCCTCAGTGAGGACAAAATTGGGACGATTTTTCTTAGAGTTTTTGAGGACACCGTTTTCAAAATCACGCACAATTCGAAAAAATATAGTACTGGAGGGAACTCGATTATTAGGATATTCCCTCGAATATTCTCTAAGGGCTAACCCTGGACTTTTATTATTTTTTATGAAACAGTTGTATAATTTCAAACGTTCATCTAAACTATATAAGGCCATTTTTTAACAAATTTCGCAGCAAAAATTTGACAAAAACGACAAACAGAGCAAATGTCAACTTAGGTCAACAATTGCATTAGGTTATTTCCTAAGCCTATCTTGATTTTTTTAGTTTCTGATCTCATTTACCGGCAAAATTCCGGGATAAATCAGAAAACGGCTAATAAAATCGAAACTGTTCATTTTAGGTATAGGACATATATATATGAGTAATGATAGGTAATTGAACGCTGAATCAGATGAAATAAAAATATACAGGGTGTTCCATTTGAAAAACAGGAGATTTTTACATTTAAAGTTCTGTTTGTTTTGCTCTCCATTTTTAAGACCCTTTATTTTAATTGGTAAGACCAGCATGGAAACTCGTTGAATTGAACCCTTAGTAATGTATGTTTAGGATATTAGTTAGTTCCATTAAAGTTTTATAGGTAAAAATTTTTTTTTAAAAACATGTTTTTTTAAAAAAAATTCTGAAAACTCAATTTACTCAAAAACGATAAAGAATTCAAATATAGATGTTATTGTAAAAACTCGCAAATTAACAGTAGAATCGAAACATGTAATAATATATAGGATGTTCCATTTAAATTAAGAAAGTTGACATGTGTCACGTCAAAACGAAACACCCTGTATAAACAAAAGTGTAATAAAATAAAAATTTATTTGAATCCAAACAACTTTTGTATTTAACTTTTTGTCGTAACTATTACCGTTTTCTAGATAAGGTACTGTATCACCACAAAATGGCCACCCTGTACATACCTGTGTATAGCTTAGTCCTATTTGCCTTCAAGAGTACAAAACTGCAGATTCCCCGGGGTAGAATATTTTAAACAAAATCGCAACACAACTCCCCAACGAAGTATTTTTTTTTTTTTTTTGATAAACCAAACAGCTTTTTATGTATGTTGCCAGTATGATACGTTTCTGTTGAATTATATTTCCGAATGTCGCGGCCATTTTTGATAAAAGTATAATAACAATCTAAAAGCCTGGAGCCAAAAATTGTTATGGCATTTACATGGGCCACTTAAGAATTTACAGGTTTAATATTTGTTATGCGCTTGTGTCCTTACTTGAATGGGCTAGTTTAATTTAGCGTATGTTTTCATAACTGATGAGACAAAAAATTGACATTATATAAAAACTATTATTACTATTAAATTACTTACTTGAAAAAGAAATAAGCCAACAAACTATTCACCAAATGCACACATCTGAACAGAACTGGCACTTTTGACAGATTAGCATTTATTTTCGGCCGCGGCCAACATGATAAAATATAGCGATTTTGTTCAAGTTACATCGGGAACAAAAATCCATTATTGCCACATTATTTTTTCTAAGCAATAGATACAGTTGACAGTTAATTTTTTTTTAAATGTTGGGGTCAATATTTAAAAAGATAAGTACATTTATTCATCAAAATATGTTATTTTGAAATTTGCGCATATATCGTATTGTGCGGGGAATCACCCTGTTGTTTTTTTGCATGTATCTATATGTAGTAATGAGCAGTTAAAATTACGTGCTCCCTGAAGGTATAATTTGATGCTCTAGAATTTTTGTATGTTACATTTTTCATTTGGAATTGGCCGTTTTTCGAGTCACAGACGTTTGAAAGTGAGCTTAAAGCACTTTTCAGTCGACATAGAAAAATTTTCTCTTTGACTGCTGATGCTGCACAGGCTCCTGAACCAAAATTTCGATAAGAATTATATTTTCTGTATTTTGTTATTTGGGATGCCCAAAATGGAATAAAATCATTTCCAGCTTTTTACGAATTAATGGAAGGCACGTTTTTTGGTCTGATTTGACTGGGTTATTGTCATAATAATTGTATTTAATATTAGCCTAATTTTAAACTGTTTTGCAGGTTTCCAACACCTTATTGTGGCAGTTTAAGATATAGTATTCGTTGGACAAGGCCAATCTACGTTGAAGAAGATCATCCAAGGAGACTTTCTATAAGCACATTTTCTGCCTCCGTATAGTACTTAGAATTAAATTTTTTTATTATTTTTATTTCCGGTTCACCCCTTCGTTAAATCTGCAGACAAAATTACCATCATACAGGGTATTTCAAAAAACATGGTCCATAGCTTAATGGGAAATTCCTTGACACAAATGTAAAATGTGGCATAGACTTTTAAACAAAGGTCCAAAACGGGTTCATTTTCAACATACAGGGCGTTAAAAAAATTATTTTATTTGTTTTCTTTGTAAAATCAAACTGGATTATTAACTAATTCGAATTATTTAAATTTTACACCTAATTGAAGATAGGTTTAGGGTATGTAGAATCAAGTTGGCCTAGAATTTTGCATAGAATTAAAAAAAAATCTTCAGTCTTTACTATCACCTCGTGGAAGGTAGACCTCTGTGTTTTTAACATAAGTAGTTGCATGTGTTCGGTTTAGCTGCTTTATTTTGGAGGGATGCGGGCGACTCAATCTGTCAGTGTGGAAAATAACGACCCCGCTAGAAAGGGAGCGGGCACTGTCAACGTATGAGGCCTAGTGGTTCCTGCATTCTGTCCTGTTCGTCTGCCCGGTTATACATAGAATATTATCGCAATATCCGCTATGTGGCGGGAGTGATACCAGTAGTAGTCTCAAGGGGCATCTAGTGGAAACCAAGATGCATTAGAAAGATTTTAAAAATAAGAAAAAATGTAAAAAGATATTTGGAATGAACGGGGTGTTCAGAGCTTGCCATCCAAACATCCCATCGATAACGTCTCCAAACTGGATAAGGTGTAAATCATCTGGGAGGGTCGCCCCAACTCTGACTAAGCCCCGGATGGGAGCCATCTGGAAAAATATTTTAAAATACTGGGTGTCTCATTTTAATTAACGATTTTTTTAATAGTCTTGTCATATATTTTTATTTAATTCGGTAATAATATTTTTTTTAATAGAACGCTTATAAACGTCGCAAATACCTGCTCAAGTTTGGTAACTTTTTTCTTATCTCTACGAACAACGGAGATATAAGGTCTCTTCAAAGATTATCTGGATCTCCCTGTAGATGACTGCATTTATCATACTTAAATCAACAGTACCTTTCTAGAGATGAATCCGTAATATTACTCCTTTGTCCCCAATAATGACAAGGATATATGAGATATATAATAAAAACTGTTTGTCTACAATATGTTCTAATCCGGTTTTGTTTAATATAAAGGGAAAAAAATTATTTAATACACTGCGTCTTCAAACTGAAGCCTTTATGGACCTACGTATACACCATAGTGGTACAACTTTCATCGTTTTGAAGATATTAGAGTTTTAGTAGTTTAAATATGGCAAAATTTCGTTTTTTTTACATTACCGGCGTTAAAATTTTGGTTTTCTTCTACTAATATTTGATTTTTGCATGACAAATCCTGTATATTACTATGTTTTTAAATTCTGTTTTGATTTCTAATCACATTTTATGATACATACCTACGTTCATCTGTTTTCGAGACTATGACATCTCAAAACCGTCATTTTTATTTATTTATTGATTAACAATACACAGTTACACGATTTTCACAATAAGGAAATACAAAAAATACTAAAATACGAACAGGTGGCAGACAATTAATCTTGCAAATAGCAGTTATATAATAATAATAATAATAATAATAATTACCTTAGTTAGCCTAAATGCTCAGCCCAACACACATTTTTTTAAGCATCTTAGAGGTGCTGAAAAATCAAGCTGATTATTAAACGAGTTGAAGACCCTTCGTACCCTGGACATAGGTTTGTGATAGCTTAATTAGTGTGATGAAAAAGAACCCTGAACAGATGCTTATTCCTGGTGACGTATGGACCTACAGGCGCGTTCAAATTTAGCAGGCTTAACAGGTTGGGCGGATCCAACTGGCCGCTCAGCAATTTATATAAAAACAGAAGATCTTGATTCTTCCTGCGAGACTCAAATGAGTCAAACTCTGACTAGGTGGTCCAATAATAGAAGGCGTCAACTGTAGCTCGGGAAACGTTAATGACGACATAAGGAAAAAATATTTACAGGAAAATCGACAAACATAAATCGCTCAAGTTCGAAAGTTGGCCGCTAGGGGGAGCAACAGCAACACAAAAGGGAATATGCCAATTTTCTCTCAAATTTTCATAATTGAGGTATGTTGAAAATATAAGTATTGTATTCTTCAACTAATTGCGCTCTTTTTCCTTAAGACTATTTTTGTCTATTTTCGAAAATAATGTGGTGGGGGAAGGTCAAACATTTTACTTTCAATTGTAGATATCTCTATTTTGGATGAACCGATTTTATTCAATTTGGTGTCGAAAAAAAGTACTTTTTTTGCTCTATTCGCAATGTGGAGCCATAAACTGTATTGTAATGTCTTGGTTATTAGTCACTAGATGCCGTTGTTTCAGAATTCTCCAAATAAAAACCATGACAGGAAAGTGCAATCCATTTCGTTGCAAGTTAAGTCGTTTGGGAGTTACAGAGCTTCAAATAGTCAAACATGTCAATTTTCAAGAGCCATTCTACCAAAAAAACCTTAAATTTAGGTATAAGAAACGTAACATAAAAAGTATTTAGAATGTTCAGTACAATGCGAAAATGCAATAATATACATGACATTCCATCTAGGTAACGGATGTTGCCACCTGTTTAAGATAAAGCTGGCAACACCGCACAATTTAAATTATTTTAAAAAGATAGTTTTTGTTCATCTGTGTCTAAAGCAAAATTTCCAAAGTAATTTATTCATTGTTTTTCCAGATACTTCTAGTAGGCTAATGAGTTTAGGGCACCCTGTGTAAGGATATCCCATTCAAAAATCACAATAAAGTAGCAACAAAAACTGAATTTGAACAAAATGTGGCAACACCGAAAACGTCAAAAAATTAAAAAATTTTTCGTATTTAAATTCCCAAATTTCATTTCAATATCTGCGAAGTGAAAAAAGTTATGTAAGGTGTGGCACTTGGTATAACAACACACTTAAGTCTTATTTTGTTTCAAGTAATATCCCATTATGCGATGACTCATGTTTTTTGATGCACCCTGTATATGTTCCTGGACTCATTTTTTGCACCACTTCTATTTTTTTTTTATATAAAACCATACCCGCATATTAGTAATCTTTATTGGAGGTCATATATAAGTGAAGTATTGATTAAACTGCCATGAAATAGGGGAAACTCGAAAACATAGAAATATTTGTATCGATGTAAATAATAGCTCATGTAAAACAAATCAAATAGATATACATAATAACAAGGTAATTGCGATTATTTCAGTATTTTTAAGAGAGATTTTGGTATATATATAATAGTCTATATGGATTAATAGAATACTGCCATTTATATTTTTTACAGAGCCAGTTTTGTTTTTCTTGCCAATTGGCAAAAGTGTTGACTAGTAAATTTAAGGTCTTTAAATAATAGTAGAATTGTTTATGGTCACCACACTACCTGGTTTAAAACGAATTGTTGATAGCAATATTGTTTGTCAGATCGTTTCTGCTTTTGTAACACTTTCGATAGATAGAAAATTTGTTTGAATTTTGTCTTCTTAGATGGATTGAATTTTCAATCCAGTGGGCTAGCATAAACAGTCTAGAAATAATTCAATTTATATTTCTTATATAAACTTAAAAAAAACTGAACCACAGTATTTAAAAATTTGTTTGAAAATGACAAGTTCATTTGAACGTCCAGACATTTTCATATATTTTTACTTGTACTTAGCTTTGAAGTTTTCATATCTTTTAAACATTTGAGGGTCCACCCGCATATATATATATATATATATATATATATATATATATATATATATATATATATATATATATATATATATATATATATATATATATATATATATAGGATATTTCTTTATTGCATTCAGTATGTGATTCTTTGACTAGTAACAGATACAAGGTTGGTTAAATTAAGGTAAAGTTACGCAATTTAACATAGAATAATATACCGTTGACAAACTTGGAAAATTCCGACTACTTTCAAAGATATCCGTAAAGAACAGAAAAATTGTCATTTTCTTTTTTATTTTTGTCAGGCTGCATTTGAAGAGATATTACAAAATAAATTTTACATCATTATAGCCAGTTTTCTTCTCTATAAAATGATGTACCCAGATTTAAAAACCAACATTTCATCTTCGAGATCTCATCCTCAACTCAGTGAAATTTAAAAATACGGACCTGAATTTTTTATTTCTTTTTGAAGAAGCCCTGGACCTTATAAAACCAATGGTGTAATGCACTCATACATTTGAAGTTTTTAAGATTCTCCTTTGTGAATTGAATTGATCATGAGACCTCGAAGACGAAACGTTGGATATTAAATCTGAGTACACCATCTTGTAGAGGAGGAAAAGTGACTAAAAAAAACGTAAAATTTATTTTGTAATATCCATTCAAATGCAACCTAAAAAAATAAAAACGAAAATTACCATTTTCGGTTTCTTACGGATATCTTCGGAAGAGTTTTCCAAGTTTGTCAGAGTCATATTATTTGACATTAAATTGCAGAAATTATCCTTAATTTAAACAACCTCGTATCTCTTACGGTTTCTGAGAAGCCTTGTAACACCCTGTATACTTCAGTGCAAAAATGCAAATTTTTCAAGATACAATGTGGCAAGATTTTATTTTTTTTTTAATTTTACATTTTTAATTGAATGAGAACGGGAACGCATATAACTTTTTGTAGTATCAATAAAACAGTATGATTAATACTTGGAACAATCTGCAGGGTGATCATTTTTTGGCCATTACCGCTTTTTGCTTTCCATACTTTTTTATGTAACCACACTGATCTGAATTTCACGCCCCCTTAGATTATTTTTCGTCTGTTGCACTTTTTCGATATTTGGCACTATTTGAAAGCCATTTAGCAAAGTATCAATTCGCTCATGGTAGATTGGAGGAAAGAAAGCCCAATATCTCGAATTTTAGATTTTATTCGTATTTAAAGGTTTTTGTCCTTAAATGTCATATATATATATATAAATATAAGAGCATTTTGCTAAATAACTCTTAAACAATTCCAAAAGTGCAAAAAAGGGCATAAAAAGTTTCCTAATAGAATGGAGAGGTAAGCTCGGTGTCGTTACATATAAAATATCATTCTTTAGATTGTTCCAGATGCCAATGATACTGTTTTATAGATCCTACAAAATAGTGGTAATATATTTACCAATTTTCATTCAGTTATTTTTAAGAATGTAAAATGTAAATTAAAAAACTTAAAAAAAAAGTTGCTACCTTGTATCTTCAAAATATTTGTGTATAGGTAGAATTATATAACAGGGTGTTTTAAATAGAGTGTGCCACTATCGCTATCTCCGAATCGGTAAGTGCTACGAGTTAAGTTAAATTAGAGAAAAGTTGCCATTTTTGATACTCATTCAAGATCCTTTTACCGTGTTGCAAAATTCCTATCAGTTATTTTGTGATTTAATATTTATTGGGATTTATAGATGCCCAGTGATTTGTATTTTTCCTGTTGTATGCCTCTGATGTTGTAAGTGACGCTTCATCAATTCACAGGATTTTATTGTTCATATAAATTGTTATCCCATCGTTTTGTTCTCTCATCAACATTGAAGCAAAAAACCGAAAACGAAGTTCTTTTTATTTCTCTCTTAGATATGGGAAGGATATTATATGATTACAAACCAAAATACTTGACAGTTCTCTAGTGGAATAACTACAAATTTTGCTCCCACCTCTCTCCGCAGAATCCAGTAAAGGGTCCCTTCAGGACCGAAAAATAACTGATGACTAAAAAAAAGTCATCCATAATTCACTTGTAAATATATGTAACCCAGATGCAAGGTCGAAAAATAACTAATAACTAAAAAAAAGTCATCCATACACTCTGCCCTTTGGGCTACATTGAACATTGTCGCTTGGCCCCTGACATCAGTGGGCCCCCCCGCATTGCGGGGGCTGGCGGGGGTGTAGCTAAGCCACTGCAGTTCTCTGAACTGTTCCCTAACTGACTTCGATGCTCTGGACCATACCTCACTCGTTGTTTGGACCATACCTTACTCGTTGTACCGTCTGCGGAATAGAACTCTTCGTTGTTAAGAAATTCCTTATATGTAGTCTCCTTGAATTCCTTCGCTTATTTATTAATGCTTTTCTTTCTCGCGTCTTAATCCTGTTAATTGTATCCACTAAAATGCGTCTTTGAAAACTCTCATCAAAGAATCTTCTTGTATTTCTCGAGCCTTTTTTCAACTTTTGTAAAATAAGTTCGAACAATCGACTTTATTAAAGTAAATATTTCACTGTAGACCACAAAATGTACCAGCAATCGAAAAATTACTTAAAAAATATGGTATTCCATTTGAAAGAATATCAAAATGGGAGTTTTATATGGTGTTCAGTTGTTTTTCAATCATCATATTCGGGTTCCTCGGGAAGAAATATAAGTGGCTATTTTGATTTTCCAAAAAAACCGGCTTGCCTTGCCCTCGTTGGAACCCTGTACATTGATACCTTTATTTAAAAAGATAAAAAACAAAGTTTCTTTTTCTAATTTTAAATTACAAATACCCAGTCGATCGCCTAACGTTTTCGTACTCAGGGCAGTTTCTAGCTTGCTTTTACAGAATTCTCATGGCCCAATTTAGTTATTTGTATTATCGTTGCCAGTAATTTTCTTTTTTTATCAACAGTTGTCAAACAGTCTTAACGGCTCTACTCTGACTGACCAGAGTTGATCATTGGTTTTTCATAAGTATGTTATTAGACATTTATAAACAAAAGCACGGGCATCCCAGGTTTAACCAGAACAGCCCATAGAAAAAAATCTGGTGAAGTCAAATCAGGCTAGGGAGGTGGTTATGTAATTAAACCAAATTTTATTTGCATTATGATTAGAAAAGTAATCTTTATGAAAAGGATAATTTCTAGAATGTGGTTAGTATCAGTTTAGAATGTCTATTAAAAATTTCTATTTTATTTTTTCATACAAACTTTTTACTGGTCACACATATGCAAAAGCTGAATGTTATTTACTTTAAATAGGTAATATTGTAAATATTTTTAATAGGTTTTCTTTTCTTTTTTTACAATAACTGACGTTTTGAGAGCCTATATATAATACGTGGTTCACCGATAGAAACTATTATTATAGCGAACGAGCCAGATGTTCAGTTAAATAAAAAAAATTACGATTGGCCTTAAGAAACGCGTTTTCGTTTAAGAAAAACAACTTGTTTTTTATGGAAAAAGGATATAATGAAATAATAAAATATAGATTTTATAACAAAATATCTGAAAGCCCACAGTTTTTCAATAAACAAGAGATTGAAACAGAAGCAAATTAGATATAAAAAAGACTCTTATAGTGAAAAATTGAAAAGTAAACGCGATTTGGAGTTATTCCGATTTCCTTTTAACTATAGAGAGAAAATATAGATACACATATTTACGAGAGCCTGCTTAAAAGCTTTGTTTATCACAAAATTATGACAAAAAAATATTGTGATTTTTTTTTTATCTGGGTAGTGTGGTGAAAATTTAAAACGGAATCATGTAGCAGTAAAAATCAGTAGTGGCTTAAGAAATGCTTTTTGAGGTATATAGTTCCATTTTTATTTCGATTTTGATTTTTAACTTATTTCAATGAACATCGGTCAGTTTTTATTTATCATTTTCCGCCTGGTTGTTTAGATTTTAAGTATAAGGATTCTGTCTGGTTTCGTGACAGTAAATAAAATGTTTTCTAATGTTTTTAACTGTTAATATGGGACCGATTCACCTATTAGAGAAATAATCTTAGTAAAAAAAAGGATCATAAGTACCATGAATTCGAGTCTGGAATCATTCTAATACCGATCGACCGATATGTGACAAAACAACCAAAATGTTCGTTTAATCACTATGGCAATTAAAACATTAGCACATTGTAAGTAAATGCAAAACTTCAAACAGTTTATTACTAAATCGAAAATTAGAACAATGAGAAACTATGAAAATATGGATTAACATTTTAACCTGTTATATTTCTTTGAGTTTTAAAGTTAGCCATATGTACCAAAAAACTAGCAATTTTACAAAATATCACCATACATTGTATTTTTTTAAATGTTACACTCTATTTATTATAAATAATGAAGTGACACGTTTGGAAGTCTTATAACTTTTGAAAAACGTTACTTGTTAATATGCATTTTGACTCGGAAAAGTATCAAAAATAAGTTTTCTCCAAGAATTAATAATCAGGCTGAACATCGTGCATTTTGTTTTTTTAAATTATTTGAATAACACTTGTTAAGCAATCTTGTGTTTTTAGATTCATATGGCTTAATTCAAAAACTAAAAGAGATATGGCAGGTTAAAATGTCATCGAGATAAATTGATCGCAATGTACAGGTTTTATTTTATATATTGTGCCTTACCTAAAAACCTTAAATACAAAAGTTAAACGGTTTTTTGCGTATTATCTTTTTGAAATGTCACTTAAGTTTTTTTAAATAGAACACCCTGTGTATTATCTCAAATGAAAGATATTTTCTTTCTGATTTCAAAAATATATACATTGTTGATATTTGGAAGTGCCGTTTTCGAAGTATTTGAGTTTAAAGTATTATTGGATTAATCAATCATTATAACAAGGCGGTCTAGAAAACAAACATCTGATTTTAATATTCTCGTTCGTTGTCATTTCAATAAAGGTGAATTCATATTGTTATTACGAATTAAGAGAGCAATTTAGAAGTTTTTTTATAATATGGGATATACCCAAGAAAAGAAACATCAAATAATGGTCTCTGTTAAGTAAACGTATTTCAATCCTTTGCGTTAATTCTAGTTTATTTTGGGGCCTTGGTAGAGGACTTTGTTTTTTTAAAATTCTCACAGAAAAATCTAGTGGACTTTGATCGGAACTATTAGCCGGCCATCTAAGTGTGCTAGCTGTGGTAAAAGAAGCTTCGTCCGTAAAAATTAGCTTATTTAAAAAATCAGAGACCTGTTTCTAAATTAAACTCTAAACAGTATACAAACACCAAGTCTCGGTCTCAGTCATATGTTATTTTATTTTAAAATGATCGGTTACAGATGTTTCGCCTGATCGGGAATCGTCAGACCTAAAAAACTGTCTTGAATTTAAAATATATAGATAATTAACTTCAACCTCTCTCAGTATCAGACGAGCCTTGTAAAGCCTGGGTTATAGATTGAAAACGTTTGCGTCTTACGTCGCCGTTTGCGCTGTCCTTGAAGTTTACTTAACGCAAAGCAATGGGTAAATATATACATTGTTGATATTTGGAAGTGCCGTTTTCGAAGTATTTGAGTTTAAAGTATTATTGGATTAATTAATCATTATAACAAGGCGGTCTGGAAAACAAACCTCTGATTTTAATATTCTCGTTCGTTGTCATTTCAATATAGGTGAACTCATATTGTTATTACGAATTAAGAGAGCAATTTAGAAGTTTTTTTTTTATAATATGGGATATACGCAAGAAAAGAAACATCAAATAATGGTCTCTGTTAAGTAAACGTATTTCAATCCTTTGCGTTAATTCTAGTATATTTTGGGGCCTTGGTAGAGGACTTTGTTTTTCAAAAATTCCCACAGAAAAATCTAGTGGACTTTGATCGGGACTATTAGCCGGCCATCTAAGTGTGCTAGCTGTGGTAAAAGAAGCTTCGTCCGTAAAAATTATCTTATTTAAAAAATCAGAGACCTGTTTCTAAATTAAACTCTAAACAGTATACAAACACCAAGTCTCGGTCTCAGTCATATGTTATTTTATTTTAAAATGATCGGTTACAGATGTTTCGCCTGATCGGGAATCGTCAGACCTAAAAAACTGTCTTGAATTTAAAATATATAGATAATTAACTTCAACCTCTCTCAGTATCAGACGAGCCTTGTAAAGCCTGGGTTATAGGTTGAAAACGTTTGCGTCTTACGTCGCCGTTTGCGCTGTCCTTGAAGTTTACTTAACGCAAAGCAATGGGTACATATATACATTGTTGATATTTGGAAGTGCCGTTTTCGAAGTATTTGAGTTTAAAGTATTATTGGATTAATCAATCATTATAACAAGGCGGTCTAGAAAACAAACATCTGATTTTAATATTCTCGTTCGTTGTCATTTCAATAAAGGTGAATTCATATTGTTATTACGAATTAAGAGAGCAATTTAGAAGTTTTTTTATAATATGGGATATACCCAAGAAAAGAAACATCAAATAATGGTCTCTGTTAAGTAAACGTATTTCAATCCTTTGCGTTAATTCTAGTTTATTTTGGGGCCTTGGTAGAGGACTTTGTTTTTTAAAAATTCTCACAGAAAAATCTAGTGGACTTTGATCGGGACTATTAGCCGGCCATCTAAGTGTGCTAGCTGTGGTAAAAGAAGCTTCGTCCGTAAAAATTATCTTATTTAAAAAATCAGAGACCTGTTTCTAAATTAAACTCTAAACAGTATACAAACACCAAGTCTCGGTCTCAGTCATATGTTATTTTATTTTAAAATGATCGGTTACAGATGTTTCGCCTGATCGGGAATCGTCAGACCTAAAAAACTGTCTTGAATTTAAAATATATAGATAATTAACTTCAACCTCTCTCAGTATCAGACGAGCCTTGTAAAGCCTGGGTTATAGATTGAAAACGTTTGCGTCTTACGTCGCCGTTTGCGCTGTCCTTGAAGTTTACTTAACGCAAAGCAATGGGTAAATATATACATTGTTGATATTTGGAAGTGCCGTTTTCGAAGTATTTGAGTTTAAAGTATTATTGGATTAATTAATCATTATAACAAGGCGGTCTGGAAAACAAACCTCTGATTTTAATATTCTCGTTCGTTGTCATTTCAATATAGGTGAACTCATATTGTTATTACGAATTAAGAGAGCAATTTAGAAGTTTTTTTTTTTATAATATGGGATATACGCAAGAAAAGAAACATCAAATAATGGTCTCTGTTAAGTAAACGTATTTCAATCCTTTGCGTTAATTCTAGTATATTTTGGGGCCTTGGTAGAGGACTTTGTTTTTCAAAAATTCCCACAAAAAAATCTGGTGGACTTAGATCTGGACTATTAGCCGGCCATCTAAGTGTGCTAGATGTGGTAAAAGAAGCTTCGTCCGTAAAAATTATCTTATTTAAAAAATCAGAGACCTGTTTCTAAATTAAACTCTAAACACTATACAAACACCAAGTCTCGGTCCCAGTCATATGTTATTTTATTTTAAAATGATCGGTTACAGATGTTTCGCCCGATCGGGCATCATCAGACCTAAAAAACTGTCTTGAATTTAAAATATATATATAATTAACTTCAACCTCTCTCAGTATCAGACGAGCCTTGTAAAGCCTGGGTTATAGATTGAAAACGTTTGCGTCTTACGTCGCCGTTTGCGCTGTCCTTGAAGTTTTCTTAACGCAAAGCAATGGGTACGGTTATATTTTTGCCGCCATCCGTTTGAGTTTCCGCTTAAGTTCCGACGTTAAGCTGCAACCAATGAAATTGCTGGATTTTAGAGACGCAAAGCGCAAACGTTTTCATCTATAACTCGGGCTAAGAACCAGCGTAAATACTTAGCTCAAACGACGCAAGACGCAGACTTTTTCAGTCTATGACCCAGGCTTAATGTGTGTAATGTTTGTTTATTGTAATCTATATGTAACGTGTTTTTAAGTTTTAAAGGTACTTAGTGTTTTTTTTATTTTAATTACATTTGGCTAGGAATTAGATTATATTTTTCTGTTTGAGTTTCCGCTACCCGTTGAAAAGATGGCGATCTTTACCTTTGACGGAAGCGGCTGGCGAAAATCGACGTTTGCGTTAAGATGCAACCAATGAAATTGCTGGATTTTAGAGGCCCTCTTAGAACGTTCGTCCTTCGTAATAACTTTGACATTAACATATACATATAACAACCTCCTCCATTTAAAAAAACTTCTTGGGGTCATTGTCTTTAAGTTTAAGAAAATACTGTTAGCAGTTATGAGTATTTCCACTTCAGTTAACAGGCCGAATTCGCGATCTTCTTTGTAGCCTTCTCTCGAAGGTTAGTTCCACAGGCGACGCAAATCGCCAACGTTTTCAATCTATAACTCGGGATAAGAACCAGCGTAAACACTTAGCTCAATCGGATGACGCAAGACGCATACTTTTTCAATTATAACCCAGGCTTAATTCTCTGATATGCCTTACCATTTCTTCGCAATAACTCAAGCGTTGCCTCATATTTTCTTCACTTCAATTCTGTACCGGCAGGAACTTATATGAGTGAAATTTATAATATTTTAAAGTGATCAAAATGTTATAGCAGGATGTATTAAAATATAACGCAGCGTCAGGAATAGAGCTCTCTGGATTTTCCAAAATAAGAAGATACCAGGAGTTGTATTTGAAAATAATAATTTAGCTACAATTTAATCTTCAAAGAAAAGTCAGATATTCAAATTTTCCTGTTCAGTTCTAGACTTAGTCCGCTTTTTTGTTTGAGACTTTTGGTTTCATCAAATTGCTTCATAATATATCTGATGTAGTATCCGTTATATCGGATATAGCTTATGATATTTATTTTGAACTCTTAATATACACAAAAAAAAGTGAGGGATAATGAAAATAAGGTCATTTTTGCAAACAAAATATATTATTTATATTTGGAATAATTAAAAATTTGCCTTTATAGCCGAAATTTATATTATTTCAAAAATGATTTCATGATAATAATACAAAATAAAATTGACTACTGAATAAGATACAGGGTGAAGTCAAGGCATATGTTTTTTAGTGAATTTTTGAAGCACCCTGTAGCATAAACTGCCTGCAATTTTTTAACTGTATATCGGTAACTTTGAAGCCTGATTATTTAAAAACATTTTGTTTTTGGGATGATTAACGTATCTTTGTTTTTAAAGAAAATACAACAATATTAGTATGGTGATGTTTTCCCGTATTTCTATTATGCCCATAAAAACGAGACATCTAGAATGCTTTGAAATTTGAAGTATCCTGGCTTGAAATGTCATCACAGATGTCATTAGTATTAATACTGAGAGAAGTGTTTTTATATTTTTTTTTTGAACATTGGAATGGCGCTCTGGTCTGAGTAGTCGTATGTAGTTCGCTCCTGTAAAATTTTGTATATTTTGGTGGTTTGTCAAAGTTGTTAAAGTTGGGAAAGTGTGTGAACAGTGATTTAGGGGTAACTATTATTGTCATAGAATATATTTTATAAAATGGGTAGCAATAAGGCCCCTACAAACCTTAAAGACATGAATGCACGTGTGGATCAAATAGCAACAGATTTCAACAATGGCCTGCGCGCGCTTCGTGAAGAATTCGCAAACTTTGCTAAATCCTCTACACAGAAACCTGGGGATCCCAATCAAAGCAATAAATTCATGGAGCAGCTTAAGCAGTTTCAAGACGACATCAATTCATCCCTTCAAGGATTAGCGAGGGACGTTAGTGAAATAAAAACATCTTTACATGTTTTGCAACTGAAGTTAAAAAATACCGAAATGAAACGTAATGCGCAATGTATTGTAGTTCATGGTCTTCAAGACTCGGAATCGGATTTGTATTTAACGTCAGTAAAATTTTTTAGCGAAAAGTTAAACATTCAAATAAATAAATCCGATATTTCTTTTTGCTATCGGCTCGGTAAACATGACCCAGCAAAAAACCGTTCCAAATCAAGACCTCTGGTAATTCAGTTCTGTAGACGCTGGTCGCGGGATGTAGTCTTTAATAATAAAAAAAACCTGAAAGGTTCCGGACTTGTTATAACTGAGTTGCTAACATCCGAAAATCTAAACCTTTTTAAAGCGGCCCGAGAGTTCTTTAAAAAAAATGCGTGGACTTTTAACGGTTTAGTGTATGTTGAGGTTATGGGCAATCGCCGACTTATTAAATGTGAGAGTGACTTAAGTGCATTAATTGGTGAACAATAGAATTCAGAAATGTTGAATAATATATTATATATATGGTCAGTATTATTTTTTCTTAATTGGTTTAAAACTCTTCTTCAAGAATGTACTCTCCTTTTTAAACATTTTAAGATCTGCCTTTATGTCTCTAAATAAGTTGGGTACTCATGTTGAATATGTACATATTAAAATTCTTTATTCTGTATATTGTATTTTCTTTGAATAGTAAGATGAAAAGATGTCTTGAGAATTTGCAATTGTTTGAAGTCTAACTAATTATTTTTGGTTTAGTTTTTCGGTTAGTTTCTAAACATACTTTCTAGAATTAGCTTTTTTTATTTTTATAATCACTAATGATAATAATAACAATACAAATGTCTTAAGAATTTACAATTATTGAAAAATTAATTAATTATTTTCGGTTTAGGTATACCCATAATTAGTTATTCGATATATAGTAATAAACATTTACATTTTCCGATTTAGCTCTGCTATTTACATAAATGAAATTATTGGTATTTATTAGTAGCTCAGGGGCGATGCATGGAATGCATCTTTTTGTGTTCTTTATATATATATAGCGATATCCTTTTTGATTTAGGTTTTTTTTTTTGCGAGAGTCTACCTTAACTATTTAATATATTTTTGTCAATTAAGCACTGGGCGAACCCCTCGTCTGCTCTGCGTTGACTGCTCAGTTGTTATATAAATACCTCTGTCGTGCATTTTTCTACATACATATTTTATAAGAGTATTAGATTTTGATATCTCGATCATAAAAGGATTTATTGCCTATCACTGCTATGAATTTATTTTATTAAATATTTTGTTACTCAATGAAAATTGCTCATCTCAATGTTAGATCACTACTTACAGGTTTCAACGATTTTTCACATATTATTTATGCTAATGATTATGATATTATTATGGTTACGGAGACGTGGTTAACTGAACAAATAAGCTCTGATCTGGTAAATATTCCCGGCTATAACTTTCTTCGTAAGGATAGAATTGGTAGAGGGGGTGGGGTGGGCGCTTATATAAGAAAATCGTTAAATTATCATCTTATACAATTTAGTTTCCCAATAACCCAATCATTAGAACATTTATTTATACAATTTAAAGTTGGTCATCAAGTTTGTGTGCTGGGTAATTTTTACAGGCCTCCGAGTACCCCGATAAATGACATAATCTCAGATTTTGATAATATTTTATGTGATAGTTTTTTAAGTGCTGATGTATTTTTATGTCTAGGAGATTTTAATGTGAATTTCTTTAATCTTAACAACCCGGTCTTGAACACTTTTGAGTCATATGGTCTTACACAGGTTTTGGAGGATCCCACTAGAGTTACGGAGAAAACTAGCACATTAATTGATCCTATCTTTATAAATAATACAGACCTCATTGAGAAGTCAGGCGTAATATCTTCTGAGGGTATTTCTGATCATAACGTTGTATATATCTCTTTAAATATGCAAGTTAAAAAATCTCCACCGAAAACAATAACATATCGTTGTTTTAAGAATTTTAATCACCAACATTTTTATGACGATTTAAGTAGGTTATCATGGCATCATCTGTTTACAGAGTACAATTTAGACAATAAAATAGCAATTTTTAACAAACATATTTCTGATTTATTCGACAAGCATGCACCAGTCAGAAACGCTCGGGTTACCAAACCAAAAGCGCCCTGGTTAAATGAAGAAATTAAATATTTAAAAAAATTAAGGAAAAAAGCTTGGCAAAAATATAAGAAAAACAGAAATTTGGAAAATAGAAATGATTACAAAATATTGAGAAACAGGGTTGTTGCCGCCATTAGAACTTCAAAAAAAGATTATTTAAGCAATATCACTAGACTAAATAACCCATCTTTAACATGGAGAACTCTAAAAGATCTAAATGTACGTAATAATGTATCAAATTCACTTCCCACTAAGCTCTCTAATCCAGAAAATATTAATTCATACTTTGCATCATTTCTACAAAACGTTTCAAACAAATGTAATAATAAAATTAACTTTTACAATAATAATTCTTTTAACCCACAAAATTCATTTAGTTTCTCATTAGCCAACATAAAGGATATACAGGAGTCTTTAAACAACATAAAAACAAATGCACAAGGTGTAGATAATATTAATATAAAAATGCTCAAGCTCTGTAGTCCATATATCGATCATATAATTTTACATATTATTAATAGTATAATCGAAAATAGTTATATACCCGAACTTTGGAAAACTGCACTGGGAAAACCTCTTTCAAAAATTAATAATCCTCAAAATTTCTCTGATTTAAGAATTATAAGTATTTTGCCCACTATTTCTAAAGTTTTGGAAAGAATCATGTACAATCAAATCTTTAAGTATTTTACAGATAAAAAAATAATACCCGATTGTCAAAATGGCTTTCGCAAAAATTTTTCTACTGCCTCCGCCTTAACAGCAGTTTTGGATGATATAATAAAGGCTAATGATCAGGGGATGATAAGTGTACTTATTCTGCTTGATTTCTCAAAAGCTTTTGACACTCTGGATCATAGACTCTTATGTGCTAAACTAAAATATTATGGATTGGACAATAATTCGGTAAATTTTATTAACTCATTTCTAAACGATCGGTCTCAAAAAATTTGTTATGAAAATGTACAATCAGATAGTGTACGTATACATTCTGGGGTTCCACAAGGGTCTATTTTGTCTCCCCTACTTTTTATTATTTATACTATAGACATTATAACATCCTCCACATCATGCAAAACTCAGGCCTATGCAGATGATACACAGCTCTATTACTCTTTTCGCCATACAGATATTCCACAAGCTAGTTATAACATAAATAGTGACTTGGAGACTATAAAATCACTTTCTGAAGAACATAATTTAAAACTAAATTCCGAAAAGTCTAAAGTTATTTGCATAGGTACAAAAAATAAAAGAAATTTTGTTAAAGAAAATTTAAATTTGCAAATTAGTAACATTCCTTTAACTTTTGTGTCAGGTGCTCGGAATCTGGGATTGTTTGTGGACGAAGATTTAAGATTCTGCGAACATGTAAAAAGTATTGTTAAAAAAGCCTTTTGTTCTTTAAAATTAATATATAGTAATAGACATTTATTAAATTTTAATATGAAAAAATTGCTCTGTGAATCTCTAGTTCTCTCCCATTTTACATATTGTGATTTTGTTTACGGTTCTTGTCTATATGAAGCCGATAAATATCGAATACAAAAAGTTCAAAACGCCTGTTGCAGACTAATCTTTAATATTCGTAAATATGATCACATATCCAAAAAAATCTCAGAATGCAACTGGCTTAATATGAATAACCGTAGAATACATCACTTGGGAAATTTTGTACATAAACTTTTAAATACTACACAGAACTCTAATATTTTGCAACAGAGATTTGTTTTTCGTAGCCATATTCATGATAGAAATGTTAGATTCAAAAACAAATTTACAATGCCTCAGCATAAAACAGCTCTTTTTAGGAGAAGCTTTTCATACAATTCCATTAACTTATACAACTCTTTGCCGGACGAATTTAAGCGTTACAATTTCAATAAATTTAAATATAAATTACGTAATCACCTTTTCTATGAGCAACTAAATAATAGGTAATAATAATTTTTATCAACTGGGTAAGTTTGCAGCGGTGGGGGTGTGCGCCGAAGTGGAATTCAAAATTTCTGTGGACTCTCTAAAAAAAAAAGATTATTTGTTACTATTATATTATATATAATTTTTAGATAGAATTAGGAATAGTGTTTAAAACAAATACTCGATATATAGGTGCCATTTTAAGATAAAATTAATTAACATTTTATAATACTTGGGATGTTTGATTGACTCATCGCTGGTTGAGTGAGAGTAGCCAGAAGGCTAGACTTCGCCGGAATGAGGTTTGTCTTCATCCCTCACATACTGAATTGTTATTTGAGTTGTTGTTTTTTTTTTTTTGTTTGTAATCCTTTTTGGAAATAAAAGCCATTTATTATTATTATTATTATATTGTGCGAAATGGTACGAAGGCAATCAAGGATAGACAACGCTAATAGAGCCATTGGTATGCTACAAGCTGTCATGAGTCAAGCAGATGTTGCAAATGCAGTTCATGTTTCACAAAGTGTGATCAGTAGATTAAATAAACGATTTTAAGAAACAGGTTTTGAGTCTGAAAGACCTCGCCCTGGAAGACCGTAATCTACCACCGGAATGCAGGACCGTTTCGTTGCTTTAACGGCACGAAGAAATATGACTAGACCAGCTTCGGGAATAGCCCTTGATTTAATAAGAGCCAGCGGAGTTCAGGTCAGTTATAGAACTATCATAAACCGCTTACATGCGGTCAATTTAAGGGCGCTCTGCCCCTCTTACTATAGAACACAGTCGGAATCGCTTAGCCTGGTGTCGAGTGATACAGTGCGATTGAGGATTTGGAGAGACACTGGAGGACGCGTTCGACCTGGTGGAGGTGGAGGAATAATGGTTTGGGCTTGGATTTTTTACGGTGGTCGTACTCAATTGTACTTATGCGACGGTACCGTGAATGGTGAGACTTATCGAAACGACATCATAAATGATATTTTTGAAGAACACAGGTACAATTTTGAACCTAATTTTATATTTCTGGATGACAACGCAAATTGTATTTGATCAAATCCAGGAGAACCGGATTGATCATTTAAGATTGCCAGCAAGATCACAAGATCTTAATGTTATAGAAAATGTCTGGGATCAACTACCGCAAGACGCTATTGACAATTGCATAAGGAGTATACTTAGACGTATTCAAGCAGTGATAGAAAACAACGATCTTCATATAGAATATTAGTTTTTTATGTTTTTCTTTTCATTAAGTTGATCTTATTTTTTTAGTTTTGTTGAATAAATTTATGAGTTTTCTTTATTACTAAGTACCTACCATGAATAAATTTGTAAAAGAGATGTTTTTCTAACTTAACTTCAACATCAATAACTTCTTTCCATATGAACAATAATCTGTGCTAAATGATACTTTTACCATATTGAAAAAAAAAGTCAAAACATCGCCATACTAATATTGCTGTATTTTCTTTAAAAAGAAAGATACGTTGATCATCCAAAAATCAAAATGTTTATAAAGAATCGGGCTTCAAAGTTACCAATATACAGTTTAAAAATTGCAGACAGTTTATGATACAGGGTGTTTCAAATATTCACTAAAAAACATATGCCTTGACTTCACCCTGTATCTTATTCAGTAGTCAGTTTTATTTTGTATTATTATCAAGAAATCATTTTTGAAATTATATAATTTTAGGCTATAAAGGCAAATTTTTAATTATTCCAACTGTAAATAATATGTTTTCTTTGCAAAAACGACCTTTTTTCATTATCCCTAACTTTTTTCCATGTGTGTATTATAATAATATTGGAATGAAAGAGCCCAATTATTTGATGCTTCTGTTCTTAGGTATATCCCCCATTATAAAAAACGTCTAAATGGCTCTTTTAATAATAAGTAATAAGAGATCACCTGTATTGAAATATCACAACGACAATATTAAAATCAGATATTTATTTTCCAGGCCGTCTTGATATAATGGATGATTAAAGCATTAATACTTTAAACTCAAATTCGAAAACGGCTCATCCAAATATCAACAATGTATATATTTTTGAATCAAAAAGAAAATATCGTTTATTTGAGATAATATACAGGGTGTTCCATTAAAAAAAACAAAAACTGTTATAATTTTTTGCACTTTGCGATGCGCATTTATTTTTTGCGACTTCTGTAAAAGATAATACCCAAAAAACCCGTTAACTTTTGTATTTAATGTTTTTTTTTTGAAGCTCCTAATATAAAGCCTCTAGATAGGGCACACAATATAAAAAACCCTGTACATATATCAAAATGTCATAATTGACATACCTATATGCCACTACTGAAGCACAGTTTGAACATACTCTGATAATTTTGTTCGTTTACTTAAACCTTAAGATATCCTAGGATATTGGTTTATTAAAATTGTTTATTTCAGATAGGGAAATATTAATGTATTTAAATCATAAATCATGTAACAGAGTCCTAGCTTATGTAAAAGAAATATTACTTTTTTTAAACTATCGAGAAAGACATGGCACATATTAAACGTATTTTGGGTTCTGTAAAATTTCGGTTAATATTTTAGTATGTTTATTGTCGGAACTCTAAGGAAACTTTTTTGCCATTGCACCATACCTAGAAAATGACAGGGTGAGTCAGAAATCGAGGGGAGGGAGTTGTATATTTTCAATTTTATAATTTTTGCACAGAAATATATCGGGAATTGCAAGTTGCTTTTAAACCTATTTGAATGAAAACATTTTTATCGTAAATCGACCTAAACTAATATTCATACAGGGTTAACCATTAATAAGTCCACATTATTATTTTACTGCAAAATCCTATTGTAAAAATAAGTGATTAGTTGCGCTAATCTATTCAGGGAATCCAAGAAGTTAACAAACAAAACTGTTTTTGTTGCTTTTTAATGTGAAGCTGTTCTTAGATTACTAATACTACTCTTAATAATAAACACCAAACTTCCGTATCTACCAAATATCACCCTTTATATACCATGACATCTGAAGACATAATCAAACATTGTTTTTTTATTGAAAGCTACTACCAAACTTGTTTATTTATGTTGTAACTACACTACTTCATTATTTCAAAGCACACTAATCAAATTTGTATCTGTTACAATTTTAAAAAGTAAATTGTACAGTAGTTTTTTTTTCAGTTATCTCTTTTTATAAACTAAACTGCTGGCCACTTGAAACAGAGATACTGAGGTGCGGTTTTAAGTTGTATCTTGCAAATTTTATTACATATAACCAATGTTAGGCGTAAAACTTATCTAAGTTAAAAAGTTATTTATACAGGGAGTTAAACAAGACTGCAAATTTTTCAATTTTTTATTTGTTCTGAAAATATACAGTTTCTTAGCTTTAATTGTTAGATTATCGTAATCCTTGGTCAAATTGTAAAAAACAATTTGAAACTTTTTTTAAAATTTTTAATATTTTTTGAGATATGTTTTTTTATGTCAAAAAATTTAATTTTTCTACATAATAAGCTGTAACTTTTTATTAGCCATTTGATGTAAAGTTTTCTTGCTAGAGGGCCCTTAAGTCATATTTTTTTATAATGTGCACGGTCTGCACTAAGCAGAACATATACAGGGTGTGAAAAAAATGAGGCAAGGTTAGTTAAAAACCCTGTAGCATAAAAAAGAATTCAAATTTAAAAGTTTTTACTTAAGTTTTAAGTGGCCAACATGCTGTCACCTTTTTAGTTTTGAAAATATCAACTTGAAATTTGAAGTGTCTATCTATAAAAGAAAAATGTTCTATAAAAAAAATAATTAAGTTACTTCCGCTTTAACCGGAAGTAACCCCTACCTTTTTATTTTAAAAAGGACCCTGTATATTTAACGGACTATCGTATTCAGCTTAAAATTAGATTTTTAACTATATATCACAAGTTAAGTTTTGTTTTCAAAATGTAAAATCAACAGCTGTATTTTTTAAAATAATAAAGTTAGAGAGAAAATTTGGAGAAAATCCTCGGTACTCCTTCAAACTTAAGTAAAAACTTTTAAGTTTAAATTCTTTTTTATGCTTCAGGTTGTTGAAATATTCGTACATGATCTTTAGGATTGCTAAGTTTTTAACTAACCTTTACCTTTAATGCCTTTAATTTAACCTTTGAATGCTTTGTCAATAAAAATTGACATTATTTTAATTATTGTCGAAGTCTTCACCTAAAAAATATATATTTGACTCTGATCGAAATGAAATACTCTTTGGACGAGAGACTACAGATTGTTATGCTATTTTACAAGTGCCAAGAAAATGCAAGAGGAGCAAGAAGAAGATTTATTGCAAATTTTCATAGAAATATATCCATCAATACAATTCTAAGGATAAAAAACCTATTTGAGGAAAATAAAACTTTACATGATAGAAAAAGAAATATACAAAGAAGAAGAAATCGAGACCAGGGCATTATAAATTATTTTCAAGTTAATCCAACCAAATCTATTTCGGATGCAGTTCGGGAAGTTCAGTACGGTGGCGGTGTAAGGCGCAGAAGAGTTACCCGAGGGACTGTTCACAGTACCCTGAAAATTCATAAATTTAGGCCTTTTCGTATCCTTCCACTTCAGCACCTAACACCGGCACAAATAGAACTTCGCTTCCAATTTGTTTCTCAAATGGTAATTCGGCAAGAAAACGAAGACCCTGATTTATTCAAAAATATTGTGTGGACCGACGAAGCTACTTTCACAACATCGGGAGTATTCAACAGACATAATAGTCACCACTGGGCCGTTGAAAATCCAAAAAAGTTCCAGACTATTAAATTTCAAGGGAGGAATTCTATTCATGTTTGGTGTGGGATAAAAAATAATAAAATTTTGGGACCAATATTTTTTAACGGGACTTTAAATGGGCACAGATATTATGGGTTTTTAGAAAACGAAATTGAAAATTTTTTGGAAGACTTACCATTGGCAGAATATCAGAATTTACTTTGGCAACATGATGGGGCGCCTCCTCATGCCGTGCATAATGTGGTTCAATTTTTAAATCGGCGCCATAACGAATGGATAGGGCTAAATGGAACATATGCTTGGCCGCCCAATAGCCCCGACCTCTCAGTTTTGGATACATTTCTTTGGGGCCATTTGAAGAACGTCGTATACAGACAACGAAACGAAAATATTCAAGAGATCATGGGAAAAATTGTCGATGAAATAAACCGCCTTAACCAGGAAAATCATATTGTAACAGCAAGTTTAGAAAGGCTACAAAGGGGTTATCAATGTTGTTTTGAGAAAAACGGCGGTCACATTGAAAACTTATGTTATTAGTAGTTTTATTTTATTATTTAATAATTATTTTTTTGTGAATTTCTTTTTCTATCATGTAAAGTTTTATTTTCCACAAATAGGTGTTTTATCCTTAGAATTATATTGATGGATATATTTCTATGAAAATTTGCAATAAATCTTCTTCTTGCTTCTCTTGCATTTTCTTGGCACTTGTAAAATAGCATAACAATCTGTAGTCTCTCGTCCAAAGAGTATTTCATTTCGATCAGAGTCAAATATATATTTTTTAAGTGAAGACTTCGACAATAATTAAAATAATGTCAATTTTTATTGACAAAGCATTCAAATGTCATTTTACCTTGATCACCTATACCAACCTATCGTATATTTTAAACAGGTGAAGCTAAAATTTTAGTTTGTAAAACATTAAAATGTAATATAAACAGCTATCGCAAAATCAAATCTTTTAATCAGAACGGACATAAAAAAAATCACTTTTTCCAAAAATCGTATAAAAAACTATACATTCCATTTAAGAAACACCTGACGCATAGCGTAACTCTTTTGTTTCTGGTTCAAATATTTTTTCGATGACATTTTTGGATTCTTCACGAAAAAAATACATCGATTGGCTATTTTGAATTTTTCCAAAATACAAGGAAGGTCGAAAATAGGTCCCTGTTCAGTCTCCTCGCTGGAACACCCTGTACAGCTGAAAACCACACCTCAGTATCTCGTCTCGTTTTAAAAATATTCGAAATTAAGGGGGAACTGTACGCAGTATTATAGATCATTTGCAAGCCTTCCGCCGCTGCAGTATTATGTTAAAGCTGTAAGAGATATTTATTAGCTTCAAGGTGATTTAATTATATTTATAGTTGGGCGCTAAATACGATTTTTTATGAAATAATTAAAACTAGATTTATAAAACAGAAGTCGATTTGTCCATTTTTGACCATTTTTTTTATCACTTTTTGACGCAAAGATCATAGCATATAATTTTTTTATCCACAAAATGGCTCTTTACCGCCTTGCATTGATCCTTTGTCTACGTAACTGCAAAATTTGAAATGGTAAATCGTACTCATGTCTTTGTATTTATGCAGCGCGTGAACCCTTTTGAACCCAATTTTAACCGAAATGTAATTTGAATTGCCTATACATAACACATTTTTTTGAAATTGGACGCACAGGAAGTTTTTTCTAATATGTAGGTACCATTTCATCTTACTTTGAACTTGACTAGACCTTGGCGCTGATTTTTCACTTTTTGCGTGCAGTTCTCCCTTAAGTTTTACCGAAAAATGCAGGTGTACTGTTTCAAGTGGCCAGCAGTTTAGTTATGATGTAAATTTATTTAATTTAGTACTTTTTTAGGCTATCATACATGACACATGGGCTTTTAGTCACGTTTGCTAAGAAATTCGATAAAAATATCGTAAGCAATAATAATTTGTTTTTAATTAAATAATATAATATTGAAAAGTGGCAATTTGTAACTTAAAAGTTTATGTTTAAAGTTTTTTACTATAAGTATGTTTCTAAAGGCAAATTTGCCTAGTCTGTTTTTTTTTAAGATAAGAAGTATCTGAAACTAATTGTTTTGCAAAAAACAACTTTGCGTTTTAATTATAAATAAACCAAGTAATAAAGTGATTTTTTTAATTCTGGGAAAAGCAAACAGAGAGTTAGTTTTTTGCAGAGATATTTTTTTGCTTTCTTGGAAGTATAAAAAAACTTCTGTTTGATCACAGTTTAAAGAAAGAAATATATAGACTCTGGTATGATCGACATGGATTTTGGCGTTAAACAAATATAAGTCGGTCTGTTTCCGACAAGGTCTTTTCGGCATTATGATCCTTGAAATGTTTGCTGTTGAATATAACATAAAAAGTTAATTTATGAGAATTGAATTTAGCGCTATCGACAAGTTAAAGCTTGTACAATATGATGTTCGTAGGAAAATTTAATATTTAATGTAGCGAGAGTGGCCTTTAGCCGGGGTAATTACGATAATGAACGTTTGGCGTAAACCAACTTATTTTGGGTGCTTGCAATAATGTGGAAGAATCTTAAACAAAACTGACGATAAAATTGTATTTATTTTTTTTTTTACAGGATAACTTAGTGTTGTAAGATTTGTGAGACAACATGAAATTCATGTTACTATCGTTTGAGATAAAAATGGCGAATTTTTTCGTATAGCATCGACAACATTCTATTAAGAAATTTCACGCAACCCTAACTACGTTAAATTTATGCCATGTCCTTCATGTACAAATGTTAACATGCAGCAGCTGTCTTTTTTTTGGAATGCTGGAGCTCTGTTGATCATTATAGAATTAAAAAATAAATATTGTTGTCACCGCCACTTCTATGACTGATGGCTCGGAATATCATATTTCCTATGTATGTAAAGCTATAAAACGACTTTTACAATGATATTTAAAGTTAGTCATAATATGTTATGTAAATAGGTTTGTGAATTTCATTTTCCAGTGTTTTGCTTGGTTTATTTATTATATTTCTAGTGATATTTTGTAGTCTCGTCAGATAGTAATATTTTTCGTCACTTTTCTATTCAATTATGATTTTCATTCATCATAGTTTATTGAATAAAATTATATGAAGAAATTGTTTGACTTTCTTTAATTGCGACCACAGAAAGAAGACCCAATAAGCTAAACGTTTTTGTATATAATTTAAACGGATAGTTTTCAGTTAAACATGAAAAAAGCTTTGAACAATTTTTTGCATTGTTTTCGAACTTTTATTCTTTTCCCGGTTAACACCTCTGAAATCGCAGGTTACTATATAGAGTACCCAAGTGACATTTTCCGTCTACGGACCTATTTTGTACTATTATCGGCTTTGGTACTGGTCAAAATGTACATGCATACCGTCTTTACAGCTGAAGTCATACGACAACGATAGCAGGACGTGTCACTTAACTAGCTAATTACAACTTAAAGGTCGTGACAGGTATGATTTGGGAGTATAAAAGTCAAGCTACTGCATTGCGACCATCAGGGGCGTGCAGTCCATGGAAGCAAGGGAAGCAGTGCTTCTCCAAAAAAAAATACAAAACATCTTCTAAAAGGTAATTTTTGAAAGAGGAAACCATTAATTTAGTTTATATTAAAATATTATCTTAATTATCAAGCCCACAATAAATGAGGCCTTGACTCCGACCCAGCCACAATAGAATATCGAATAGAACCTATACGGCCTGCTAGCTTTTCTGCAACCAAGTCCTGTATGCTTGATTTCCCGTGAATCGACCTAGAGGTTATTGAACTTTCCACCAGTAGTTTGCAATTGGTGCATTTCAGTCGCGTGCTCTAAGTGGTGGCGGAAGCTATAGTTGGAGGTTCTTTATTTGAACGGCTATCCGTGTGTTGTGTGATACGTACGTCGCGTCGTGCATGGTGCGATATGGAAGTCAATAATACGGACGTGGATATTCAAATATGTACCGTCAACTTCGGCTGTCGGCAATAACGTTGAAAATGTTGGAGAATTTAGTAAGAAGAGTGTGTGTGGTGTGTGTCTTAATAATAAAGGGATTTTCAACATTAAACTTCGCTGATAAGCTTCAAATAATTTCCAAAGGAAGGGCAAAACCGCCTATGAAAAATTTAACCACAAAAATGAAAAACTGTATTAGACATTTTTATCCGGAAAAACAATACAAACAATTTAAATGGCTAACAGGGTGTGAAAATATAAGTATATGATTTTGTTGGCCATGTTTACTTTTTAAAAATGAAAAAGGTCTCTGAAATAAAACTGGTTTTTCTGATTTAAACAATTTCCATAAAGCTGTAAAAAGACACATTATGTCCAAAGCGCATTTACAGGCCGTCATAAATGAAAAAGTCTTCGGCAAAACTAGAGTTGAACACGCCCTTAATGTTGGAAATTAGTCACCGCCAACACAATGAACTAGTCGATAAAAATAGGCAAATATTAAGAAGACTTATCGATGTTGTTTGTTTTCTCGGACAGCACGAATTGGGATTTAAAGGTCATGACGAAACAAGGGTTTCTCCAAATAGAGTAAATTTTCAAGATTTACTTAGATTAATGGCTAAATAAGATGATTGCTTTAAAATCATTTAGAGCAGTCTAGCGTTTTTCGCGGAACGTCGAATCGAATCTAGAATGATTTAATTTCCCCTGTTCCAACCATTATTCTAAAAAGAATTAAGCAGGAGATCGGCGAGGCGCGGTTCATTGCTATTGTTCTGGACGAAACAACTGATATCACTAATTTTAGCCAATTATCTATATTAATACGCTTCGTTAAAACAGACGGAAGTATTCAAGAGCGATTTTTAGATTTTAAGAATGTATCCGAAAATTGTACAGCAGATGCATTATATACCGTAGTTTATAACGTTACTAAAGAAATAAAGCAAAAATTAGTTGCTCAAAGCTATGATGGAGCCACAGTGATGGCAGGACAATTAGGTGGTCTGCAAGTTAAAGTTCGAGAAACTCTCCCAAGTGCTGTGTTTGTCCGTTGTTTTGTTCATAAATGAAATTTAGTTTTATCTCAGTCCATCAATCACATTAAAGAGTGTAAAGTATTTTTCGTTACTTTAAGTGGCATGGCTGGTTTTTTTTCCAAGTCAACAAAACGTACACAAGCTGTGGACTCCATTGTGCCCAAAGTAGCTCCTACTAGGTGGAACTATAATGGAAGACTTGTGTTAACAGTATCTAAAAATCGTGAATCACTGATTGAACTATTTGAAAATATAATAGAAAATAATGAAACGTGGGACTCAGAAGCAATAAATAGTTCGAGGGAGTTTTTGGACTGTTTGAAACGAGATTTTAATTTTAATTATTTGTTGAACATATTTTCAGAAATATTTCCATTCTAAAAAGTGGATGATTTTAAGTCCATGTGAAGCCAAAAAAGAGATGAGTTTGACCTATTTTGGGAGAAAACGATGACGTTAAATGTAGAGCAACAAGCCAAGCGTCTTCGAACAGACAAGGTCGGAGATGTTCAAACATCATACAGATTTAACGGTTTAAATGATTTTAAATTCCTCGAGCTCTGCAATTTTGATGCATTTAAAGGAAAAACTTTTCCAGAAGATGCGTTTAAATCTCTTCTTCTTCATTATGGCCAGTTCGTCGACCGAGTGTTACTGCGATCTGAACTAAAAGTGATTTACGAAACTGATGACATTAGCGCAATAAATAACGCTAAGGAACTAATGCCATTTTTAAAAGACAAGGAGCTGGAAGATGCCTACACCAAAGTGTCGAAATTGTGTGAATTAGTATTGACAATACCTGCCACAAGTTCATCAGTACAATACAATTTTTCAACACTTAAACGTATAAAAAATTTCGTGAGAAATTCAACGGGGCAGGAGAGACTTTCGCATACATCGCTGTTGTCTGTTGAAAATAAAGTTCTCCAAAATATGTCGGAGCATCGACGTTTTTATGATGATGTCATTGACGAATCTGCAAAAAATGATTTACATTACAAATAGGTAAGTTTCTAAAAATTGCTTCCCTGTATTTACTATGTCACTTTTAATACTGTATTTTTTTTGTAATATAATAAGAAAGGGACACATTTTAATCCATTTTTCCTGAATTACTCATTTGATTTAACCGATTGCATGTTTTATAACAATTAAATGGCCGATTACGGTCAAAATATTGCTAATTTATTTTCGAAATTCCTCAACATTGTTTACAGTAAGGCCGACGTTCCAATTGTCGAATATAAACTAAATAATAAAGTTCCCTAAGAAATTATGGTGTGGTTCTGACAAAGTACCTGACTTTGACGGGGTAAACCATATTGTACAAAGCTCGAGGCTGTGGGACTTCATGATCACTCTGTAAAATGGCTGAATGCATGCGTAAAAGAAAGTTAAAACATGTAGTTTTCCTCAGGGGTCCCTCAAGGGGGCATTGTGTGCAGTGGTGGCTCATGGATTTAAGAACGGGTGAAGCGCAGCGTAGCTTGGTGCACAGCGCCGCAGACAAAAATAGCGGCGCTGGCGAAAATTTTTCGGGGTGCCACGCCCAAAATAGCTATTTTTTTAACTTTTTATGATGTTAATTATCCATAGTTTTGCAGCGTTTTTTAATACTTAAAGAACAGTTATGTATCTATATCTTGAAGCTAATTTCGATTCGATTCGATCGATGCAAAACTGTTTCCGTTTTCGATGATCCGAACGCAGTAATTTACATGAATTCTATAACAAGCGCCTGCAGCAGCAGTTTTGATGCCGCTCCAATTTCTATTTGGCTTACAGATATTCACCATTGCGTTGCCATAGCAACTGGCGTAAACAAATCTAAACGCGAAAGCCGGCGTGCGATGGGAGTCTGATGCGGAATTTGTTACTGCTGATTGTGATTCCTCAGCGGGGTCGCTCTTATGAAAAGGTGTTCAGCGCGCTACGTTTTTAATTCATTAAAATTTTTTGAGTATATAACGCACTAGTTTTGATAGAAACTAAGTAAATAATACGAATTTATATAAAACTTACTACATTTTTATAATAAAAATGTAGATTATAAAATGCTTAATATTTTAAAAATATTTTTATTTTTAAGTAAATTGATTGGAAAATGTAGGTGAAGCAGCGCTTTACCCGCGTCCCCCACTGATTGTGTACCATTATCAGCCAAACCCTAACAGACTGCAACTTTCTCTTGTTTGCTGAGACCTAAAATTACACCGGGAGGTTAAGACTGAAAATAACTGTAGGTTGCTACAAAATAGCTTGAGTTCGTTTACTCAGTAGTGTGACGTTAATAGGGTGCCACAGCAGAAAAAATAATGGTAATGATTTTACATATAGTATCAATGACGTTAACTTGATGCCTGTTAGTTGTGTTAAGGATTTGGAAGTTCAAATGGATAAGCAACTAACATTTAGAGATCATTATTAATTTAGAATAGGCTTATTTTTAGAATAGATCGTGATCTATCTGTTGACTCAATGAAAATGTTATATTGTTCTTTAGTGAGGTCTCACCTTGAATATGCGTCAACAATGTGGTTACCATACTAGAGTGGTACACACAGTTCCAGCTTAGAACCAGTTTAGGTTTATTAGGTATTGTTACCTTGGCCAAGGCTGTGTTTGTGGAGCCTAATGATCCGGGGCTAACAAAAAGCGTCCAAGCCTTATACTTAAGAAAGTACCCGATTCTGGCGGAGGTCACAGGTGATTTCGAGGTGATTGAGCAAAAAATCACCATCAGAACGAGAGCAGAGGATCAACCACCGGGGGAGAGAATAATTAAAGTTACTTGCTTGGATGGAAATGAAAGTCTCTGGAAATCTATGGAGAGGTTAAGGGAAGAATGTACGGACCATGAATGGGTGGCACTACACCACCTGGAGGCTCTGAGCCTATCCAATTTGAGGAAGATGGCGGAAATAGTGTTCAAGAACACGGACACTCAAGTAATTATTTACACCACCCAAGCCAGACTTGACATGGAGACAAAGAAGTTAGGAAAAGGAGAAAAAACACAACAAAAAAGTAGGGGAAGAGAGAGTTACGCTCTCATAATCGATCAGGGCAATAAAGACTTTAAAGAAGTCGTCCAAAAAATCAAGGATAAAGTGAGCAGCAATAAGGCTAGCGCGGCTATTAAATCAATAAGGGGGACGAAGGAAGGCAAAGTTATAATTACGACGGAGAAGGACGAAGAAGCTCTGAAACAAATTCAAAATGAGATTAAACAGGTTTTGCCGACAGAGAAAGTACGTATATCTGGTATAGCGGGGAGAGGAGCCAAAGTCTATATCAGAGGTATTGATGCGACCACCAGCAAAGAAGAGGTGGTTCAGGCTATCGAGGAACGGCTAGGACTCCTAATGGGGGATGGCTTTAGGGCAGGGGCTCAGACTCCTAAGTAATACCCAGGCGATTACGAGGAAAAAAAAAAAAAAACAGAAGAACTCCTAAAGCATAAACATTTAAGGATTGGTATTGTTAACTGCGCAATGGAAAGATATGTTCAAGTAAAAAGATGTATCCAATATTGGGCCTACGACCATCAAACTAGCCAATGCAAGGGAACGGACATGCGAGGAAAGTGCTACAAATGCGGGGAGCATGGACATTCTACCAAAGAGTGTGTAAACGAAGAATACTGTCCCACATGCGATCAAAAGGGGCACAAAAATGGATCATGGAAATGTAAATCCTTCCGCAGGGCGTTATCAACGGCTAAGAAAACCTTATCCAGGAGCCAGTCTAGAAACAAAAATGGCGAATATTAAAATAATTCAAATTAATGCGGACAGATCAAGGCGGGCCCACGACATGGCTTTTTTGGCGGCACACGAACATAAGGTAGACCTGACCGTGGCAAGTGAACCAAATGTTAAATTAGTCAAAAACTCCAACAACTGGCATACAGATGAAAATAATGACGTCGCTATATTCATACATAACAAAAATCTAGAATTTTTTAACATTAAAAAGGAAAAAGGAGTTATTGCACTAAAATTAAGAGGCTGTACTGTGATAGGATGCTATTGCTCACCGAACATCAGTTGGAAGATAGAAGAGGTACGCTTCTCGCAATCACGGCAGCAAGCCTGGAAATTATACCGCTTAATAAAGGCAGGGAACCAACCTTTGTAAGGAAGAATTGCCAGTCGCATATCGATGTCACCTTCGCGACAGACACCTTGGCAAGAAACCTTAAATCATGGCAAATTTTAGACACGGAAAGCCTATCTCCTCACAGACACATAGTTATCGACTTCGGACAAAAGAACAGGCAATCTGAGCTGAAAGGAAAGTTCCAATTAAACAATGCCAAACTAGCTCAGGCAATTGAATATCAAGTTAACCAAAACTACTTTGCTGAGCCCAATGTAGACTCACTTAAAAAGGTGCTCAGAACTGCCGTCAATGTAGCTAAAGAAACAGCAGGGAAGCGACATCCAAATAGCGTGCCTTATTGGTGGAATGAGGAAATAAAATCTGATAGAGATGGCTGCATAACCCTCCATAGACTCTACACAAGATCACGAAGAACAGCTGATCCAGAGCAAGCGGAAGAATTGTGGGCGAGGTATAAAGCCGAAAGAAAGACCCTGCGCAGAGCAATAGAAAAGGAAAAAAGGTAGTCGTGGGAAAAACTCTGTACTGATCTCAACGAGGACATCTGGGGACAGGGCTATAAAATCGTTATGAAAAACCTAACTTCTGCAAAGTCCATCGGTGAATTACCAATCGAGAAAAAGAGCGAGATAGCGGGGGTTCGTTTCCCGAAGAGATCCAAGTGGCTTCCAGAAAGAATCCGGAAGACCTCCCCAACGCCGTTCTCTGTGGATGAGATTAGGCAAGCAGCAAGAAAATTGAAGAATGGAAAGGCACCAGGCCTAGACGGCATACCGGCGGAAGCAGTGAAGACAATGATAGAAGTCATCCCAGATATCGTAGCGAAAGCATACAATTGACTACTTAATCAAGAAACATTCCGTGATGACTGGAAGATATCTAAGCTAGTCTTAATTCACAAATCAGGGAAACCCTGGGATAGACCAAACTCATTTCGCCCGCTGTGTCTGACCAATACATTGGGGAAGCTGTACGAACATCTCATCAAGGGGAGACTGGAGGCGGAGATCGAGAGGGGAGTCGGACTGTCTCCTCGACAGTTTGGCTTCACCAGAGGAAAATCTACGGTACATGCAATCGAAAAGGTGTTATGCATAGGCCAAGAGACCAAATTTAATGGACAAGGAGAAAGATGGTGCGTCTTGGTGACACTTGACGTCAAAAATGCGTTTAATTCTGCATCATGGAGACGTATAATGGATGAACTACAAAGGAAAGGGACTACAAGCTATATCCTCAATATAATGGCTGAGTACTTTAAACGAAGAGAGGTGCAGCTAAACAATAATGAGAGCATCGAAATGTTTGCGGGCATCCCGCAGGGATCGGTGATGGGGCCGGTCTTGTGGAACCTTATGTATGACCCCGTACTGAGTCTCCTAGAAGAGGACGGGATTCAGACAATCGGCTTCGCAGATGATTTGGCGTTAGTGGTATCGGCTGGAAATTCATTCGGAAGAATTGATGGAGAAGACAAATAGGTCGTTGCAGGAGATCAACCAATGGATGGAGAGTAGACTGCTTTGCTTGGAACCGAACAAGACAGAGGCAGTTGTCTTGTCAGGAAATAGGGATAGAAGACACATACAATTCTCATTGATGGGTAACGAAATACGCCCTCAGAAATCAATAAAATACTTGGGAGTTATTATTGGAGAGAACATGGGCTTCGGAGAGCATATCCAAACAGTGGTGGCAAAAGCAACAAAGAAACTTGGAGCATTGCAGAGTATCATGCCGAACGTAAATGGTCCAAACAGTTCAAAAAGAAAATTGCTGTACGGCGTAGTCCAATCTACACTGCTGTATGGAGCACCGGTCTGGCACAAGGTGATGAGATTTGCAAAATACAGGAACATGCTAGAAGCCGCGCAGAGGAAAGGCTTAATTAAAGCTGCTAGCGCCTACAGAACGGTTTCGGGGACAGCAGTTCAGGTTTTGACGGGGGTTCCTCCAATAGACTTGCTGGTTGAAGAGAGGCGCCAGATCCACGAAATCAGCACCGAGGAAAGGAAGATAGGAAAGCGAGAGGTCAGGGAACGGACGCTCGATAAATGGCAAGAAAGATGGCAAGTGAATACGTCTAAGGCCCAATGGACACGCGAATTAATACCGGATATACGCGTATGGCTCAAGTGCAAACACAGGGCACTAAACTATCACATAACTCAAGCACTGACGGGTCATGGGGCCTTCAGGAAATACTTGAGCAGGATAGGCAAAACGGAGGAGGCCAATTGCACGCACTGCAAAGTTGAGGATTCAGCGGAGCACTGCCTTTTTTCCTGTCAAAAATTCCATAGGCAACGAACAGATCTATACATCCGTCTAGGCACAAACTTAAGCCGAGAGAACATCATCAAAACTATGCTAGAAAAAAGGGACAACTGGGAAACCATAGGAAAATTCTTAGCAACAATGATAACGGAAAAAGAGCAAGAAGAGGTAACTTGAGTTTTGGGCCCAGGGAATTCTCGATGTAAGTCAACCATGACAGTCCCGTGGATTTCCAAGGGGTAAAAAAAAGGGGGGTTTTTTAGTCGGTAGGCGTACCTCTAGAGAGGGCGTATCCGACACAGGGCAGATAAACACCAACGCTGCTATCGCCTTTTGAAGGTTTTTCCCCTCTGAAAAAAAAAAAAAAAAAAGGTGTTACCTTAAACTTGGCCTACTCAATAAACTAAATAATCATGCAGCCCTTGCTGTTGTGCTTGGCCTTCACGACTTAAAGAAGCCAGATCTAAGCTTCATATATAAAATAGAAAATGTTTTCATTAACTGCCCAGCCCTGTTAAGTGAAATTCAATTGAAGGTTCCTGGGCGTAACGAATAAGAAATTTATGTATTTTTTGCTGATTTTCATAAAACTCTCCCCTAATATTCTGAATGAAGTTTAAATTGAGGTTTTTCATCAGGGGTATTAATTATACAAACACCTGGTCCTCTGGCGCTAATCAAAGTTTAAACATTAACAGACAATTGATTACTTTGACTAACTATTATATTATATATCATTCCATCAGGATCTAAAGGCGCATTCTAGCCAAGGACATCACTAGGGGGGGGAGGGGGATTTCAGGAAGCCAGCTTGCCGAATATGTCGTCTCAAGAGGTACATTATTCGGCAACTTTGGCCTCATACGTCTTTTGAACGAAACAGACCAATTCACGTCGCCACGAAGACGTTAGTAGTTCGATGTCTTTGACAATTAATTGACGAATTTACGACGTGCCATTAAGGTCATCAAATTCTAGGTATTAAATAAAAACAAGTAACACGCAGGGAAATAACTTTTTAAATAATATCTTCAGCCTCCAATCTAACAGGACTGTCTAGGAGAAATCTCAACTCTTATTCTCCTATAGTTCAATTTTAAATAATTAATCTTAGCAGTGTATTTTATACCAGTGGCAGCTCTTCCATAGGGTCATTTGATCAATGACCCCCCAAAAATATTTCAGAAAATAGATATAATAATAAAATACGCTATACTAAGCTAGGCTGGGCAGTCCGAATTGCTTTGATTACCTTAAAGCTTGATAGTGTGTAAAGTGATAGCAAATGGAATATGAAATCGCGATTTGGGTCATTAGCCGGTCTCTTCTCATAATGTCACGTCGGCATGCAGAAGTTCAATTTTTCAGAGGTCGCGCAGGCGATATTCTATCGATATCGACTGGAAAGTGAGTTGGAAATATACAGGAAATAAAATGTTGGTAGTGACTAGTGCAAAAAAATAAACAACTAAAGAGTGCTTACGAACTTAATTTTGCAAAAATAACCAATTTCAAGGTGGTCTATGTTTGAGTTGTGAATGTAGATGAAATAAAATGTCGGTAGTGCAAAAAATTAAACAACTAAAGAGTGCTAACGAACTTAATTTTGAGAAAATAACTGAATTCAAGGTAAGTGGTTGCAATTTGCCAGAACTTAGTATACGACAAACTAGTAAAGACAAAACCGGTGTTAAAGACTTAAAACACTTAAAAGAAAATGCAGATCACATGAAATGTTCGGTGAATTATGCTACGGTCAGAAGTGTTGATATTCGCATTCAGCTAGACACAGCTTATAGAAAATCCCTTAGAAATTTTGATGAAAATGTATCCAAAAATCGTTTTTTAAACAAAATTATAGATTGTGTAAAATAAAAACGGTTTTGTCTGAAAATCCAGGGGTTTTTCGAGGGCTTGTACATTTTGTTGAGACCAAGATAGACTATTCGCTTTAGCAATGTTAAGTATCCAGAAATCGTTTATAAAAGGAATGTGCGTGCAATTTTAACGAACGTGTCATTCAGCATTTTTCCAATTCTAAATAACGAAGAGTAGTAGACCTGAAGTTCAAGAAAATTTAAAGCTCTATTTAAAGATAAGATATTTATTTTTATTTTAGTTATGCCTATTTTTAAATTTGTTATTGACTTCCCAATATAATTCACCACGAGCCGCCACTGTTTTAATTTGAATTATTCATTCTTTTATTCTGTTTTAGACTTAAGCAGCTATTTTTGAAAATGAAAATTATTTGTCAAGTTTGGCAACTGCTTTTAAAATTCAAGATACGTTAAACCGACCATCTCCGTGCGGAGGTTGCTACAGCTTTTCTTTGTAGAACAAAATTTTTATTAATTACGGCTTTAATGGTGGTTTTATTATTTATTATAGTTTTATTGACCAACCTTATTTATTTTTGTAACGGTGCACAGCCCGCTAGATTCCGAGGTTGCCATAGCTATTTTCCTTGGACGACAGAATTGTATTATTTATTATGCCTTTAATGATGGTTTTGTCGACGACGAATCCAAATGGATCTGTCCAGTTAGTGTTAGGTTAGTCCAGACTAACCGAATGTTACAATAGTAATAGATACACCTTTTTATACCTAATCAGGGCTAACCTAAACGCATTTTAATGAAAATATATTCAAAAATCTTTATATTTTAAACAAAATTATATTGTGTAAAATAGAAACGGCTTTGTCTGAAAATCCAGGGGTTTTTCGGGGACTTATAATTTTGTTGAGTTGGGCCAAGATAGACTATAAGCTTTAGCAATGTTAAGTATCGAGAAATGGTTTATAAAAGGAATGTGTATGCAATTTTAACGAACGTGTCATTCAGCATTTTTCCAATTCTAAATAACGAAGAGTAGTAGACCTGAGGTTTAAGAAAATTTAAAGCTCAATTTAAAGATAAGATTTTTATTTTAATTATGCCTATTTTTAAATTTGTTATTGACCTCCCAATATAATTCTCCACGAGCCACCACTGTTTTAATTTGAATTATTCTTTCTTTTATTCTGTTTTAGACTTAAGCAGCTATTTTTGAAAATGAAAATTATTTGTCAAGTTTGGCAACTGCTTTTAAAATTCAAGATACGTTAAACCGACCACTCCGTGCGGAGGTTGCTACAGCTTTCTTTTTAGAACAGAATTTTTATTAATTACGGCTTTAATGGTAGTTTTATTATTTATTATGGTTTTATTGACCAACCTTATTTATTTTTGTAACGGTGCACAGCCCGCTAGATTCCGAAGTTGCCATAGCTCTTTTCCTTGGACGACAGAATTGTATTATTATTTATTATGCCTTTAATGATGGTTTTGTCGACGACGAATCCAGATGGATCTGTCCAGTTAGTGTTAGGTTAGTCCAGACTATCCGAATGTTACAACAGTAATAGATACACCTTTTTATACCTAATCAGGGCTAACCTAAACGCATTTTAATGAAAATATATCCAAAAATCCTTATATTTTAAACAAAATTATATTGTGTAAAATAGAAACGGCTTTGTCTGAAAATCCAGGGGTTTTTCGGGGGCTTATAATTTTGTTGAGTTGGGCCAAGATAGACTATAAGCTTTAGCAATGTTAAGTATCGAGAAATGGTTTATAAAAGGAATGTGTATGCAATTTTAACGAACGTGTCATTGAGCATTTTTCCAATTCTAAATAACGAAGAGTAGTAGACCTGAGGTTTAAGAAAATTTAAAGCTCAATTTAAAGATAAGATTTTTATTTTAATTATGCCTATTTTTAAATTTGTTATTGACCTCCCAATATAATTCACCACGAGCCGCCACTGTTTTAATTTGAATTATTCATTCTTTTATTCTATTTTAGACTTAAGCAGCTATTTTTAAAAATGAAAATTATTTGTCAAGTTTGGCAACTGCTTTTAAAATTCTAGATACGTTAAACCGACCACTCCGTGCGGAGGTTGCTACAGCTTTCTTTGTAAAACAGAATTTTTATTTATTACGGCTTTAATGGTGGTTTTATTAATTATTACGGTTTTATTGACCAACCTTATTTATTTTTGTAACGGTGCACAGCCCGCTAGATTCCGAAGTTGCCATAGCTCTTTTCCTTGGACGACAGAATTGTATTATTATTTATTATGCCTTTAATGATGGTTTTGTCGACGACGAATCCAGATGGATCTGTCCAGTTAGTGTTAGGTTAGTCCAGCCTAACCGAATGTTACAATAGTAATAGATACACCTTTTTATACCTAATCAGGGCTAACCTAAACGCATTTTAATGAAAATATATCCAAAAATCCTTATATTTTAAACAAAATTATATTGTGTAAAATAGAAACGGCTTTGTCTGAAAATCCAGGGGTTTTTCGGGGGCTTATAATTTTGTTGAGTTGGGCCAAGATAGACTATAAGCTTTAGCAATGTTAAGTATCGAGAAATGGTTTATAAAAGGAATGTGTATGCAATTTTAACGAACGTGTCATTCAGCATTTTTCCAATTCTAAATAACGAAGAGTAGTAGACCTGAGGTTTAAGAAAATTTAAAGCTCAATTTAAAGATAAGATTTTTATTTTAATTATGCCTATTTTTAAATTTGTTATTGACCTCCCAATATAATTCACCACGAGCCGCCACTGTTTTAATTTGAATTATTCATTCTTTTATTCTATTTTAGACTTAAGCAGCTATTTTTAAAAATGAAAATTATTTGTCAAGTTTGGCAACTGCTTTTAAAATTCTAGATACGTTAAACCGACCACTCCGTGCGGAGGTTGCTACAGCTTTCTTTGTAAAACAGAATTTTTATTTATTACGGCTTTAATGGTGGTTTTATTAATTATTACGGTTTTATTGACCAACCTTATTTATTTTTGTAACGGTGCACAGCCCGCTAGATTCCGAAGTTGCCATAGCTCTTTTCCTTGGACGACAGAATTGTATTATTATTTATTATGCCTTTAATGATGGTTTTGTCGACGACGAATCCAGATGGATCTGTCCAGTTAGTGTTAGGTTAGTCCAGCCTAACCGAATGTTACAATAGTAATAGATACACCTTTTTATACCTAATCAGGGCTAACCTAAACGCATTTTAATGAAAATATATCCAAAAATCCTTATATTTTAAACAAAATTATATTGTGTAAAATAGAAACGGCTTTGTTTGAAAATCCAGGGGTTTTTCGGGGGCTTATAATTTTGTTGAGTTGGGCCAAGATAGACTATAAGCTTTAGCAATGTTAAGTATCGAGAAATGGTTTATAAAAGGAATGTGTATGCAATTTTAACGAACGTGTCATTCAATATTTTTCCAATTCTAAATAACGAAGAGTAGTAGACCTGAGGTTTAAGAAAATTGAAAGCTCAATTTAAAGATAAGATTTTTATTTTAATTATGCCTATTTTTAAATTTGTTATTGACCTCCCAATATAATTCACCACGAGCCGCCACTGTTTTAATTTGAATTATTCTTTCTTTTATTCTGTTTTAGACTTAAGCAGCTATTTTTGAAAATGAAAATTATTTGTCAAGTTTGGCAACTGCCTTTAAAATTCATGATACGTTAAACCGACCACTCCGTGCGGAGGTTGCTACAGCTTTTGTTTGTAGAACAGAATTTTTATTAATTACGGCTTTAATGGTGGTTTTATTATTTATTATGGTTTTATTGACCAACCTTATTTATTTTTGTAACGGTGCACAGCCCGCTAGATTCCGAGGTTGCCATAGCTATTTTCCTTGGACGACAGAATTGTATTATTTATTATGCCTTTAATGATGGTTTTGTCGACGACGAATCCAAATGGATCTGTCCAGTTAGTGTTAGGTTAGTCCAGACTAACCGAATGTCACAACAGTAATAGGTACACCTTTTTATACCTAATCAGGGCTAACCTAAACGCAATACACTTTTTGAAACCCATTTTTTTTTGTACCAATTAAAAAAAACACTTCTAGGAACTGAACCTAATCCACCCGCGTGACAGTCAGACGTCGTACCACTAATCCAAAGTAGTCATGTGCAACACTGCATTGTATGGCAATTTTCACTTTTGAGCTGACACCTTTTTGTGTGTCATGGGTTTTGAAACAATGTCCAAGAATATAGTGGCACTAAGACACTAGTCACTCTCTCACAGATGGCGGCCCGCACGGTTATTAGACCAGTTGCACTGGTTAGCTGGCACAACACGCCGGATGCCGCCTGCCAGTTAGTGGCAGTAGCGATCCAATTTCCCCCCTATTGATTCGAATCATCCATTCGGTATCAGTATCACCCAGGGTATTACCGTTTACGTAACAGGCGCTGTTGTCGAATGCCGAAGTTGGCGTTGTTTAAGTATCGGTAGAAGCTTGTTATTGTAAAAATATGACAAACCAAAACACTTTGAAGGGTTAATAGATTTTATTTGTCTTACTCATAACTAAGAAACATTCGTAATTCGTACTAGTACTATAGCAATGTAGTATAGACTGACATGTTGTTTTAAAAACTGGAGTAGCGGTTTTGGAAATCAATCACCGATCTCTGATTGGCAACCACTAACGCATTCCGAATTTCTAGTGCTTTGTAAACCAACATTGCCATTTAACCACTGACCTAAGGCTCAGACTAATGTTGGCAACCTTTCATTCGGGTTTTTCACTTTAATTGCCTAATAAAATCGTTTTTATATTTAAAATATTGTTTAAAATTAAATCAGTAGTTTTATATTACATTTTGGACATGAAACTACCCTAAATATGATCGAAAACCTATTTTTGATGTTTTTGTGTTTCGACAATTACATAATGTGGAAGTAATTATACATCTTTGGCCATGTAAATATTATTTCACAATTCTCAATTATTTCCATGTCGAATTTTTCGTAAACTTTAGATGACGTGAAGTCTCACGTTGGCTATATCGAGATATGAGCGCGGAAAGATGCAATTAGAATAGAACAGAATAGAATAATATATTACCAAAAATATACAAATTTGTACATTGGGTTGTCAATAATTTTACAATAAACAGATAAAAAAAAATCAAGAATTATATAATATATAAAAGAATTATATAAAATATAAAAATCGTATACTGTATGCATAATCAAACGTTACTGTATTCGTCAAAATTTTAATACAATGTCGAAATAAAAAAAACATAAAACCAAATAAAATTACATAAAATAAAATAACAGTAAAACAAACAAAGTACTAATATTAAACATAACAAACAGGTAAACACAAAAAAAGTGCGGCTAGAAATAAAATAAATATTGAAGAAGCCAATCTAAAAAACAAAGTAACCAGGCAGCAGGCGAAAAAACGCAATAATCGTATTTATAAATGTCCAATAAACTCCTTGATAGAATAGCAATAGTCAGTAAAAGGGATTTAACCCCAGCAGTAAATTTTTTGCTACGCAACATGCGTATCTCCAATGGTAAGCCGTTGCTTGTACAAATTAATACAATTGTACAAAGGAGATCTCTTAAAGAACGATGTTCTATGAGAGGGGATCATAAGAAAGTTCCTCGCGTGTTGTACGTGCTCCCCGATCCCAGCTCACCAAATATGGATCTGTTATTATTTACAAACACGAGACACCTGAGAATGTACATACTAGGAAACGTGAGAATTCTCCTTTGCAAAAAAAACTCCTCTGCAGCTATCGCGCATATCTAAACCAAATATGAGACGCAAAATTATTTTTTGATTAACAAAAACCCGGTTGCTCTGAATACCTGCATTGCCCCAACAAATAATATTATTTGACATATGACTAAATGCCAGGGAGTAATACACCGACAGAAGGCCATCAATGTCAAAGGTATTCTTTAAACTCAGAATAGCAAAATACGCAGAGTTAAGCTTACCACAAACATAGTCTACATAGTCATTGAGCGAGAGCCGCGAATCAATAATTGTACCTAAGAATCTATTGCTACCAGCAAACTTAATATTAAACCGTTCCTCAAGATCAGCCGAGTACGACTTTTTAATTTAATATTAGTCCATTTCTTTGGCACCACACTTCCATTCTTTTACAGACATTCAAGATCTTTCCACTCAAGTCGTCCACATTTTCGGCTTCAACCACAATAGTAGTATCATCAGCATACATCGTCACATTTCCCTAATTAATATAGAGCGGCAGATCATTTGCATATAGAATAAAAAGCAGTGGACCCAAAACTGAACCCTGCGGTACACCAATATTTACTGGACACGCCCTAGACTTTACACCGCCGTGCTTAACTACAATCTCCGTTTCAGACAAGTATGATTCAATCCACTGTAGAAGCGTTCCGCGAAATCCCATATTATATAATTTACTAAGGAGGAAGTATTTATTTATTGTGTCAAACGCTATTGACAGGTCAAAAAATATCGTGACCACCAGTTTACCTGCATCTATACTCTCGTAAACCTGGTTTAGACACTGATACGAAGCCGATTCTATAGATTTGCCTGATAGGAAGCCATGTTGTGCGGAATTTAGCAAATTATATCTGTCAATAAAATTTATGATTTTGTTATAAACTATATGTTCGAATATTTTTGAAAATACACTAAGTAATGTTATCACGAGCACTTTTCTTATGAATAGGTACTACATTCGCAGTTTTAAGTACTTTAGGAAAAACACCTTCAGAAAGGCTATGGTTAATCAGGAAAGTGAGGGGTTGCAAAATATGATTTATAATATTTTTAATTATTTTTACGTTAAGGTCGTCAAAACCTGCAGAGTTCTTGTTTTTTAATTGTTTGACAATCTGGGCAATTTCATCACTGCTTACAGGACTAACCACTATACTATTAAAAACAAATGGTGGAATTGTACAGTGATAGGAGGAACATCCATACCGCTCTTGAAGTTTTTTGGCCGACACAGCACTGAAGTATTCTACAAACTCATTCGCCACGTCGTTAGCATCCGAAACAGTCTCATTGCTGATAAAGAGTTTAATGTCACTTTGTTTATTGTTGTTTATTTAATTTATCATTGACAATAGTCTATATAGTTTTAGTTCTATTAGCAGAATTGTTTAATTTGGTTTTAAAAAATTGCTGTTTGCAAGTCTTGATTTGTTTTTTGTACAGTTTCTTAAGGTTTAGATATTCTATGAAGACATTATTGTCTTTACTATCGCGATATATCCAGAATAGTCTATCTAAATTATTTTTTATGTTTGATAAATCTTCATTATACCAACAATCAATACGTTGATTCCTTTTAATTTTACGATATTTATGTGGACAGCAAACATTTAGACAGTATATGATATCTTCCATAAACTGCATCCATAGATCATCACAACTCGTAAAAGGAGTCAGCGTATGACACCAATTTAAGGACATCACCATGTTTGAGAAAAACTTAATATTGCCATCTGAAAGGTCCCTAAAAAACCATTTGGTCTTTGGGGCCACATCAGCGATACACTTTTCGCCCGATAAGTCAGCTACAAACCTATAAGCCAGATGATCACTAATATGTGGGTTAAAAACAGTGCAATGACATAAATCACTAGAAATATTTGTAGCCACACAGTCGATAATGGACGAACTTGTTTGGCCATTTAAAATTGTGCATATTCTGGTAGGTTCAGATGTTGTAATATTTAAATTAAAAGAGGTGAGTAGGTCCAATAATTGTTTTTTTGGAATATTATCAATAGAGAAATGTATATTGAAATCAGCACAAAACACCAAATACTTGCAACGAGACGCCATTGCAGATAGCGCCGCGCTCACAGAGTCAAGAAATATGTCAATACTACCAGAGGGTGGACGATAACAACAAATAATACAACATTCCTTAGAGAATACATCACACAATTCACTGTGTAGTTCGACAGCTGTGTTCTCTAGATTATATGACCTAAAATTATCTCTAAGTTTATTTTTTATAAGTATAAGTGAACCACCGTGTTTTGAACTAACTCTACAAAAAGAGGACACTAAGCTATAACCCTTAATATTTAAGTTTGTACAGTCTAAAGTAAGCCAATGTTCAGTAATACACATACACACAGATTTTCTAGTATATCTATTTTATTGCTAATACTCTGGATATTTAAATGACATACTACAAGTTTCCCCCTTTGCCCTCATTATTATTATATTTACGTGTTATATCTCCGTTAGATCCCACTGGGAAAGACGTGCATATAAAAAATCCTGTGTCGAGTTACCAGAGACTGGATTAAAACTAATGGTAGTACTTGTATCTTTCATACCCTCACAGTCAGCTCTCACAACATGTTCCACCACATCAGACAACACACTTGCAACATCTAAGTCAATCACATCCGAAACGTGGATAGACTTTTGTTCTCCACTCTGATTTAAATGAAAAGACGTCTTAATTGATTTTAATACTATTTTGCTATTATTAATTGAGAATTGAACATGCTCAGCCAACTGCCTGCACACTCTGTCCTTGTTTAAACGATAAGCATAGTTAACTTTTGAATTATGGACTAAGCGAATAGAAACGTTTCTATTGGATTGTTTAGACAAGAAATTTTTTAAATTATACATTACAAATCATAATTTTGTCCTTGGTTTAACAGATTTCTTCAATTATCTTCCTTAAATTGCAGTTTTCCTCCTTTTTGTTTTTAAGGTCTCTGCATAGAAATTCGAGTTTTTTTTTAACTTTTCATGTTGATTATCGTGATTGGTAATCTGCCAGCTTATTCTTCAACTCTAGAATGATATCAGCAGTCTAATAATCTATATGCATCACATGATATAATTGATCCAAGACTCGGCAAGCGGCGAGACTCGAGCGCATGTTTAAGAATAAAAAACTGCGTTTAGCAGCTACAAACCAGGACTGGAAATGAACCGGAACGCACCAGAGAGACGTTCCAACTACTTATTAATTTTTGCTCTCCTGTTTCTATTCTAATCAGTTCAACAAACGGCTATGTTTTAAAAGAATATTCAAAATTGCCATATTTAAATTCTCAAGCCCACTAATGTGCGAATGAATCGATATCAGAAGCAGCTGCCCCGAGCCACTGGATCCAGGACATGGAAACATAAATGTCGCAAATTATATTAGTGAAACTGTAAAACTATTCAACTAAGAAAAAGTATCTACTGAATTTTAGGGGGTCTGAATCCCCACCCGGCAACTCTTGACATATTAAGGAAAGGTACTAGTACCAGGGTTTTCAATGTTCGGGAGGTCTGCATCCCATCGGGGATTTCTTATTATATTATAAGTTTGTGCTATATGAACCTGAAGACTTTTTAGTCAACAACAGAAATTATGATCTTGTATTCCCTTCCCCTCTTCCCTTCGGGACAAAATCCCAAATACGCCACTGAAAAATATATTAGAACCATAATGTCCAAATGCGAGCATCACGTTCCTATTTCCAGTACTGCCCAACCCTGTTGTTCCAGACTTTTTTTGCACCCTCTGCTTGGACTGAGAATATTAAGTAGGTGTTCTTATTTTTTGGGTTTTTATTTAAAAGTCCTATTTTTTTAGAGAACAGAAATGTATGTATAATAAGATAAGGAAAATTTAATAGCAGGAAGAGTGATCTAAATAATTGTTGTCAAAAAAATTTGTGTAATCCGAGTTAAAAATAAATATTCGGATAAACAATTAACCGTTATTTTTACTCGTCACTGTTAAAGTACAGTTTCGGGAGAAGAAAAGACATGTTCTTACGAAACGGTGAATGCGTTGTAAAATTATGTCAATTCTACAATTCAATAAGTTAATTTGCACTGTCCGAGCTCCGAAACCTGGTTCGATTATCTTTAGGTGGCATTAAACGCGTCAATCATGGCCAACTTTTCCTGTCAGGTTTCATGGCGTGAACTGTACTCTTTTGTGTGACGAGTGTCTCATGCCAGTAATGTTTTTGTTCCCTATGGTCTCAAATTACCAAACTTGTGTTGTATAATCTGTTCTTGTAGTTTTTTTTGCCCCACTTAAAGTCGACATTTGGTTTATAATGCATTTATAATATCTTGACAACCTATAGTTATATTGTACCACTCGGAAAATTTTTATAAGTAGCATACAAGTAATTTTAAACATTAAATTACTAGATGTTAGGTTGTAGTATAGTTAAAAGTTGTTTTATAAAGGGCTACATATCTAGCAGTGACCGTAGTTTGTATCCTTATATTATATTACTCTAACTCCTAGTAAAAACTAGAGCTGTGTATCTTTATAATCTTTTAGGTTTTATTAAAACACCAGGAAAAAGAAAAAAGAATATTTAGTGATTTAGCCAGTGACCTTACTTTTTAGCGTTACGTGAAACCTATCAGAAGAGAGGTTAAAATTCTCCAGCTTCCCTATCAGAGAGGTATTTTGATGCGATTGTTTAAACATGACGACATGACTAATAATAGTTTGCCTATCATTAAAAAAAACTGGTATATGGTATATTTAAAAAGGAATATATTACCACACATCTTTAAACAAGACACCTCATTAAAGTCGTCTACATAAAACATTACTTTAATATCAACACTAACGCCGTGTAGATAGCGCTGATCCATTGCTCCGGTTTATAAAGAATTCATTAGTAACTTTCAGTAATATAGCAGCACGTAAATATTTATATGATTACCTTTACTATTTATAAACTCTGATTAACCTAATGAAACTTCAATGGCTGACTATTGTTGTAACGAAAAGGAAAGTTGTGGCGGCAATGTTGGATAAAAGAGGTGGTCTTAAAAATAAAAAACAAAAACCCGAACTATATTTGTATTTTTAGAGTAAAATTGTTGATTTATAAAAACATTTTTTTTTTAAAGTTATAATCTTTGTTTAATCGTTTGAATTTTAGGAATGGTACAACATGTCATTTTATCAGCAAACTACCAATGATCTTTATTTTTTACATTCCAAAAAATAATGCAGAAAAAATCATGTGATAGTTTATCGTCACTATTTCTTAGGTGTCCCGGATTAAAACTTCTAAAAGGTGGCCACCCTATGTGAACTGGATGTATTTTATTTTATATAATTAAAAGTAACATAATTTTCAATCTTAAAAAGTTTGTCAGAAGGTTTCTACGTGTCGAAAACTAAAATGGAGGTAGATACCCAACTCTGCTTACGACCCGTTGTGGAATACGGAATAAAACATAGTTTGTAAATTATCTAGACAGACAATTTGTTAAACCATCTATTTAAATATTTACTATATACTTTCTTCCTAATATTATACATTATACACAACAATTTCAAAATTCATTTGAACATTACTCTTAGAAAAGTCCAAATAATTTTGCTTAAATTTATTTAGATCCGAAATATTGTACAACTGTTACATATTTCCATGGGAAATAACTATTGTTCGGTCCTGCCGTTAATTAATCAGATTTTAAACATTATACTTTTGTTTAAGCCCTCGTAGCCATCGAAGAACAGGAAAATCACAAAAACGCTTGGCAACGTAGCATTCGTTCGAGTCGGGACGGGCGGGGCAAACGCCACAGCTGGCAGACGATACGTTCAAAATACGCTACGTCCAACCAGCAATTCCTCCGCGTCGAAAATAGTACCACTATTATTTACAAATTATTTATTGTATTGTTGAAAAAGTCCCTGTTTTTTGCGACATTTGTCATATTGGCAATAATATTGACCGGTACTTAAAAAACAATCGGTATCTTTTGTCGGATTAGAAACCAAGTAACGCTTTTGCGTATGAATTGAACATTGGCGTCAACCGGCTCTCAGCTGTTTCCCGCGCTCGCAGAAAACCGCTGTGAGGCTTACGTAGTGTTTGGTTATCCCGCGCTCCGCATTTTGTTAGTGATTTAACCCGGTTTTTTTGGATTTTTTGCAAGTGATAATTAACTGTGAGTGAAACCTTCCGCGATGGCCATGTACATCGACACCGAAGGAGTTATTTTCGAGGAAACGGGCGACGAGAAGAAGGAAATTTTGGGAAACATCGCAAGGTAAGTGCACCGCATGATTTACCCGCGTTTCTGTCGTCCACATGATTTTGACAACTTAAGTACGTCACCGTTCTAGTGGAAAGTGTTGTGGGTTGTTGGATAGATTACCTTATCTTAAAACAACATTATATTGGCTTTTATTCATTGCTTTCTGTACCATTAGAGCTCTATTGCTTCTCGTTTTATGTCCCGCGCCATACTTGCGTGCATTTCCTGGCAGGAGAAGCGATTCCAGGAAATGTTTGTTGCAACTTTCTAGGCTGGTGATACAAATCTTTTAGGCCATTCCTGTTTTGCTAACAAATATGATGGCTAGATGGCTAAAAAATGTGTCATTAAGAATCATTGATATGATTATTTAATAAATTGCAGAGCTAATGTTAAAATTATCTGATTAAGAACCAAAAATAATTCGATGACTATCCATATGCATGCCAGCATGCATGAATGGAAGAAATGAATCATTTTGAGCGATTACGTAGGTAGGTGACAGTAGAATAAATATTTACGAAATGGCTTTAAGGCGTGGAGCCGGGCTAGTGAACCCAAGACTTTCACACTCTTGCCTCTGAATTCTTGTGTTATTAAAACTGCATTGTCGGCTCCGCAACAAAGCGTTAACACAATTTTGTTTAATTTCTCTTTGATATTTCTTGCAAAGGTGAATTTCAGTTCTGATTACACAAAATATTTTACTGTTGTTTATTTCATATTTTTATTGATAGCCAAAACTAAATATTATGGTTCGTTTTGTTTATTTACATAGCTCTTATGTTTCAAATAACCTATTTATACTAAAATATTTATAATATTTTTATGGCTTTCACTGAAACTGAATATTTTTATAACTTTCTTCTGGGTAATGGTATTTAGTTCACTTTTTGTACCTACCTACCTGAGTTCGTGTTATTCTTGTTACCTACCTGGAAAGTCGATTTTAAACGACTGTTGTATTTGAAGGACAAAGAGAAAGTTTGGTCACAAAAGACTAGAACCCTAATTCACAATTTTGTACTTTCAGCTGAACTTTTCGTGGGAAAGGCACTGAACAACAGAAAACTGTAAAATCACGTTTTGTTCCTTTTAAATAGCACTATGCCTGGAATTGTTATTGATTGGTCTTTCGTTGTTATTAAATATTGTTATGCATTAGCTATGTATCTAGTAATTGCCTTTATTAAATATTTGGTGGTATCCAGTTTTAAATAACCTTTAGATAATTACAAAGGATACTTTAAATTTGAAGAAAGGCTTTAAACCGGGTTGTGTCACAAATAATTCGTATTTTATCTTAAAATTTTTACTTTTGGAGTACCTAGTTTGATGTCAGTTCTAATATTTCTTAATAAACCGCATAAGAAATGACATGCTGATACCTACTTGTGTTCATATACCTATATTAAGGTGATAGTTCAAATAAAGAGTGGAAATAGGCAGAGGCGCACCCAGAAAAAAATTCGGGGGGTTTTAAATTTTGCAATGTTAAATGAACGTCTATAATTCGTAACTTAGTTGTTTTTAAGATCTTTCTAATGATACAAATTTTAGGTCTTAGCGAAAAATTAAAAAAAAATTGAAATATGGAAATATTTTATCTTCCTGCAATCCGATTTTTTCGAAATAGGCGCGCCTCTGAATATTCCCTCTAGGTGCGGGCATATGGGAAGGGTTCACAGCACTTAGGTCAAATTGGTGATTTTGTAGGGGGTGGTCCACATAAGAAAGCTTTCAAGATGAATACAAACATTTCATTTTATTTAATTTTTTATATCTTCTATCTACTGGGGTAATCAATTTTTACGTTCAACTTTTCTAATTTACTGAAATGGTATGGCCACGTCTGTTTTTTTATTATTTTAGGGATTTTCTATAAAGTATACCTACTATGCTGCTAGAGGGTGATAAAGTTTTTTTTGTAGTATATTTTTTTATATATTATACGTACTGGGTTATCAGTTTTTAAGTTCCAACTTTTCTAATTTGCTTAAATGGTAAACCATGTATGTTTTTTTTTGGATTATTTTTAATATTTTTAGGATTTTTTATAAAGTATACCTACTATAACGTTAGGATGTATTAGTTTTTTTTTAGGATTTGTAGTATATCTTGCTTTTCAAATTCAAGATGGCGACTTTCAGTTTACTTCCGCCTTTAAATCCCGCTACTCACTATTCGTTGATTCCTTGCGCAGTAATTCCGGCTTTTGGACGATCAAAGTAGGCTTTGAGTATTGCCAAACATTGAAACATATGAAATCCATGGGACGTAATTAAATAAAAATTGTTGCATATACATATAAAACTATTATGACATAGTTTTTATCAAATTTCCCCGGTGTCTTTAAAAATACGATATCATTCCTAGTACATTTATAGTTATCAGCAAGATACACATTTGATGTTTATATTTATGGATTGATTTGATCTACTCCGCATACCTAGTAACTACTTGCATTACATAGTTTTTCAATATTTGTGCAAAAAGTATACCTGCAATAAATTCTAGATTATATTTTAAGAGATATCGAATAAGTAAGGGGTACGATGGACGTTATTCGTGATCATCTGGACATTTAATTCTTTTGTTAATTTGACTTATACATTACCTAATGTAAATGTTTTTAATGTTCATTTATATGTTTTCGTCTTGGCTTTCCTCTCGGTTTTCCTTAAATATAATTTATATATGTACCAGTTTTTCTATTTCTGATTGCGTGTGGATTTATAGTATTCTGGTCTATTTCGATCCCCTAGAAATAATTGATGGGACTTAACTAATAGTCGTGTAGATAAAATACTTGGAATAAATAAATCATAATAATTTGCGTTTAAAGGCGGACCTAAAAACTTGGTTTCTAGTTTATTCCGATAAACGGAAAATATGTCACGCAACGATAGCTTATTAATCGAGTATGCAATGTTACATTTATGAGGCTCTGTAGGTGGAGGCCTCGATGGAGGCCTGTCTCGGTGTACAAATTCAAATGTTTTATTCTCGCACAATGCTATTTATAAATATTAAACTTTGTAAATATACTTACATTTTAAATGTATGTGTTTGGTTCATGTAAAAGTTTAGCCATATAAAACTAAGTAAACTTTGTAAAGTCTTTAAGTCATCAGACAGTGCATTAAAAAGGCGCAGTCTATCGCCGTAAAACGATAACTGGGTCTGTAACAGTGGAGTAGTAACTCCGACATCAAAATTGTATCTATTTCTAAAATTGGAGCCATGCAGTTCTGACCTTTTACACAATCATAAACTTTATTGAAACAGAAAAAAAAAGTATGAAAAAATGCTTACTCCCCGATAGTTTTAACGAAAAAAACGGTAAATTCACTTCACCTACAACTTCTTCATACAGAATTACACTACTATATTACTATACAATAATTATTTGGCAATAACTTTATACAAACTCCATAAAATAAGTTTTTAATTTATTATTATTATTATTATTATTATTATTATTATTATTTACGTGGTCTACCAAAAATATATTATTTTCCTCCATAAAAAGAAGGTCCTATTCCAGGAAATGGAATTTTACTGAACATATAAACTGAGTTTAAACATTTTCTTAGGCCGCCATTTTGTTTTGCCAAATAGGTATGATTCGCATTAAAAATGTACCAGTGTATCTCTGATTAACATTTGATGTTAAATGTTAAATTTCAAGTTAATTGGATAAGTAGTTTTTTGGTACTGAATTTTTAAACATTTTATTAGGCCACCATCTTGTTCCGCAATAATGCTTTAACCTAAAAAAATTTTACCAGTTTATCCGAGAGTTTATCCCTATATCACACTTTATTTTAGAGGAATCTATTTGATAAGTAGTTTCTCAATAATGTTTTTTTTATATTTTGTGATGCCGGTGCAGCCATTTTGAATTTTTACTAAAATTGAAGCATTTAATCCTCTTATGACTGTTGATTTTTGACCAAAATTTGAAGTCAATCGAATAGTTTTTGAGAATGACAGACAGACTGACAGAAATGAGAGTACTTGTTTTTCGGGGTCCGGGGACCCGAAAACGTAAAGATCTAGGAGGGTGATTTTTTCACGATACACAGGGAAGTAAAAACGACCTACTTACTTACTTACTTTTACTGGGGACATTTTTTTTATTCGCCGATAAATAAGGCACTAAAATGTCGACGTGTGTTAGGCTCCGATATCCTCTTAAACAACCGAAGTGAATCTGTTACAAACTAAGATTGTACGTAACAATTGCAATCTATAGGCAAATATCTTCTTGCTACAAAATATCAACAAAGAACTACACGAAATGACTAGGCTGCTGTCATATGTCTTGCCAAAACTGACGTATGGCTACTTTGGCAATTCTCTTGATTTCATAAAGACGTTCAAGACATGACCAAGTTGCTGGCATACACCTATCTTGCCAAACCGACATTTGGCTACTTTTAGCAACTCTCTTGAGTCATTTTTTTTATTTTGCCACCCCTTCTAAATTTTGTGGTTAGAAAAAAGATGTAAATAGGAAACTTGTAGTGTTCGAGAAGAATATTTTTTTGTCTATACAGGGTGTTGCAAAAATAGAGAACAAAAAAATATATTTTTTATACGGAACACCCTGTATACTTTTCCTCAGAGATCTTTGTTCTTCGATTACAAAAATATATAATTTGTCTACATTTGCTTAAGCCATTTCCGACCTATTTATATTTAAAAATCGATTTAATAAAAAAAATCAGTGTTGTAACTAGATTTTTTATTATTACAAATTATATTTTAATATGTTTAATAATAAAAAACACAATTTAGAATTGTGTTTTTTATTATTAAACATATTAAAATATAACGTACATTCTCAAAAGTCTCTTATTTATTTATTGCGTCGGTAATAAAAATGTAATTGTTCTGGTTAAGTTCCTTTATGTAATATGAATTCTCGCCCTGAGCTCTTCAATATGGGCGCTTCTCTGAGCATACACTTTGTTTTCTAAATAACCCCAAAAAAGCGAATCTAAGGGCTTAAGATCTGGGCTGTTCAGTGGCCAGTGGATCCCCGCGTACCGATCCATGTTTCATATCTATTATTTAAAAAATTAATCACAGTCGTAATATTGTGGGGTGTGGCACCATCTTGGTGCTGTATTATTTGAGCATAACTGCGAATTGAAAGCATAGAGAACCTCTATATCCTAATTTAAAAAATGCAAATATCTTTCGCCAGATAAGAAACCATAAAAAAATAGGTCTAATAATCAATTTAACCGCATAGTATGCCACACCACCAATGCAGGGACCTTCTTTGCTGAATCTTTATTTCCTATAATTCTCGTGGGTTTTCAGTGGCCCAAAAATGTGCGTTTCTTTGATTGAATATAACCACAGTGGTAAAAGTGCCTTCATTAGTCCATAGGTTTTAATTAATATTAGTTAACTTCTGTTGCCTATAAAAACAACAAAATAACTTCATTTTCATCAACTACGGCAATTCTTAGTTGCCTAACTCCCCGCTTTATGTTATTAAAAGTTTTTCGGTCGGGAACTTCTCTATTAGGAAACATGCGTCTATATTCCCTCCTAGATGCACACGCATTGTTACGATTTTGATGATACAAACGAACGCAACATTTCACATTTTTCTTTATCTGTATAACGCATTTTGTAAAAACTTCTTAAACAATTAAACAAATGATACATTTATGTAACTTCACCAACAAATATAATTGTTTTGGTTACTGTCATGTTTGACTCATTTCTTATGTTCATATATACACAAATTATATATTTTTGTACTCATAGAACAAAGATCTCTCATTCAGAGGAGAAATATACAGGGGTGTTCCACCCGGCGCACAGTGGATCGAGCCAATGTATTTAGATGGACATACAGCAATTATGCAAAATTCCTAACTTGATATATATTTTTAAATAAATATCTTCTAAAAACATCAAATTTGTTTGAAATAAATCTTACTTCTTTTTTTACAACTTAATAAGTAATACACGGGGTGTTTTCTGAGAAGAAAATTATTTTTTTGATTTTCCTATTAAACTGACTATTGCAAATTAAACGGCATAATTTCGTAATTAAACAAAAACTTATATTATTTTTTATAGTTTTATTCTATGTGATATATGAGCTTGCAAATTGCATAGTTACTTTAATATCAACACTTATTTAGCACCAATGATTTTTAAAAGTTTTCTACGATACGTGTATTGCATAAAACTAAAATTTATCTTGACTTTTAAAAAAATGCTTAAATATGCATAAACTTCTTTTATATCTGTTATTGAGTTCAAAGGTTTCTTAAAACAAATATAAAAAGATTGGCCGCCACTAAGCGCCTATTTGGAGTTTATAGGTCGTAGAGTGCCTTGGCGCATAGTGGGCTTTGGAGAAATTGTTTACATTATCACAGTATATGAGCTGTCAAAAATTGTATTACTTATTTTTTTGGTGCGTGCATTATAAAATACGTTTAATTAATTCATTTCAAGTAAAATATGGAAGAACTAAGAAGTAACTTTAATTTATTTACACAATTAAGATCGTTGGACGTTAGTTTAAGTGACTTTAAAACTTTACTGAGTGTTACCGTGAAAAAACTTAATTTGGACAATTTGAGTGAAACGGAGACTTGCGTTTTAAGTGAGTGCCTAAGAAAATTTTGTCTAAATGTGTCAAAAAGATGGAGAGAATGTAACCGTACGTATGATTACTTTTTAAAGAAAAACGAATTGTGGATTAAACGAGACTTTGCTTGGCCTCGTTTTGTCTTAATGTCTCAGTCAATAAAACCGGCATCGAATATTTTACAGAAAAAACGAAAGAGGTTTGAAGATCTTTCGTTAAGGCAAAAGAAAAGAAGAACGAATTTCCTGAAGCAAGAAAACGTGGAAGAATTATCTTTTGCCATAACTACCAAAATGAGCAATTGTAAAAATGAAGATATAAATAAAATATTTAAATTTTTATCTCAACATCCCCAACACGTAGAAAAAGTAAGACATTTTTGTGAAAACATTCAGAAGTATCACAAGCATTCCTACTCAAAGGAAAAGTCACTAGCAATATACGTTTCCTTAAAACTTTCAAAAAATGACTACTTAACTTTACGAAGATCTGCTGAGCTAGAAGGTTGTTTCCTGTATCCGTCATATTACCAGGTTCAACAAGCAAAACGTGAGTGCTACCCTCCACAAAGTTCCATTATGATTACCGATACGTTTGCGCGAATTACTTTGCAGTCCCTTTTGGATCACACAGTTAGGAGAATTCTAGAATCATTAGAGAATAGTGTCACTGGCAGTCTCACTCTTTTTGGTAAATGTGGATTTGATGGCGCTTCTGGCCAATCTAACTACAAGCAAAATTTTCAAAACAGTGAATCGGATGACTCAAGTATTTTTATGACCGCCTATGTTCCACTTAAATTGGTTTTTTCTAACGAGGAGTCAATTGTTGTTTGGGAAAATCCACTGCCATCATCACCGTTTTACTGTCGCCCAATTAACTTTCAGTTTATAAAAGAATCTAAAGAGGTAATAAATAACGCATGGGAATCTTTAAAAGATGAAATCAATCTACTGGATGATACAGAACTTTCTGAAACTACGTCTATAAAACACACAATTTTTTTAACAATGATCGATGGTAAAATTTGTTCTACAATAGCAGGATCAAAATCCACAATGAATTGCTATATTTGTGGAGCAAAACCTACAGAAATGAACAATTTGGATTTAATAGCTCGTAAAGTACCAATTCAGGAGTATTACAAATTAGGAATGTCCTCGCTACACGCATGGATACGAACTTTTGAATGTTTGCTCCATAGTTCGTACAATATGAGATTTAAGAAATGGTCAGCAAGAACCATAGAAGAAAAAAATATGAAGAAAAAAACCAAAATGATTATTCAAGAAAGGTTTAAAAGGGAATTGGGACTAAACGTTGATATGGTGAAACAAGGATTTGGCACAACCAATGACGGTAACACCGCAAGAAAGTTTTTCAGAAATACTACAAAATCTGCGGAAATTACCGGTTTGGATACTCATTTAGTCAAAAGATTTTACGTCATACTACAGGCTATAGCTTCTGGTCGCAACATAGATGTTAACGCATTTCACAACTCAAACCGCTCAGCTATATGTTAGATTATACAGCTGGTACTATATGCCAGCTACGGTCCATAAGATCTTATTTCATGGGGCTGAAATAATTAGAGATGTATTTATACCTATTGGGCACCTTTCAGAGGAAGCAGCAGAAGCTAGAAACAAAGACTTCAGAAAGTATAGAGAGCTCAGATCCCGGAAAGCAACAGAAAATTTACCAACGAAGATATATTAAACAATTTACTAATTTCATCTGATCCAGTTATTTCTAATCTCCGACCAATTAGAAATAAAATAAATGTTGACAACTTACAACCAGAAGTATTGTTGCTACTAGATAGTACTAAAAATGAAGAATATGCTTTGTAGTAAATTGTGTACTTGTTATTATTTAGATAATATAAGCTTTGACTGACAGCTTTCTACGTTATTGGTGTTTAAGTTTGTTTCTACCTTATTATATATTTTGTGTTATTCACTGCAAAGTCTTTTATTTGGAACAGATTGCTGCTGGAAGAACTCCCTTGAGGTAAAGTAGAATTTATTTAAAATAATAATTTAAATTCGAATTAATGCTTTATATGAGATATCCTTTGTATTGTGAAAATTAAAAATCCAGCAGCAATGAGCAGCTTCTCAATCAAAAATAATTTTCTGCTATACTTAGTGTTTGTAAATCGATTCGTTCTATACAGGGATTCTCTTAAATTTAATAAAATCGGACCGTATTTATGGTAGTACAATGTAGGCCACTAAGAACTCATAAGTTTTTTTTTATTTGAATTTTTTTTTTAAATGGGAGCATTTTGAATTGGATATATTTGGGATATTTTAATTCGAAGTTTTCTTAATAATATTTTTCCCGAATACTTTCAATTAAAGTAATCTCCTTTTGAATGATTTTTTTGCTTAACCTGTATAAAGGTTGCTTGATTTGCAACCATTTCAAGTATACTTAATATGGTTTTCAAATATGTATATACACGAATTTATGACAGTATTTCGATTTGTATAGGGTTACTAATAAAGATTTCCTCTGTGTACCGTATCTACTTAGTGGACCACATTATATTAAAACGCCTCGTATATCAAGTGCTTAATATTTACATTGGACGTCAACGATATTTTATTGACGAAGGTCTAATTTTAACTCCCAAATGTACATTTTTAACATTTTTTTACTAGATCCACAATTTTTTTTGCAAAACATAATTGGACACTGTTGTTAGACGAACGCCACTGGTGGAATTGAAAAAATATTTAATCAGAAAAAATGAATTTTTGTGTTGTCATAACATGTAACAAAACTTAATACACTATTTATTACGCTTTTGAAGTATTTTAAAAAATCCAAAAAGACAGTGCATTATTCAACGCCCTGTATTTCGATTTTGAAAAAAATCAAATTTGGGACTGAATTTAAATCTTTAAAGGTTGTTTCGTTTCAAAATGGTCAAAATTATCCAAATCACACTAATAGTTCTAAAACAACAGCCAATGTCCATATTTCCCTATACCTCGTTCCACTGTGCGGCGTTCCATTTAAAAAAAAATAGCAGCTAAATATTTAAAAATTCGTCCTGAAAAACTACTTAATGGTTGATTTCAAATTGTATATAATAACCAATTGTGGCATAAAGATGAACTAGTAAAATTGTGGTACTACTTCAGAATAAGGAGACAAAAATGGCGGCCAAATAAAATGCTTTAATCGTGAAAAAAATCACTCCTCTTGTTTTAGATATCCTCACGTTTTAGCGTCCCTAGATGCCAAAAAATATGTTTCATCAATTCCGAGATCTATTCTGTCGGTTCGTCTGCCGGCCTATCTGTCATCTGTATGCCGTAACAAGATGGCGGCCTAGTGAAACGTTAAAAAATTATTACTGAAAAAACTAATTAACCAATTTACCTCATATTTTGCACAAAAATCAAGTGTTGCATAGGAATGAACTGGTAACATAGGTGTGAATCCAATATAGAAAAACAAAATGGTGGCCTAATAAAATATTTCAAAAAGTCAGCTTGAAAAAAACTACTTATTAGTTAACTTCAAATTTTGTGCATGCATTAAGTGTGAGATAGAGATAAACTGGTAAAATTGTTCGAATTCAAGATGGCGACCAAATAATTTTTTTAATAAATCAACGTAAAAAAAATCTTATTGAATTGATTTTAAATTTTGCAGAAAAATTAAATGTGACATGGGATAAACTAGTACGAATTCAACATGATGTAACAAAATGGCAGTGTGTTTCAATGTAAAAACTACTTATTAAATGTATTTTAAATTATGCCGTATTTTTAATGGAAATTTACCGATTTTTTATTCAAAAATTAAATAAGTACAAAGTTTATAAGTAAGGTTGTATTTGAAATGACAGGATTTGCCAAAAAAAGAAACAAATCACAGTTGGAAAGTCCATTTTGTTGGTTTAAATGAAATAACCTGTATAATATTGCTGCATTAATTGGGTATCATCTTACTCATAATGAATATATCAAGTTTGAGCCCTTTACCTTTAAAACAACCAACCAAATTGACAAAAATCTTCCAATAAGTAGCGTGTGAGAAAAAAAGTAAGCCTCCCTCGAAACCTTCTAAAACATAATGTATTTTGACACCCACCTACAACACAACCCTGTAGGTGGGTGTCAAAATATAATGAAATACCCTGTACACTGCCTCTTATGACATAATTTTTGTGAATTTTTTTTCGGTTGCCTTCAAAGATAAAGGTATCAAACTCTATTTATAATAATAATTAGCAAATCGAAAATCATTTAATTTAGCAAATCCGCGCGGTTTAGATATAACCAGAAATTTTGTAGAACCGGTTCAGATCATAAACACAAACCCTGTACAGGATGTTCACGTATATTTTGACAACCACTTACAGGGTTTGTTAATGAAGATAGCAGAAAATGTTTAATATAAAAGTTATTTGATCAGAATCTGTCAACCGAATCAACAAAAAACAATTGGAAACTAAAAAATTAAGCATCGACATTTAACATAACAAAGTCGATGCTCAATTTTTTACTTTTCAATTGTTTTCTGTTTATTTTGTAGACAGATTAGTGATGGTTCAGGTAAAACCAAGGTAATATTTTCATATACTTGTTTTGCTTATTATAAGAGATCTTTTAAAAATCCTTTTATATAGTGTGAGGTCAAATGCAACAATAATCCATCTGCGCTGCTTTAAAAATTTGTTCCAATAATTTATTATTAATAAACAAAGGCAATTTTGATTTCAAACTTCTTTCCGACTTTTCCCATCGCATGCTTCTCTTTAATTCGATTTGCGACGTTGCCATATTCATAATTAAAGAAATACCTATAAGTAAATCCCAACTCGGACGAAAACTTTTTTATACGAAAACTTATAATTAATAAAAATGCGAAGTAGGTTAGGTTTGCTGTCTAAAACAAGGATTTCTTTGTAACAAAATCAATAATTTAGGTGGATCTGTTCCGTTAGTGTTGTTAGTTCAGGTTCGTCGACAAAACCATCATTAAAACAATAAATATTAACATTAACATAATAATTTTTTCCCTTAATACATTGGAAATCTAAAATATGGCACCGTTACTAATTAATTCGTTTTTAGGTTGTCAAATTGCGATCAGAGTGTGATTTTTAATTTATTTTTTTAGGAAAAGTCTTCAATATTCAGCAATTTTTATTTTTGAAATGTAATATTGCAAATGGGTACTTTCTGAAAAAAAAACGTAAAATATGCGAAAATCGTCTGTCATGATAGTTTGCCGGCCCCCTTCTCTATTAGCTATATATGTTAACAACAACGCGGCTTCATCTTATAAATAATGAATTATTGTGGATTTTTACAGTTTTTCTAATATTTGCATATAGAAAATGACGTAAAATACAGTTAGTGTGGTTTCCCATTGGATTCCTGCTGTATTATCCCCGCCTAGCACCCCTGTCACTTATTTTTTAATAATAAATTATTGAAACAAATTTTTAAAGCAGCGCAGATGGACTATTGTTACATTGCATCTATATAAGCACTGTATAATTTTTAAAAGATCTCTTATAATAGGCAACACAGGTATATGAAACTATCACCAAAACTAAATAACTTTTATATTCAACATTTTATCCTGAGTATCTTGAAAAGTAAATTCTGTAAGTGGGTGTCAAAATATAGGTGAAAACCCTGTATATGCAGCAGAACTCTATTGCTATTACGGAAACAAAGGGCCGTTACTCCATTAAGCAATAATATATGCAAGTCATTTTTTATTGCAGCATATTTTGCAAGTATTAAATTACTTGGTATGTTTCTACTTGAACGAGCTCCCAATCCTTTATAATTCGCAAAAACCCAAACAACGTATCAAATAACACACTGAACACTGCGTTTTATGTCTAATAATAACCTGTAAATAACATACTCCCATGATTTCGATATAAAAACAGGATTTAAAAATAGTCTAACATCACGGTACAAAAACCACCGTAAAAAAACTGGTTATGCCGAAGCTTTGTTCGGCAAGTAAACAAATTTACCAGGTCGGCTGAGAAAGAAGAAGAGAAATTATATATTATGATAACCCAAGTGGTTATAATATATAAAACCACGAGGAAAATTTTTCGATTGTTATGAAAGTTTGTTACTAGACAATTTGGCGAATGACATTTTTTAACAAAATCCCGAGAGAAAAGTTGTTTGCTTATATATAATGTATACAGGGTGTTTCAAAAAAACCACCCAAGTAACAGTTTTGTTTTTTTAAATATAATATATCATATATTTTAATGTTTTTGAATTTTATATTTAATTCTGCATATTTTTTGTATAATATACCATGTATTAAAAGTGAACGGTTTTCGACATATGGAAGGTTTTAGGATTATGAAATACTACGATTTTTCGTATATAATTGCTTACCCATTTAGATACCTGCTGCTACCTGGAGATAAAGGTTTATTTTTTAATGTCATGAGATTGATGTTTGAAGTCTGATTTACTGCTTAACTCATTTTTATTTTCTGCTAATATTAAAAAAATTAAACTATTCGATAGCTGAAGGTCTCTTGTAGAGATTAGGTATTTTTAATTTTCTCACTTTTTTTGGATTCACTGTAGAGCTTACCTCGAAATAAGCACATTTCAGCAAAAAAAAATACGGATGAACCACTTCTTTGTGAAAAAAAAACATTACAAATAGTTATAACTTCGTATGGCACTATTTGGTTATAAATTTAGAGTAAGAATTAAAGTAGAGATCACAATTCATTCATAAATTACGTTAGGAGATGCGCCAACATGGTTTCCCTATTTTTCACATTCTATCGACCAATGTTTACGATAAAACAAGAAGTGGGGATGGCCCATGTTCAAGCCGTGGCCATTTATTGACGAATGCCAGTGGCGGCGCGAGTCGTGAAAAAATCATCGTCCGGGTTTTTACAGATATTCATGTTTTTTGAGGAATTTAATGTTTATTTGAGGAATTCAATTAATTGCAAAAATAATAATAAGTACTTATAAAGTTATTCAATTGCCCGTTAATTAATTTAAGTACCGCAAAACACTAAAATCCAATTACCAATTACAATTACTTTCAAAATTCAATTATTATCATTTACTTCTTAGGGTCATCAAAAATTAATTAATTTAAAGTAATTAAAGTGTGTTCAAAGTAATCAAATTACTTTTTCAAGTCCTTTAAACAGAAATTTGACAGATCTAGTTAACATGTATCAAACAACATAAGTTTTGGACATGAAATCATTTACATCCTGTGTATTTATCTTACCTTTTGATGCAATATGTAAAACGCCAGCTCCCCAACACAGATAAAGGAAACATATTTTATCCATTCAGTCGATTTCAGCTCGCCGTATATTCTCGCAGAATTTCTGCTAGTTGAACCCAACAAACCGGTTACGTTTTAAAATAAAATTCATCTCTGCAAGATATTTATTTACTTGCAGAATTTGCTTGAATGCACATTCCTTCGGATTATACAAGATCGGAGCGAGCTATGTGCCCGAGATGTTGAAATTAGATGTAGAAATACCTATGCTAAATAGGTAATAATTATTACGTTGCCGCGGCTTTTAAATATATATTTTGCAGCGATTTAAACGATTGCCGCGCATTCCTTCCTTTGTCTAAGGATGTTTTAATGGCTATCTAACCGTACGTTCGACAGGCATAAAATAATAAACGCAAATTATTGCTTGCATGTCCGTGATCGGTTGAATATTTTTATAGTAAGTGAAGCAGAAAAAAAGCTGTGTGGCTTAACAAATCCGCTACATATTTTTCTGCAGCAGCGCGCAAAATAACTGATTCCTAGATTTAAAAAAAAAGCAAAATGGATAAAAGCCGGGGCATCCTTATTTTGCGCTCTAAAGCGTACATGGAAAAGAAAACTCTCATTTTTTCTGTCGAGCGTGCTATGAATAGCCGCTATGGCAATCCAAAAACAAATGACTATCGTTTGCGTACTGACCCGGCTACGTTATACGTGGTATTTCAAATTGTTTCAGTTTAAGGTTATTCTTTCTTTCGTGCTATAAAATTAATACTCGTGTACTACTATATATGTATATATATAAAAATATATATATATATATATATATATATATATATATATATATATATATATATACAGTGGCTGCAATTTCACAAACAGAGGGAAGGAGAATTTGTAGGGTACACAATGTGTGGGTTTTGTTTTTAATTGATTTTCGATAACTAAATATAAATTGTTTTTAACTGATTGTCTATAACTAAATATAAACATTCCAATAATCCACTCTAATGATGATACATTTAAACAATTAAGTAAGCAATAATACCCTAATACTATCGGAAATGTCATGTCAGATTTATCAATTTTGAAGCATTTTATCTACTTTTGTAATTTAACCTACTTCCAGCGTAAACCAATATGAACGCTAACATCTTATTTAGCATTTTGCGAACCCCGTTTTTGGTTATATTAAAAAAGTTCTAAATAAATATTTAACAAAACGTTGGGTTGCATAATAATATATTCTATAACAAGTGTAGAATATGGTGTATTGCGCACAAGTGGCAATTTTTTTTTCTTAAACAGCCGCACGAGTTCCGCCGCTTGCCGAGTCTTGGTTTAAATGTGTTTTTTTATTGTTGGCAGTTATAGGTAGACATCACTAGATGTATCCTAGGTTACAAAATTGCTTAAATTAATGTTTAAATTATAATTTTTCTTATTTATTATAACTGCTGTTTTAGTTCTCCTTTTGATCCTTTAGGAGGGAGGTATACAAAAAAGCAGGTGTCTTCCACTGGATCTTCTGTGCCCTAACACTTAACTTATAACTTATCTCGGAATTTGAATATCATTTATGTTATTGATTCTGGGAAGCAGATAAGTGGAAGCACCGAATTTACCCGAACGTTAACGTTCTTCGACCGTGTGTAGCACCAATCGTTTATTTCTGCGGAGTGTAAACAAGGTTCGTTAAATTTTCGTTGTGGGGCCTGATGGCTCAGTGGCAGGGTGCTGCAGTTCCATTGCAAATGATGTGCTTTGTTTTTTTAACATGATTTGTAATTTTGTATGTAGTTATGTTTTAAAAATCAGATTGCGTTTTGGTTAACCCTCGTTAGGTCAAGTTTGTCAATAAAACCATCATTAAAGCCGTAATAAAAAGTGACACAAGTCCGGAAAGTTTAAAAATATAGTTTTATGGTCTTCAAATAAAAAATGGTTCTAATAATGTACTTTCTGTGGCTCTTCGTAAATTCGGAGCTTTCACTTTGCTGCTCCCCAAATTCTTGTCATTTTAATCCGACTTCAAAAAAGGAGGTTATCACTTTGACACTATGTATTTTTTTTTATTTGTACAATGATTATTCCGCGGTGGTTTGACCAATTTTGATGAAATTTGTAGGGAATATTCAGGATAGTACCAGAGTGGTCTCATAGCAAGCATATTTAAAAAAAATGTAAAACATTGCAGAATAGCGCCACTTTGATTTGCTTATGCGAGCGCCGGAGGCAATATGTATTGCATTCACCATATCATCAGGAAAAAAGTATGCATGTTAATATCGTGTTTCATATGGTTTTCGATGTTTTTAATGATAGGAAGTTCAAATTTACTTATCTTTTTAAGTTTTAAAATTTTTTATAATATGAATACAGTGATTTTGGCAAAATTTCATATGCATTGGATACTGTAGCTAATTTATTTTATTAGGGACCTCCAAAAGTTTAACCTAAGTTTAGGCTTTAAAATTTAAATCTTTGTATAAATAGAATGTATGAAGTAACAATTTTTATAAATAAATAGAACCGTCCTAAAAAAAGCACTGAGCTAAATCACGGAACATTTACCAAATCGCGTATTCAAGATTTATGGAACAGAAGATCAAAAAGTCATGCAGTTCTTTCTCGGAGACAGTGTTATTGGCTTATTTTTCAGAACTGGCACAACAACAAAAGCCATCAACAGTGTGGTCGAATTATTCAATGCTTAAAAATATGTTACAATCCAATAATAATGAAGAAATTTCAAAATATTTCAAACTAATTACCTTTCTGAAACCAAATAGGAAAGGTTACACGCCCAAGAAAGCTGCACTTTTTATGAGTACACAAATTACTGATTTTTTAAATAATGCTCCCTATGAAGTTTATTTAATGGCGAAGGTTGTGGTTGTATTTCGGATTGACATTAGATGATATTGAAGATTCCGGAACGCTATTATTGTGAAACGTAAGCAAACAAAGAATGATGTAAACAGGAAATTTGTAATTACTGAAGAATATCTTAAATTTTACCGAATGAATATAGTCCGTCGTCCAGCAACAGCAAAGGATCGCCGCCTGTTTTACGCATATCACAATGGAAAATGTATCAACTAGTTTTATAAGGTACCTGAAAAAGTAGCTTCTTCAACTTGAAGATGCTAAATCATATATAGGTCATTCATTTCGAAGATCAACTGCTACACTTTTAGTTGAATCTGGGGGAGACTTGATGACACTGCGTTGGAAGTCATCAACGGTCGCTGAAGGGTATGTTGATGAATCGGTAGTACACAGGACTGAAATAGCTAATAAAGTGTTTAGAACTTGTGACAGTGCTGAAATAACATCCGATTTGCGAATAGGTACATTAACGGCAGTTTTGTCCATGGCAGAAAAAAATTTAATTTCAACACAAGAAAATTCGGCTGTTGTACCGAATAGTTCAAGGAACATGTCATTCATGCAGTGCACATTTAATAATTGTACTTTTGATTTAAAAGAAATGTAACTTTTTTATTATAAAATATTCTTAAATTAAATATTTACCTTTACTTATGTGTATCCTGGAATCATTTTTTCCCCGGAAAAAAGTAATTTCATAAAAAGTGATATTTTGTTACCTATCAACAGGGGTTAAATGTCAAACTTTTTTCCCGTCAAAAAAAAATTTTTTTTACTTTTCGTGTTTCTATTTTTTGATACACATTTTTATTATAGGATATAAGAAAAACAACATGTGTTGATACATTTGGAAACGTTTACCTTGTAATAGCGCTGGACTTGATATGAATGTATGGCAGAATTTAAGTAATCCATTTAACAATGAGGATTAAGTTGTAGCTCCGGTTGTTGTTTTTTCTTCTCGAATGACTCGGTTCGTTTAATATGCGAAAACGTTCTCTTTCAGCTGATTTGTTCGCACCTTGTATATACTGTACTGTTTATTGCATGCAACCTTCGAAGGCCACCGCAAAGGTGATCGGTTTGAATATCTGCGGCGCAATTTATAATGTGATCGTGCTATTTTTGTACGGGCTAATTGCTATTTCCACACGATGATTCATAAAATGTAATGCGTTAGAATAATAGGTCGTACCAGCAGGGAAGTCAGTTGAAATTTAATGCGGGTGGTGGCGCTTATGACCATAAAACATACCTGGTAGCATTATCACCCGAGTGCAGCTCTTTAATGTCTCCACCCCGTTGTATGTTTTTAACCAGTTTAAATAAAAACATGAAATTTCACACATTTGGCTCATTTCAATAGTAGACTAAATACTCAATTTTCATATTTCATGATTGAAATGTTCAATGTGGCGTAAGAAAGCCATTATGAATATAATTTAATGAAAAATGGTGTCGAGTAGCACATCTTCTCAAACCCCTTTTAAACTTTAAAAATAATCCTCAAAATAGGTATTTATTTAGTATTTAATTTATTTTTTGTATCTTTCATTTCTCTTCTTTATTTCATATTATTTTACTTTTTTTTTGTTTAAAAAGATGGTCGAGAGTCGGTTTTCCTTTTCCTCCCCTTTCTTTTTTCTTCCTTATTTTACCGAAGCCAAACAATGTTCTATGAAAAAATGATGTTCCTCAAGTAAAATATTCCGGAGTCAAAATACCTCTCCATTCGGATCTTCTGGTGAGAGGTACTTGTGGCGCTGCACCATGGAAATGCTACATTTATTTCATCAAAATCTGTGGCGTGAGTAAAAACATCAATTCTGTTCACCACTATCTCCAGTCCTGCAAGCCTCATATTCTTTACTCATCCGAAATTACAATAGGTCTTAAAAATGCAATCAATCATCTGTGCTTGCTTGGCTATAAACTTCTTCCATCATTCCCCATGAACGGTGGCGTTTGCGCTTACATTTGTAGTAATCTATCCTGTATAGGACTTTCCAATCTCGAATCAGATTACCTATCATGTGACTCAAGCTATCCCTCAGAACTTCCACCAAATTAATTATTTGTATCTATCGCTCTCCCTCGGACAATTCCTTTAACGACCTCTTCGACTTTCTTTCTGCTAAAGTGGATTACCCAATCTCTGAATTCTTTTCCTGGGAGATCGTTATCCTTGGAGACTTTAACGTTTATAATAAAGAATGTTTAGGGTCTACTAGAACCGCTTCCCAAGGTAGAGCAGCAGAGGCCTTTGCAATCAGCCAATCTCATCCTATGCATCGTCACACATAGCCAACACCTATTGAACCTCTTTCTCACCATTTACCCAGAGCCTTATCCATTTCCTCCACCCTGGGTTCTTCTGACCACGGTCTGACTATTGTTTCCTGTCCCATACAACGGCAAATTGTAGACTCCATTCCACCTCATACTATTTGACACTATAATTCCGCTGATTGGGATGGGTTGCGGGATTTTTATTCTTTCTTCCTTAGGAATGATGTTTATCTTTCTTCAGCAATCCTTCCGAAATTTCTGAACAAATTTCGATTAGGTATAGAAACCTTTATACCACATTCTATTAAGACTTCAAAACCTTCCAACAATAAACCTTGGTTTCAAAATCCTGCGATGCCAGACTAGAGAAAATCAGTACTTATTCAGAAAATCAACAGGCTAAAAACGAGACACGAAATTATTAGTCGCAACTTTTTTTTTTGCCAAAATGGTAGTCAATCCTTTTGGTCGCTTGCCAAAAACGTTAATCAAAACTTCTGCAAAAGCTCCGTTTCACCCGAATTTCCACCCTTAACTTTAGGTGATGAGATCGTCTCCACGTGCAAAGCAAAAGCTGAACTTTTTGCAAAACAATTCGCTTCAAATTCTACTTTAATCCCTTCTCTTCGCTTCCTTCTTCCATCAGTGCCAGATTTGCCATACAACATGCACGAAATTACCTTAGGTAATAGGTAAAAAAGTACCTTGATGGTAATCCGGCCATGCCCTAAAAAAGTGCGCTTCTGAACGTGCCCCCATCATTACCAGGTTATGATAGGGGCATTTTTTCTAAAGCTGGAAATCTGCTCCTGATTAGCCTATTCCCAAAAAAGGATCCAAAACCTTTCCCTCTAACTACAGACCCATATTCTTACTCCCAATTATGAGGAAGGCAATGGAGTTTTAAATTACCTTGAAAGGTATAAACTTATCCATGGCAATAGGACTTCCGCCATCAAAGGTCCACAGCAGATCTTCCTACATTCGTAATTCACAACTGGAACAAGTCCATCGTATTTCAAGGAGAAACACAAATTGTTGCCATGTCGAGGGCAATATCCAAAGCATTTGGGCTAAGGGACCGATTTTTTATTTAAATATCGGATATATTTTGTAGCACTAGAGGGGCCAAATTTTCACGTTAGGGCTTGACTTGGCTCGTCTAGTTATAGAAGTGCAAAAGTTTTAGATAAATTATACACCTGGTGATTTATGGCATTATGGCATTCATTTGTAAATCGAAAGAGTGAAAATGAATGAACTATAATTATTAACTTTGATGACCTTTTAAGGTCTGAACAGCTTATTTAAATTGTTCTAAAAGTTCTCTCACACTATATAAAATATGCATGAAAAAATGGCGTCACATTGGCTTTCACAAACGATCCATAAATGAGTAATACATATTTGTTTTAATTAAATAAATCGTTATTTAGGAAATGTTGGTAATAATTTGTGATACATATATGTTTTTAATTAGGAATAATTTGTAAACAAACAATACCTTGGGGTTATTGTTTTTGTCTAATTAGGTTTTTTTTAACATATTGCATATGACGTTTTTATTGGTCTCTATTTATTTTTTAAATAATAATCACTTTTAGAATTGAAATTTTAGTATAGAAGAAAGCTGTACAGAAATTGTACTTGCATATATTTTATTGCTATTGGGCAGGCGTCCTTTAAGTTTTTAATCTTTGTGTTTGTATGTTGTTATCTTGCCAAATTCTTTTCTGACTACCGCTAGAAAATATCCACGTCTCATCTAAATATATAAAAGAAAGTCTTTCAGCTTTAAAATTATAGTATTTTCTATTATTATCTTTACTATTTACTGATATTCATTTTTGAGTTTCAGGACACTTATTAATTTATACTCACTTATTCCATTAGCTTCAGTTACACACTTATGGACGTATCACTGGCTTTAAAGATTTACCATTGTTCTTTTCTTTGGTATAATAATCTGACATAGTTACCTTTATTTCATCTATATCTATGTGATGTTGAGGCATTCTAATTATCTACAGAGTGTTACAAATACCACAAAGGCTATTCCAAATAAACTGAGGGCAATTAGCAATTATCCGATACTATTAACCAGACATATTAGGTAGTATATGATGGGGTTTTAAGGTTTACAGACGCAAACTCGGATAATATACTATATTTATGTATTCCCAATCATCAGAGACAGTTTTGGAGACTGTCACAGAAATAATGCACTCGTTGACAAAAATATTGCATAATTTAAAAAGCTTGCATAAGATTCAATAGAACAATAAAAAAGGCAAATAAAAAGTGATTCAAACTAAGAAAAGGCGAGGCTTCAGTCTGGTTTCAGTAGAACGCTGCAGTTTTTGGAAATACCTTCTACAGTGTGTTTAGAAATCTGGGCACAAAAACCAAAATTTTTCACACCCTGTATTAAAGAAAAAATATTTTGAACTTTAAAAACAGACGCCTACCTAATTCTTGTTTACCATTTTATGACCTCAGATCTGTTTCTAAAGTTCAAATTGGTTTTTAGCTTAAATCATAGTGTGTAAAATTTTGTTTTTTTTTTATATTTATTGAGATTTGCAAACCCACTGTAGAAAATATCCCCATTAATAGCAGCGGTTTGCTAGCTTTTTTGCTTTCTTTATCTGTCTTTTCATAGAAAATATACACTTTTTTGTTACATGGTTCTATTGAATCTTATGGAAGCTTTGTATATTATGCAATATTTTTGTTGGTGAGTGTATAATACAATAATAGCAGCGTTTTGCTTGATTTTTTGCTTTTTTTTTGTCTGTCTTTTTATAGAAAATATACACTTTTTGTTGCAACATAGTTCTATTGAATCTTATGGAAACTTTGTATATTATGTAATATTTTTGTTAATGAGTGTATAATTATATACTTTTTTTATTAATAGTACCTCTCGAGGGGCTGTTTAGAAATATGCAAAGTGCTCACCCGTAGGAAATCTGGTTCCTTAAAAAAGATTACAGAAATCCGGTACCTTCCAAATTATCGCAAAATAGTTTTATTAAAAAATGTCCCTCAGATTATTACCAAAAAAAGGTATTTATGTTTATTTCTACAGCCTGATTTCTTGCGAAAATTGAGTTAAAAACATAGTTTTTTGAGGTTATGTTTAAAACGCATTTTGAAATATAAATAAAAACTAATTTTTACTGTTATTGCAAAATTTGTCGGCGGGCTTGCTAATAAATTCAAGAATTTTTCCCTTGGTCCGAAAAGAGGAGAGAGGAAAATTAATGACGACTTTAAATTAATTTATCTTGAAAATTATTACATTTCCGAAAAAATTCGATTTTGGAGATAATGATCTATATAACCTACATTTTTTAGCAAAACGTTTTTTCTTTTTCGCAAATTTTTTTTGAGATTCAGACTGCCTACTTGTGACCACCCCGCACGTTCTTAAACAACCCCTTAAGAGGTACCTTTTGCAAAAAAAAATTATTGCACTTTAATATTTTGCACGTCCCCAACCCCCTGATTACCGGACTACATGTATTTACCTGAAACATAGCAGTGACATAATAAGTTCTACTAAGTTAAACTAGTAAGATAGAAAGAAACTAAGTGTCTAGACTTTCATTATATCGACACCGCGGGGTTTCAGGACGCCCCGTCTGGCGTCGCGACGTTTCTATGCATCGGCCTTGCTCCAGTTCCCCTCGTCCGATTCCAGACCCTCCAAATCCTCTTCGATTCGCTCAAAACTTAAATTAATGCCAGTTTATAACACTTTTATAATAGACCGGGAAAATAGTATAGTGTATCTAAAATAGGTTGACCTATCCCATTATCTGGAGAACCATATAAGGTAGAGGAAAAATAGAAAGACAAATATTTCTTGTATCCTTTGTAAGTTTTAATTTATTGTATTTGTATTTATACAAAGTAATGCGTTTTTTATTGGCTGATATGAACTTTCTTAGTTTAAATAGGACATCCTATATATTATTACAGATTATGATACCGCATTTAAAAAGACGAGTTCAATGATACTGTGGGACAAATTTGGCACCTTTTTTTTACTCTGTTTTTGATATGTATACGGTGATTATAACATACAAAATATCTACCATCTAAATAATGGTCCAAAAATTATGTATTTTTAAGTTTAACTCGGAAAATCACATTTGTATGTAAGTATAGTCAACATTGATTTTAATCTAAATTTATTATATCCTTATTTAAATCTTATTGTATATTAACTGTGTAGTGTACATTGCGTGTTTTTGTTTTATATATTTCATGTGTTTTAATATGTACCGCCAGTTTTAAATGTAATAAGGTTTTTGACGTATATACGTATATAATTGTAAAACAGTTTGTTTATTTATCTGTTCTTACATTTTCGAGAGAACATTGTCCCTTAAAATATAAAAAAACAATATTTAACAACAGTTCCTAACTTTTAGAGTCATGAAGATGACCTCATAGGGGTCGAAACGTTGACTAATTACAACAATAGATTTTCTATGGGCATTTTAATGACCATCATCCAACCTAAAACAGCCAAAAAACCCTTTTTTATTTTCTAATCGATTTTCATCATGTTTGGATATATTGTAGACTTATAAATTCTGAGAGTGGGACAACAATATTGTTTAAGAAAGTTATGCAGAATCGGTCTTACAAAAATTTTCTCAATGTGAGGGTTTTAAAGTGGTTGCAAAAATAACACACACGGTATATTATAAAGTTAGTATATGGAAAATATCATATAAAGAACATCTTGAGAAAATAGATAAAAACGCCATCATTTGTGACAACTGCTTGGAGTGTTCTTTGCCATTGGTTAATATGTTCTTGATTAAATTAATTCCAACACTGCACTATTCTATTTTTTAGTTGGTCAACACTGATAATGTTAAAATTTCTATAAACAATTGCTTCCAACGTTCCCCAAATTGAATAGTCTACGACATTGAAAGCGGGGTTGCTAGGCGGTCAAAAATCAGGCTGAATAAAATCGAGACAATTTTATTTTCATGTAGGAATCTTAATGTATTAGCGGAAGTGTGTGACGGTGCTCTATCCTGTTTAAATCTATACTCATCAACAACCTGTCCAATTTCTGGCCGCATATTGCTTAAAATGTCTCTTTGATACACTTCCGAATTTATTAAGATTCAACAAAAAATAAACTAGTTTTACCCATTTCTGAAAGGACCAGGGACACCATTACATTTTTTCAAAAATGATCTCTAGGAATAAGGACAGAGTTTAAAGGTGCTTGTGATTTTCTTGAGCAATGGATACACTCGGATGTTTTGCGTATTTTTAGGAGATCGCAAGCAAAACAACTTTGCATCCGAGAAGGCGAAAACCATATTTTTGAAATGCTTTCTCTGATCTTAAATCTAAAAGTAGTTGTTGACACCTTTCTACTCGTCTTTTCTTATTGAAATCTGTTAGTTTTTGGCAATAAACCATAGCCGACTTAGACGAATTTCAAAGTTTGGGTCTCCATATACTAAGGCGAATTCTGGAGAGTAACTATTGAATACCCATTGAACAATGCAGGGACGCCCCGAGAAAAATTATTGGGTGGGGGAAATAAATAAGAAAAACTCAACTGAGAACTAAAAAACAAAGGTCCGCATTTTTGTGTAGTTATCTGGTATCACCGCCAACTAAAAAAAAGTCACTTGCCAACTCAACCAACACTTATTCATGTTTTGTTTTCTAAATCTGGGTCTTTCGGTTTTGAAAAAAATATTTTTTTAACAATTTATTAAATTGGTGGTGGATGCTCCCCCCGCCCATATGTCCGTCCCTGGAACAATGGTGAAGAAGACAAGCAGTTGTTAAAAATTATGGTGGTTCACATTCATAGTTTTTTTAATGTTTTAAATAATTAAATAAAAAAATATATTTTTCAGTTTTTTTTGCCTACCACGGTTTCAAACCAGTACAATTTTGTTGGCGGTTCTTTATATCGGTTCTCACAGGATATTTTCCATGGACTAACTAAATAATATACCGAGTGTTTTATTTTTGCAACGACTTTAAAAACATCAGTTGGGAAACATTTTGTTTGTTGACTCTCTCTAAGAAGTCGTATGTCTACGATATATCCAAACATGACGAAAATCGATTAAAAAATAAAAAAGTTATAAAACTGGTGCCGTTTAATTTGACCCACAGTGTATATGTATATGTGTCGGTAATTCGGATTTTTTTACATTTTTCCTCAGTTTTCTGTGTTTCTCTTTTTTCGTCATCCCTGTAACTTCAACCCCCTGACGGGGGAAGCACAATCCCCTAATTTTAATACCTCATTTTAAAAATTTCGCGTCAAAATTTTCATCGATAACGAAATGAAAGCTAAGAATAGTGAAAAGGGCAATGTGGAAAAAATGTCTTACACGGTTTTGCAAATCATCCAGTGATTCGGGCTTAGTAGCATAGATCTTAGATTTCATATGACCCCATAGAAAAAAGTTCATTGGATTCAGATCAGGTGACCTGGGTGGCCATTGATTATGTCCCCTTCTGCCAATACACATTTCATTTTAGGGGATGCTGAGTATGTACTTCACGAAATAGTCTGGAATTTTCATCAGACCAATACCGGCTGTTATGGCTATTTACAATGCTGTTAAGGCAAAATGAACATTTACCCGAAAAACAGATATCGAACCTGTACTTTTGATTTCGCGAAATTTACGAATCACTGAACACGGGAGTCGGCGATCGAAATCATTCTCCTTCAGTTCCTGAACCAATCGTATCTTAAAAGGATGAAACTTATACGAGTCCGAGCGTTTTTCCAGATTTTCATTTTAGAGCCGAAAAATCGGGGTGTACATTTTTGGTTGGTTCACCCTGTGTATAGACAGTTCATTGTAGAATTCTAAGCGGGGGAAGTTGTGGTGAAAGGTGAATTTACCGATTTTTTGGATGGTTGTATGAAAATTAGCAATATTTATCTACGATCGTGAGATAAGATGTCATTACCCCACTGATTTTAGTTAGGTTATGTTAGATATTACCGCACATCATCTACGAATATTAAAATTAAAACAGAATTAAAGAAAATACGTTTTTTTGTTTTTAAAATACAGCATTATAAACAATTTATTGTAAATATTAATTACTAAAGTATTGCAGTTATTTAAATGTAAACCACATGTACTTGATGAACTTGCAGCATTAAATATGTTCAGTTTTTGGCTACTAGTTCATTTTCCTTATTTCCGAATCCTCAATCTGTCCTTCTGCAACTGTATTTGACCGCCATCCCCCGTGCCTCTTTACGGTCAAAATATCCACTCCGATGTTGGCTAATAGTGGTGTAAAAGACCATTTAAAGCCGTGGCCTGTATATTGCTCTGGACTGAATAATTTTAAAAACAACGCAATAGCAAAGTTTACTGAAATATTATATTCAGTAAACTTTGGCAATAGTGTTAGGCATACCTCCAAAAGTGTTTATTCCTACTGGCTGTTTTGTACATTTATTGTTCTTATAACATACGAAGAAACGACCATGATAAACGTGTTTAGGGCGTAACTTGATGTAATTTCCATCATATCTAAACCTTTAATGTCTCCTGATGTTACAAAAAACTCTCGAGCTATTTTTGTCTTCGTGAATGGTATTACAAATTGAAAACACTCATTTTTATCTTTCACAGTGTTCAAAAGTAAGTTTGTCAGCTCTTCTCTTCTACATGCTCGTGCTAGTTTAACAGTAAGTGCTACTTTCGCCAAAAAAAACTTCTTATCATCAGGTTCCTGCAGAAAAACATCAATATCGTTTTTCGTTAATATATCTTCGATTTTGTATGGCTATATCCTTCCGACTTTCTTTTTCAAAACGCAATTAAATGCTAGTATTTATTAATATCCACATTTTTTCTAATAGACATCACACTCCGCAATATTGAATAGTATGCCCAAAAAGAGGGTTTTTGAATTTTTGATAGATCATTAAAACAGGCTAACAATGCCTTCTCTGGAGGTAGTTTTTATGTTCTTTTTCTTCACACCATTTCTGAACCTGGGAGTGGGCCAACTCATATTTTGCCCGTGACTTTTCGGACAGTAGACTGGAAATTACGCCGGTAGCCACTTTCTCGATGTCTGATGGAAGATCTGAATCGCTCATGTTGAAAATATATGAAACTCGTTCCGAACTTTGTGACAAACTACAAATGGTTTCACAGCATTATTTTCTAATGTTTTCTAACAAAAACTTGTTACTTGGTTGCTATGGTATAATAAGTAACAATATTTAACAGGTTATTGTTTTCACGAAAATGTAAATTATATTATAAGTGGGATACAATTTTAAACGATCGAACGAAAAATTTTGTAGGATACATGTGTGATACATCGTTATTAACATACGCGTGTGGAAGTTGCATAACGAGTGCTTTTATCGCGCTTGTATCGTAAATATCTATTAAATAGCTGCCTCTGTCAGTTTCCTTATATACGTTGAACCAAATGCCTATAATTTCCCTGGACTATAAGTTGACTTTCCTCGGACCGATCAAGTTTCGCCAGACTTGCATGAGGTCTACGGCCAGGAAACCTTATTAGAACGCGGCCAGGGGGCGGCGTGTAATGCAGGCGAGACACGAGAGGGGCTGCTTTTCGCAAAATTATAAACATCGAGCCCTACAGCGTATTATTTTAAATTACGTCGTAAAAATTATTCCGATACGATCGGGCAACACAGCCGGTGTTTTCGAAAGTATATGAATGTAATTTACATAAAACGATATACCTAATTAGCCGTATTATATTATGACTGGCGATAATGATGATAGTGTGCATGTCGTGATCATGCTAATGCATTCCAATATTTAAACCTGTAAGATGGAATAGATTCTAATATAGTATAAAGATGGTTCCTACAAGGGTTATAAGCAGTTTCTGACCGTTAAGCTTCTGAGCAGTAAAGTAAAAGCGTTCCCACGACGGTTTCGGACAGTTAGCAAACAATCAGTCGACTTTTCTAAGAGATTTTCGAACGCGTTTGCTAACTATCAGAATGAATTGTGAACCGTTCTCAAACTAATATTTTAACATCAGCGCAAAGACTGATACGGGTATCTAACTGCAATTATTTCTCGCATGCACTATGGTTTCTTTTGTATTTGTTTCTTTTGGTACGTGTTATAATTAATAGTTATTTACCTAACTCCTGAAGGAAATTGAGACTTCCACACGCTACGCGTCGTTCAGTAAGCAACCGAGTGCGGAAAACTCAAAAACTTTCCGCACGAGTTAGGTAGATAATTTGTCCTATGAGCGTGCACACATTACGTACATATGTATAGTGCGGGACACGAAAGAAAACCAGGCGGTCCTTAAAATAAAGGTTCATAGTCTTAAGCAAGCGAAAAAGTAAAATTTGTGTACGCAAATAAATTTTATGTTATTTTATTTGTTGTAATAGTTTGCCGCTTCACCTATAAAGTGCGCCAGCTAAGAGGTACGGAAAATTAATCGAGGATTTAGTAAATTTCGCACTGGTCCACTTGTGGTTAGGATGTGCCTAGAGTCTCCATGCACTTACCGCTAGAAGGTTCTAGCTATTTCCAGTGGCACATATACATTTCGAGCATTTGTTTTAATTTCTATATAAATGCGTTGCGTTGAATTTCTCTACCTAACATTCCTCTCAAATCAGTCGTGGTAATGGATAATGCGTCTTATCATTCTCACGTAGAAGATAAAGTGCCAACTAAATATTCTACAAAAGCTCATGTGATATCGTGGCTTAAATTGAACAATCTTGTATGTGATCCAACATAGAGAAAATATCAATTATATGAAGTAATATCAGCCAACAAGCCTAGAGAAAAAAAAGTATAAAATTGACGGTCTTTTACGTAACCTCGGTCATACACCTTTAAGGCTGCCTCCATACAAGTGCGACCTCAACCCTATTGAACTTGCATGGGCAGGAGTAAAAAAATATATTCAAAAGCGCAACTCCGGTGAACTTTCAATTAAAGATTTAAATAAAATAACATTAGAAGCGATTGACTTAATATCGGCTGAAAATTGGAAATCGTATGTTAAACATGTTCGTTCTATTGAAGTTAAATACTGGGATCTTCAAGTAGTGACGACGAAACCTCATCATTTTCAGAGAAGGACAACGATTTAGAAGGAATCTAACCATTAGAATCACAGCCGTCAACCTCAAAAATGGCTTAGTTTTTTTTTTTTTCATATATTTTGTAAAATTGTTCATAAAGTAGCTGTCAATAAACTGCTTCAAAATAATTAATTTTCTGTTCAATGCCGGGTGTCAGAACATATCTAATATTGCAATTAATACTTGAAAAACTACAGACCTCATATTTTTCCAAAATTAACACATCAATGTAGTTATAGTAGGGGGCCAGCACTGATTCCAGTGAACAAGATTTATCAAAATTTTAACTTATGCAGTTCGACTTTGGGCTATTCGGGTATGCCAAAGGTGACCGTTTGTCTCCGTCTGTCATATTAGTTTGTACAAGGGGCGTCATTGTGAAGTACTATACAGGGCGTTTCCGTGAGTTGTGTGCTAATGTTAAAGGAGGGTGATTCTTGGACCTTTTTAAGAAAAAAATTTGATATGAACTTAAAAGTCTTAACTTTGGAGATACAGGGTTTTTAAAAAAAACATTTATCTACAATAGCATCAGAATTGGAATGAATTCTTTTTTAACTTTACCATCCTGTATCTCAAAAGTTAGGACTTTTAGGACATAAAATCACCCCCTTTAACATCAGCACGCAATTAGGAAACACCCTGTATAGTACTTCACAATGACGGTCCCTGTATAAAGTAATATGACAAACAGAGACAGAGGGCCACTTTTGGCATATCCGAGTAGCCTAAAGTCGAGCTGCATAAATTAAAATTTTTGACAAATTGTAAAAACTGGACTTGTAAATCGTGTATCACTATACTGGGTGGTCCAATAATAGTGGACGTAGACAGTAGACCGTTAATGACAGAACTTAAGAAAAAATATATTTATAGGTAAATCGATCAAGAAAAATCAAAATTAAATCATTTTAAAATTCGAAAGTTCGCCGTTTTTGCAACACAAAAGAGATATAGAAGTGCGGTACACGAAAGAAAACAGACAAATATAGATAAAGGTTCATTAAGCATAGTTAAATTTTTTAATTATCTGAAGTGCGTATAGTCAAAAAGGAGTGCCTTATTATTTAAAGAACGGCGGGCCACCACTGGTTTAAAGAGATTTCTTGGCCGACCTTCCTAAACCGATTGACTCCGCCCGGTTTTCTTTCGTGTCCCGCACTTTATTAGGATATGCAGTTTAGTGAGGAGGGTGATAAGAAGTATGTTAAATTTTTATTTATCGGAATTGATTACTTCAGATTAGATTTGATCACAAATTAGAAGTTTAAAATATGTGAAATGTGATTTTCCGAATTCCTAAGCTGCATTTACATTTAGCGACTTTCCAGAATAGTTATAAATAAAAATAATATATTTTTAAATTATTGTATTGGACAATTATTTATTTATTTATGTTGGTTATAACGTTTATATTGAATGTACAGTTTGTCGGATTGTTTACATTTAGAGATGTCAATTCAAAACACTATTTATTATAAGTTATACTTGTTAATGGAAATGAAACAGCTTCACCTTCAACTTTCTCTTCGGTAAAAATTTTATTTGCAATTTGTTTTTTGTTCTCTATTGAGTCTTCTAAACAGCCTTCTGCCATGGTAGTGGATTTCCATCCGTCATGCTTCTTGATATTAGTTATATTTTCTTCTGAATCAGCTAACATTGTGGCGGAAGATCGGCTGCTGACTGAGCTGGATGAGCTGTGACCCGAGTACATAATTTCTGGATCTGGCAATCCCAAGTATCCGGCAATATTGGATGGCATCTTCCCAAATGTATTAATCCCCACACATTGTATTGTGCATTCTCCCTGTTTGTAGTTTACGAAAAAACGACGATGAGGTGTGCTCGAAGCAGTGATGGGCAAATACCGGGTATATTGAAATTTGGGTATATACCGGGTATATACCCAAGTATACTTACTTGGTTAATTTAAGGTAATTTAACAAATTTTAACGTTTTGTTGTTAAATTAGGACATTAAAGAAAGTGGTTGAATAAATCGAAATAAAAATCACAAAATAATGCTATTAAAAATGAAAATAGTATAATGACACAAAAACATTATGCACAGAGTAAGAAAAATACGTTTAAAATCTAAAAAATAAACAACTATTAAAAACATATTTTAATTCTGAATAAAATAAGAGTGTAATGAAACAAATATATATATATATATATATATATATATATATATATACAGGCAAACTTGTAGTACAAAAATCAACAATAATTTTATATGGAACATCCTGTATATTATATGATTATCTGATTCAGCAGAGAGAGAGCTTTACTTTGATATCTCGTTTTTTAAATTCTGGTGCGGCGTTGCCACGGAATTATTTTTTTATATTTTTTTGTGTTTCAAAGGGTCCGTTTAAATATCTATGGATTCAATTTAGACCAACAATATTTTTATCACAGTTAGTCTAAGATACATGCTATAGGTTCCTAGTGATATTCTGTAATTTTTGTATGAATTTACCAATTTACCAAAATTAAGTATGCAATATCTCAATATTTTTAAATAGAACACCCTGTATTTTTTTATTTCACTAAAGTTATTCACGGAATACCTTCATTTTTTACTAAATATGTCCTATACCTAAACTCTTTACTTTTTAAAATATTTTACTTTCTTTGTAAGCAATGCATAAAAAGCGTATTCTGTCTTTTTTTTATCAAGATTGGTTAAAAAAAATAGTTAACATATTGATTGTTTGATGCTGGTAGATAATGTGTTGTTATCAAAAGGCTTTTGTGGACTTTGCATTATCTTTTTATTTAATTTTAGCTACGTTTTGACCGGTGTTGTATCTGATCGGTATTAGGTTGATAAAGACCGGAGATACTCCACCGTCGCTAAAAATATAATTTCCCCTCAGTTTGTTTATTGAATTGAACATTATTAAAGATATTTTAGAATCTCGGAAATTATTTTTTTTTTGTATTTTAATAAATTAGGTAAGAAAATTAAATAGCCCAAATTACTTCAAAATAAAACACTACATTGAAAATTTATTTATTTTTAAACATGTTCAATCTAATTATATGTACTTAAGAGCTTTTTTTATAAAATCAGCAATATTTTTAACAAACTACAAATTATGTTCAATATGACCTCCTAAATTCAGTGCGCAAGCATGAATTCGTCTTGAAAATGATCGCTAACTTTTTCCAGCATATTTGGGGTAATTGTGTGGAAAACCTCCCGAATTTTGGTTTTCATGTTTTCACTTGTGGAAGGAATCGCTTCATACACTTTTTCCTTTACATATCCCCACAAGAAAAAATCGAATTTGGTCAAATAGGGGATTTGTTGTAAATTGTTTATTTAAAAAAATTCGAACTGCTTGGCTATAATGAGCTGGAGCCCCATCGTGTTTAAACCAAATCCTATTTCGAACATTCTGTCAACCCTACAACCCTACTACGCCTACTATATATATATATATATATATATATATATATATATATATATACATATATATTTATATATGTATATATTTGAGGTAGTGTTCTTGAACCAAAAATGTATGTTTGTAAAAGTCTTCTTGGGTATCTGGTTCTATGGCATATACAGAAACACTATAGTGGTTTCATAAAAGTTTTAATCAATTGACGTTTCGGCTCATTTTTTATTTTTTCTCCTGTCAGGGTTTAAGATACGTATATATATATATATATATATATATATATATATATATATATATATATGTATATGCAAACAGATTAGAGAGCATTCGAAAGAGATCCTCAATATTTCTGGATTATAAATGCAATGGCGTATATAACCTTCATGGTAATTTATTAGAACTTCGACAACTTTGTCATTTAAATACTCTTCGAATGTTTTCATTTTATATAATCTTTTAAATAATTATATCTACTCTCCAGTCAAAAATCTGTTTTAATATACCACCCCAGCATTTTCGTAGTGCCTACATGTTCGCAAATTCTTTTTGTAAAACTAATTCAGGTAGACACTCTCCAATAAACAGAACTTGCCAGGATGCAAATATTTTCAGGGTATGTCCTTAAAAACAAAATTAAACATACAATTAGGGCAACTAATTTCATTTTTAATTGAGTTATTGTAATTAATGTTAGTGCCTGTGACTTGTACACAACTTGTAATCAGTGGTGTCATTGCTGGACTCCAGCAGGTTGACTTGTTATTTGTTCTTAATAAATATATACATACATAAAATGTTATCAACGAATATTTAATACCACGACAATTTAACGGAACCTTAAACGAAAAATATTAATCAATTCAAGAATAGCCAACGACTTAATTTTCGCCATTAAAAGTGAATGGCCTTTCGGAAGATTTTATCGTTAAAACGTACCAAAAAGCCAATTTAAAACTTTCCCTATTTTCAGGGGCCTCGTCGTATAATTGGTTACATAACCGAAGCGGTAAAATGCGGCGGCAGCTATCTTCTCCCTCGCAAAACCCATATATCAACCGGAATAGGCCACATTATGAAACTCATCCAGCTTTTCCCACTAAAAATTACCGTCATTTTCCATTTTCCGGGTGCCATGTGGCTCTTGGAAAACACGCAGTCGTCTGACTGCGGCATAAGCGGTCAGTTTTTCAGTGAGAGATTCATCGTTAATAACAAAAAATGCCAACGGTATTATTATTTTTATTAAATACAAATTTTGCGACACAAAATGACTTTAATATCGATTAGTCCTGAACGTATCTCAAAGGTAAATTGGTAAATAACCACTAAGCAGAAAAGATGGCAACGCTGCGATGTACTGCATTTGTTAGTCTAACTAGTCAAAGACTGACGAAATCTGACGTGTTTCTACCTTATTAGGTCGCCATTTTGTTTTTCTATCTTGGATTCATACCAATATGTTACCAGTTCATTCCTATGTAACACTTGATTTTTGTGCAACATTTTAGGTAAATTGGGTAATTAGTTTTTTAGTAATATTTTTTTTATCGTTTCACTAGATGGCCATCTTGTTCCCCGTTCAAAGAAATCGTGCATATTCCTCTAAGAGACCTGATTATGAGAATTCAAAGAAAAGAATAAACTAATCTCGCTCTCAGTCAGATACAAAAAAAATTTTTTACTTTAAAATTTATTTTGTGACACATGTTTTGACCTTACGGTCATCATCAGACCTAAAATATCCGAAAAAACCTTAATTATATTTACAAAACACACAGAATTTCCACTGGTATTAAAGAATAATGGGGTTGGGATATCAGTGAGATGGTTGTCCGTTTTTATAAGAACCTGTGTTGTATACATTTTCTAACATACACGAATATCACTGTAGCACACATTGTCCGTGTCTGAAATGTGGATGAATATAAATTGTTATTTACATTAACTTAAGTAGGGTATAAATAAAATAGATTTTTGCTCAATAAGCAGAAGCTTTTATCTGTTTATAGCAGCAAATTAGAGAAAAATAACTGCAGTGGCAGGTGGGTTTGGTTTCATGTTGCAGAATTGTGTTTTGAAAATAATTAAATAATACTATTTATATAAGACTTTTTTTATTTAAAATGGCATATATTTTCACGTGTTTAAATATTTGTAGCCATTTCTCCTTGGCCCTGTATATGCATAGTTTTTTAGTAACTATGACAATGTTGTAGTCCTTACGCTTGTGCTTTCGTATAAATTGTAATAGTTATTTGTAAAAAAATAACAAAGCTTTTTTTATTTCGTTTCCGAATTAATAATTATCTTAGTTATTTATATAAGCTCCCGCAATGGAATTTTTATTGACCACAACTGTATGTGGTAAGCCTACGAATTATTTGATCATCTAATATGCGCATATATTATTACATTTAAATGGGCACAAGTGCGTGGTACTTCACACTACATTGAACAAATCGTTATGAGTAATCATGACCATACCCAATACCACATGCTTTGAATTGGCTTTGATTATTCTATTTTTCACGGTGATCCCTTTTTATATTGATTATAATATGTACAGGGTGTCCAATTTTGGTGTTAAATGCAAGGTATCTCCGTTATTTGCAAATATTTAGGGTTAAGGTTTTCGCGACACCGTGCCACTTTTTTGTCAAACAAAATTGAAAAAATTGCATTTTGGGACACCCCTCGTATCTCGGTTATCTTTTAACGTATCGAAAAGGTAAAAACTGGCTCTTATAGGGTTTTTTACGTAGAATCCAGTGGCTTGGACAGATTTTTACTCGGGGCCGTCTTTTTTTATACATGACCCAAAGTTACGTTTTTTAAGTGGGACACCTTGTATATTTTTACGTAGTCCTATTCGTATTATTATGAGCTTTTCAAAAATATATTTTAAAAATAAGGCTGCAGTTTAAGTTTTTAAGAATATATTAAGTATATCTATTTTTTGTAATTAGCCATGTTCAAAAGAACTGCTCAAACTGATTTCCATTTTCTCTTAGACATCTCTCACACACTCTTGCAATTTTACCCAGTGCATTTGAAATTACTACATTGCGTGCTTGTATTTGCAAAAATGCCTGCTCAGTGGTGTTACGCAGCTCTTGAACTGTGTTATGTCGGGTACGAAAAATTAAATTTTTTAGGTGACCCCATAAAAAGAAGTCCAATATGGACAGGTCAGGCGTTCCAATCCAGCGTTCGGGGAAGTTCTCTTCTAAATACCGCCGCACAATTTGGGAGTTATGTGCTGGAGCTCCGTCTTGTTGGAAATATATTTGATTCACATGTGCTAAAGGGACATCTTCTATGGTTTCTGGCAATATATTTTGCAATATTTCAAGGTAGCGATTAGCAGTGAGGCCTCCTTCAAAAATATGAAATTTTATTTTGGTTCCTAGTAGGAAACAAGCGACATTAAAGCCCAATCTTCCTTTTTGCTCTCGTGGAAATATCAAACGTTGATTTTTAGGTGACCAGTGTCTCGTATTATGCCTATTAAATGTTCCAGCACTACTATATACGATTCGTCGGACCATATAACCTCCCTTCCAAAATTTTGGTTAGTATTAATTTTTTGTAAATACCACTGGCAAAAATCAATACGTAGTTCTGCATGTAGGATGTGGATTTTGCACAACTCTGACTTTATAAGGTTTATACTTATGTTTCTTTAAAATCGTTTGAACCCGAGACTTGATTACACCCACTTCATTCTCTATTTTTCTACAGGACGTTACAGGCGTTACATTTATACTTGCTGAGACGTTAATTTCATCAGCCTCACGATTCTCTTTGTTATATTTCTTTGATCTGGGCTTTTTGAAAGAGCCAAAATTTATTAAATTCGATTTCAGCCTATAGAATATTAATTTATTTGGCTGCCTCCTTTCCGGATATCTATATAATAAAAGTTTAAGTTTTAAAAAAGATTGCAATAATAATTATGAAAATAAAACATTACTTAATTAAATAAAGCTCAGAAGCAGCGTTTATATTTTCATGACTCTCTATGAAACAGGTCAGCATATCATATTGCTCAAAGTTTTCAAATGATTGATTTGCAGCCATTTGTTAAAAAATAATAATCAGAGCGACATTTAACGCGTCTATTAGTATTAACATCAAAACTTCATTTACTTTATGACAAAGCAGTGACAAAGCCATTTTTGACAATCAGTCCATGGCTTACTATGAAAAATATAGATAGATATTATTACAAACCTAAATTGCAGCCTTATTTTTTAAAATAAGTATAGATAACCACATATTTTTGAAAGGCTCATAATAAGACGAATAGGACTCCGTAAAAATATACAGGGTGTCCAGTGGCGGCTCGTGAGTATATTGAAGGGTGAGGCTACATGAGGTTAATTTTGTTTAAATGTGAATAAATTTCCACGTCACCCATGAGGTATTATTCTGCGACGCGTTGACCTTTTTTTTTTAATGGAGGTCATCGCCAATAGCCCGATTAAACCATTAAAAACTAAAAAAATAAACTCTAAAAAAAGTAAATAAAAAGTAAACAAAACAAGTAAAATATGTACACCTATCACTAAAATATAGCGGTGATTGCGATAATAAAAACATAATTTAGTTTATTAAAACTTAAAATAAATAGTTGTATGAAATAAGATAAAAAAACTACTTTTTGTACATTAAATCTATACGTCTGTCTTTTAAGGTTGCAAATTTATCTATAATTTGGTCGTAAAAGTTTTGGTCTTCACTAAGTTCTGACAGTAATTCCTGCTCTATTGACATCATTGCTAAACCCGAAAGCCGTTCTTGTGTCATTGTGTTTCCTAGGTAGGTTTTGATCCGTTTAAGACATGAAAAATTTCGTTCGGCCGATACACTTGTTGCGGGAATAGTTAAAACTAAATTAAAAAGCTTATATGCTTCCGCAAAAATTGCTTTAAAATCTTTAAATAACAAAGCTAGACTTTTTTCGACATCTAAATTTGAAAATTGTTCATCCCTATACAATACAGAAAGCTCATTCTTTAACCTATCTCTGTCAAAAATGTTTGGATAATTTTTTAATAAATTATTTAATAAGTCGTCTGGAAAGCATTTAACATATTCCGAATATTTTGTGCAATCGACTAAAGCAAAGAAATTTAAATTTTTTAAATTTTCAAACCGCGTCCCTAATTGAAGAATTATACAATCTATTATTTCGAAATATAATATTTTATATTTAGTAAAAATATCAAAGTCGCTAGAACATTGCCCTCGACGTGTGTTAGTTGGCAGAATAGTGGCTTTTTTAGCAATATTGAAAAGTTCTTTGAAATGGTCCTCGTTTCTAAATTCAATAATTCGTTGCTTGGCAAGGTTTATTTGCGAAATGCAGTAATTTATATCTAAATGCTTTAACTGTAATATTTGAAACAGTACATCAGTGCAACTAAAAATTTGTTTATAAATATGCGTTAAAAGGCAAAATTCGAAATCATTAAAATGCTTTAGAAATCCTTTTGCACCATTAATAGATTCTGTTCCAGAACTTAAGTCATTAATAATAGTTTCAAATACTATAATTAAATTGTCCCATTCATTAGCCACTAAGTTTAAAATTTTAGACCGTGTATACCATCGCGTTTCTACAGCTCGCGGAATTCTTTTACCTACTATCTGATTAAGCACAAAAGACCGTTTTGGTGATTGGTGGATATAATTTGGTATTCCTAATAAAGTGGCAAAAAATATACGACTTTGGGTAATCAGTTTTGTTCCCTGTTGTAAAACTAGATTTAATCTGTGGGCGCAACGATGAGTAAACATAGCTAAAGGAGCAATAAATCTAACTTTTGTTTGAAGCCCATTTATTTCACCTGCCATAACACTAGCCCCATCGTAACACTGAGCGACCAATTTATTTTTAAAGTCGTAAGGCTCTAAGCTGTTTTGTATTAAATGAAAAAGGCTCTCTGCTGTTCTATTATCGCTAACGTCAAAAAATCCTAAAAATCTTTCTTTTAAAGATCCGTTGGTCACATACTTAACTGTTATCGAACACTGTGATTTTTCTGTTATATCAGTACTATCATTCGCAATTACGCCAAAAAAACAACAATCGGTGTCATTGATTTCTTTTTTTATTATTCTTGAATATAGTCATGTATGCAACCAATTAGTTCATTTTGTATAGTCTTAGATTGTCCCGTAAAAATATTACTAAATTTAACACAATGTTCAGTAAGTTCGGCATTTCTTTTTATTAAGCATGCAAATATTTCCTTAAAATTGCCACGGTTAAAAGAATCTGTTGTTTCATTATGACCTCGAAATGCCAAGTCCTGTTTACCCAAAGTAATAGTAACATCAATTAAATAATTTAATAATAAACGGTTTTTTCGAACATTTTCATTATAAACAATTTTATTAAGACTTGCATTTTCTTGTAGTGCATCCGCAATAGTCGCCCTATTTTGCTCCAGTCTTGTAAGTGCTACCGAATTTTTAATATGCTCTCTTGAACTTTCATGCGATTTTACTGCTCGTGAAAATTTTTTTAAATCCGAATATCCGCCCCCTGAACTCCAATTATTTTTGACGCAACCTAATAAAATACAAGGCCAACAATATAAGCTTTCTTTATAAATACTTCCGCATAGCCACCTATAAGTTTCGTACCATGATATTTGAAAAGTTCTTGAATATTTTTTACCTTGCCTCTTATCGTTAAATATTGCTAAAATTTTCGGCGTCGGACGGCTACCTAATATCTATTTCTTTTCAGTTTCGCTTCTTCTTAAAAAAGGCGTTTCAATTAATGAAGCAATAATGTCGTGAATAGGATTCATTTCAAAAGCAAAAAGCAAATACAAAAAATGGAACGGTCCAACTTACCAAATCAAAACAAAAACTTACTCACGCGTATTTATTCACCTTAAAAGACAGAACGCCCTCGATCAGCGATTATCGCAATCTATTTCCTATTTCTTTCTCAGCCGCACGCACCACGTAAAAAGAAGCCGTTGGAATATTTCGCTAGTCATGTGATTTAAATAACCAATAAAAGCATATCCAAGCTACAGATTTATCGCCTCAAGAATGCAATAGAAAACGCGTGCATCGGCAATCGCCATCCCAATTTAAGTCATTAAGACGCTCTGTCGTAATCAGGTGACTCGCCGGCATCGGCACCGGCCGTTGATAAATAGGTCAGAAGTCGAAACTTTCCAAGCTAAAATTATTTCGCCTCATTCGAGAGCACTTTCTTGAGGAATGGGTTTGCACGGATTCCACGGTCGGTTTTTTGATGTGGTCAGAATTTATTTTCTAAAATATTTATTATGGGATTATATTTTGTTTTTTTTTTTAATGTTATTATGTTGTAAAACTGTTAAAAAGTATATTTCTAATTGGTAATAGATAAAAAGTTATATAAAAAAATTCTCTTTTCCTTTATTTTGGAGGTGAGGCGCGGCCTCAGAGGCCTACCCTGACGAGCCGCCACTGAGGGTGTCCCATTTAAAAAAACGTGACTTTGGGTCATGTATCAAAAACGACGGCCCGAGTAAAAATCTTTCTACGCCACTGGATTCTACGTAAAAAACTCTATAAGAGCCAGTTTTTACCTTTTCGATACGTTAAAAGATAACCGAGATACGAGGGGTGTCCCAAAATGCAACTTTTTCAATTTGGCCCTGTATCTCCGAAACGAGGCGGGCTATGGAAAATCTGATTACAGCGGCTTGAGTTTGACAAAAAAGTGGCACGGTGTCGCGAAAACCTCAACCCTAAATATTTGCAAATAACGGAGATACCTTGCATTTACAACCAAAATTGGACACCCTGTACACAGTGTTCCACATAAAGGTACCCACTGTACTATCTGGAAATCCGTAATAGATACGCAAAAAGTTTCTTTACATTTGGAGTTCTTTTAAAATATAATGTTTCCATGTATACAAAGTGTCCCAATTTTGTTGGGACGACATCAACTATAAAATTTTAAATGGGACATCCTGTATTTTTGTCCATTATTTGATTCCTTGTCAAAAATAAACATAGTTTACCAATTTAAACTATAGTCGATTTCTGCGTAGTTTCCGAGGTAATGAAAGTTATGTGTGATTTTTGAAAACTAGAGTTATTTTTCAAGTCACTATAAAAATAGCTAAAATTGGATGTTTGGATGGTAATTTCCAGTTTGTAAAGCATCAATGCATACACGGAATACAACATTTGTGTCCGCACCTATACAGGGTGGACATACTACGAAATCAATCAACTTTTTAAAGTGAAAAAAGTCGATTTTTTAAATAGAATACTCACTATGTTTTTTACTTATGCAAATGGTACCAATTTTTTTATATATCTATGTTCTATAAAATCGCAATTAAACAGAAAAATATTTCTTGAACATTGTGATGCTCGATACTGAAAACAAAACTGTAGGAGGCCATGGAATGGATAATATAATTATTTGTTTTAAATTTAATAGGTCTTCAATGTATTTGTGTTTTTCGTGTAGTGATGGGAAATTTGGATCTTTTTAAAGATCCGGGTCAACGGATCTGGGTCAGTTTAAAGACCCGGATCTGGGTCAGTTTAAAGACCCCGGAAAGTCATCACATTGATGTTTGAAGTCTGATTTACTGCTTGACTCATTTTTATTTTGTGCAAATATTATACAAAATATTTACGAAATGGGATATAACATTTTACATAGTTTTTTTATATTCTCTTTACTAAATTGGAAATAGCATGCTACTAATTCAAACTTATAATCAACCATGAACAAGAAAATAAATAAATGTTATAATTTCTAGCCTAAATGAAATGCTCTGTATGTCCCCAGTATCCCAGTCACATTTATCCAAAATTCTTTTTTGGCGTTCCAGTGCATTTATAATTGCTTCGTACATATTTTCGTTTACATTTCTTATTTCTTCAACAATTGTTCCTCTGAATTTCTTCAATATTATTATTTCGTTCTCTATAAACTGTATCTTTCAAATAGCCTCAAAAGTAGGTATCCACGGGCGTTAGATCTGGGCTGTCCGCAGGAAAATGCATGGAAAATATCCGAGAAAATAGCAGAGGGATTTATTATATATATACAGGAATTACAGCATATTCTTAAGAACACAGAAACAATTGATAGTTGTAGAATGTGTGCAGGTTGCTCAATTTAATAAAACTCTACGTACTCCGTGTTCCACATAAAAGTATCCACTATATTTAAATGGAACATTCTGTATTGTTGTCCATAATTTGATTCCTTGTCAAAAATAAACATAAGTTATCAATTTAAACTATAGTCTATTTCTGCGTAGTTTCCGAGGGAATTAAGGTTATCCCGCCGCCGACTGGTAACCCCGCGCAGCAAATAGGGCTCGTGCGACGACCGGCGCGAACACCGATCGCCTAGTGTGATTTTTTGAAAACGAGCTATTTTTCAAATCACTATAAAAAATAGCAAAAATCTAAAATTTGAGTTTGGGTGGTAATTTCCAGTTTATAAAGCATCAATGCATATACGGAATACAACATTTTTGTCCACACCTATACAGGGTGGACATACAACGAAATCAATCTTGCACCTTTTAAAAATCTATTTTTTACGCAAATGATCATAAAAATACCTACTTTTTCATATAGGAGGCTATGGAATGGATAATATGTGCGTAACTATAGTCCTAATTTTATTCTATATTTATTTATTGCTAAATTTTAAATTTAAAACTATTATGGAAAATTAATATTAGAAACAAACTTCTTGACTAACATAGCTATCAACATTAACAACAGATAACATAGCCACAGAATATATGGAAGTAGAAAAACAGAAAAATTTTAGAAATGACTATATAATTTATTTTCCGCATAATGTCCGTTTTCTGCTATACATTGTATATATCGCACTTGAATGTTTGCCACTGCGTTTCGGACGGCGTCACTATTATTAAGACTAATAATTTCTTCAACGAATTTTTTGTCTTAATCCATTTACAAAATAATTGTTTCGATTTTTACACACTCGTCTTTAAGTGTGCCCCATAAAAATAATCTGAGGGTGTCAAAGCGGGACTTCGCAGCGGCCATGGAATCTCACCGTTACTATATATGCTTAAATTAAACTGCTCGTTTAAAAATGCTCTTCTCCACAGTGGTATGGAGCAATATTTTGTTGATATACCAAGTCCACACAAATATGTTCCGAAAGATTAGTGAGCTTTTTCTTAATTTGACTTCTTAAAAGGTTTAAAAATGTTTGTCTATTCAAATATTAGTGAATATTTTTTTTGTTTTGCTTTTTCAAAATGCAGGTGGCACCATTTGCATACAAAAATCCAGTCTGGTCTGATAATCAGCTTAAAAATTGAACTGGAAGAATCTTATATGGGGATATTTTGTTTTCTTTTAATACTCGATGTATGCTGGTCATGGAAAAATTCAAATCCCTTTGTGCATCTCTTAAAGATTGGTAGGATATTCAATGAAATATAATAAAACTTCCATTTGAAAATCTTCAGAGAAGACTGAACGGGCTTTTTCCCTTTTTCTATCTTTCAAAACTCCATGAGTTGATAAATCTCTGCAAATGTTGTTAAACATTTTCTTGTTTGGTATCCTTGCCATGGAAAATATTCGGCGATACTCTCTTAATGCAAGTACTGGACTTATATATTATTATTTTCAATGTAACGGTTATACAAATTTAGTCGCTCTTGACTTGAATATTGAGCCATTTAAAAAAAAACAAGTAAACACTGATATAAGGAAACGTTTTTAGAATCTAATTATTTTAAATTTAAATGATTTCAATAAAACAACCACTAAAAACACAAATAAATTGAAAAATTGTGAAATTGAAAACAAACAGTTATATTATCCATTCCATTGCTTCATATGTTTTTTTTTTGAGTATGCAGCATCACAATATTCAAGAAATAATTGAGATTTTCTGTTAAATTGCGATTTTCTCTGTAACTATTGAATTTACGTATAGAACATATATATAAAAAATAGGTATTTTTATGATCATTTGCATAAATAAAAAACATAGTGGGTATTCTATTTAAAAAAATCGACTTTTTTCTCTTTAAAAATGTATAAGATTGATTTCGTAGTATGTCCACCCTGTATAGGTGTGGACAAAAATTTTGTATTCTGTATATGCATTGATGTTTTATAAACTCGAAATTACCACCCAAACGCCCCCAATGTTACATTTTTGATATTTTTTATAGTGATTGAAAAATAGCTCCAGTTTTGAAAAAATCACACATAACCTTAATTATCTCGGAAACTAAGCAGAAATCGACTATAGTTTAAATTAGTAACTTATATTTAGTTTTGACAAGGAATGAAATACTGGACAAAATACAGGGTGCCCCATTAAAAATTTTGTACTTGATTCCGTCCCAGCAAAATTGAGACACCCTGTATACATGGAAACGTTAAAGAAACTTTTGTATGAAACTTTTTTTCGTATCTATTACGGACTTCCAGAGAGTATGATGAGTACTTTTATGTGGAACACGGTGTACGATGTTAATAGTGGATTAGAACACTAGTTTCATAATACATAATTTTATAGCACGAGCCCTAAGTTAGAAACTAAAGGGTGAGTGAGATTCAATACCCAATTCAGAGGTGGGCAAGGTGGCTAGTTGCCCAGGGCGGCAAATTAATCCTTCCAGTCGTAAAAAATTAATAGTAAAGCGATATTTTGTTTATTGGTTTTAGTTTTAGAAGAAATAAGACTAGAAAATAATCACATCATTATTACAGAATATTACAAAATTATAATTTAATTAACCAATACAAATTTAAGGAGGATACAGCCGCGTACTCGCGTATACGAGCGGGTGTGGCGTACCGGTCAGTGGCGTAGCGATTTGCTGAATTAAATAATATAAAAATGCAATATCAAATATTTTATTAAACATTTATTTACAAGATTTTGTGTACTACATTTCAAAGTATGTCGTTTATGATGGCAATAAACTGCCCACGGCAGCTTCTAATGATAATTTTTATTATTCACAGCTGACTGAGTGGAAGTGTTTTACCGTAAATCGTAAAAATTAAAATAAGCTAGAGAAGCATCCCACATAATTTAAAATTAAAGGACCTAAAGAAATACCTTGACTATTAAACAAATCTTATTAAAAAATATATTTTAAGGTATCAGAAAATTAATTTGAGTCGGATGATTTCAAGAGCTGTACGTCTAAGCCACTGTTGCTGTCTAGATCTGACTAGCCGTCTTCAGATGACCCGGTGATAACGGTAAAACATAGGTGATCTAGTATAGGGTCAATGATGTGTTCCCGTTCTATTGTGACATCACCTATTCTCTGACGTGTCGACATATATTCGTCCATTCGATGAGTGGCAATTCGTTAAATCTTTGACGAGTTAGCGCTTCAGCGTCAGCCAATACAAATATAGTATTATGGGCTGACACCCAGTTTTTTACGGTATTTCATATTTTCTCTATAGGGTTCAGTTCTGGATGATACGGCGGTAATCTTAAAACTTTGTGACTATTATTGTTCAATAACTGAACATAAGTGGGCGGATATCGATGTTTATTGTTTTGTTCAAAAACAATGTTTTTATCCTGTAGCCACTTAATCTCATTACTTGTGTTACATTGTGCCACCAGATATACTTTTCGAAAACTGGTGCAATTATTACTTTTTCATTTTTTAATTAGCTATAAGATCAAAACTGTAGTAATACAGTTTTTCATAATCTATCTAATGACATCAAAATAACTGCTGAAAATAGGATGTACATATATTTTATAAATTAAGTTCTCATTGCCAGAATTTCAAAAAATACAATTTTCTTTTAATTCCTGGTGTTAAACTGTGGGAATAAAATTTAAATTAATCTTGATGCTAAATAGCATTAGTTGAAAAAAATGTAAATCCGACAGAAGAAAATATTTTTAATTGGTCAATTTACCTGATTACCCACTTCAGAAGCAGATTCCAATACCATAACTCTAGGCCAATTGCGAGAATGCTCCGCACCCCAGAAGCCCCCGATATCCGCCCGCATTTCGAACTCCCCTTCGGCGGCGTTCCGTCCACCCCCCAGAAGGCTCCCAGTTTTACGGCCAACCGGATCGATATATCGACGACGGGCGTCGCGGTGCAGCTTTGCCGCGACCGACGCTCGGCTCCCAATATCAGCAAAGACTACAGGGTAGGTTTTATTTCAATGATTGTGCTTGATTTGGCACAATTTTTCTTATCCGATAGGTAGATAAAGTTTTTTTTATTTAATTAGATTCCAAAAAGCCAAAAAAAAAACGTGTCATTTGTATGCGTACTTTAAAATCTGCTAAAATATTTCACTAGAATTTGACATAAACATTTATTGAACCCTTGGGGCAATGAAAATAAAGGGGGTTCGATGTTAACAGCAGTAGTAAAATGGGGAGACAAGCCCAGCAACTAGGCCTAAAGGCCCTTTTCGCTAATCCCGGACCCACCCACATCACTCCACTTCTTTACGAAGGGCCCATTCTTCTTATGAAGGAGAACATCTTGCCCCATTCGAGATGTTGTAATTCTTCCTTGGAGAAAACGCCGAAAGTATTCTAGCGTAGCCTTGCCAACTTTTCACAGGTGCCAACAAGATGATAGGGATCCTTCTCCTCTGTCCCACAGTTAGTACAATGGTTGCCGCTAACCCTAGCTGGTACATGTGCCTGTTTAGTTTACAGTATCTTGTCAAAATGTCAGTTAGGTCACCAATCACCTGTCGACTCCTTGACATAAACCAAGGTTGAGTAGCATTTCTTTTGCCTGTCTACACTAGTTCGTCCTTGACCAATTCTTCTTTGTCTTTTCCCAGGCCTATCTATTCAGGACCTGCGAGTAGTATTCAGGCAGGGTTCTGGGCCCGAGAATTGGTGGCTAACTCATTCGCTTTCTCGTTGCCTTCGACATCACGATACCCATACACCCATTTAATCTCACTACCTTTGTCGTTGCTAGCTCATCTATTGCATGTCTAAATTTCTGGACTAGAGCTGAGCTCATCCTGGGCTTACCGATGGCTTTAAGGTCCGCCTGACTGTCTGAGTGAATGCGGATTTGGTTCTCCGCTCCCAGCCTGACTTTCTCCTTTTTTACAACAATATAACATAGACCTTAGCCTGAAAAACAGTTGTATGTTTTCCCAGCGGAAAGGCCTTTCCGACACCATTGAGCCTAAGATGGCTGTCTGGAAGAATCGCCTTGGTGGACAGGATGGGGATCTCCTGGGGCATTATGGTGGCGATTTTCCTGTGGCCCGTTCCTGTTGGATTTTTATACCAAGTTCCAAAGGCGTCCAATTTAAACCTCTTTAGTGAATACGGCTGTACAACTATAGAGATTATAAGTTTAGACCGGTTCAGAATTTAACAGATTTAAACAAAATACAGAGGGACACTTTTGGGCCACTACCAATCCTCAGAAGAAACAAACTGTAAAAATTCTGGGCCGAAAGTCTATTATGGTTTGGTGTGGCATTATAGAAAACAAACTTTTGGGACCTATAGTCATACATGGTTCTTTAAATGTTCAAAAATATTTAAATTTATTACGAAATGAGATAGAACAAGCTCTGGAAGAGTTACCTCTCCATAGCTGTATAATAATATTATTTTTCACCACGATGGATGTCATAATATTATTGAAGTTACAGAATACCTTAAAAATAAATATTATTTATAGACAGGGAGACACGGTGTCATAACTTGGCCTGCGAATAGCCCAAACCTTTCGCTTTTGGATTTCTTTTTTTTTTGGGGGATAGCTTAAAAATAAAGTTTAATATAATAGGCCACCAATGATTCGGGAATTTACTTTAAAATTGCAAAGCGAAATAAATGGTTTAAACGAAAATAATCCAGAATTAACATTTCAAGCCGTTATAACTCGTAGATTTAGAGACAACTTAGAAATAACGGGGGTTGGATAGACTAAATAAAAATTATTCCATAAATAATATTGTTTTTGTTTATTCATTGTTACTTCATATTTAATATCCTTGTTTCAAAATGTTTAAATAAAAAAACATGTATCTTCATGTTTTTCCGGGTATCAATATTAAAACCTCCATTATTCACATAATTGTTTCATACAAATAACTCATTAAACTCAATTCAAATAATTTAATATTTGTAAGTAAGTCTTGAACAAAATAAACAGTAAATATGTATTAAATTATAAACATTTAGAAATAATTTTTAAAGATTTTATTATTGTTATTTAATATTATATAAATTAAAATAAATAAATAAATTAGATTACGTCTAGGCAGTAAAATAATTGCTTTTTCTTTGTCAGAATATCCTATAATAAGTAAATCAGGTGTAAAAAACCAGTGACAAAAGGGCCATATTAAAATAAAAACAATTGAAATCAAAGCCGCTTATGTTAAATTTACTATGAACCAGAGCACTTGATTTTTTTTCTAGGATTTAGACCAAATTTATGTGATAACCGTTAGACAGAGCATAGACAAAGTATATATTTTTTGAATCAGAAAAAGATTTTCTTTTCAACGAATTAAAAATATACAGGCACACAATTTTTTAATTTGCAATTGATATTTGTTAACATTTTTAGCAAATTCTGGCGGTTCAGATAGAAGAAAATAAAGCGTGTAGACTTCATTCAAACTATAACCGAAAACCCTGTACATGTAATTTATTACGTTTTACAGAAATTTCATTGTTGACGTTAAAATGTATAAAATCGATTTTTAAGGAAAACTGGGTTAATGTAATATCTAATATTGCCAAAATCGTAGGTTTTTCTGATCTTTATGGCAACAAGAAAAAAACGTTTAAGATGATGTGTTGGGGTATTTGTAACTAAAGTGCCTTATGGCATAATAATCACACGTATTTGTAGTGCAGATAGCTCTGTGGAAGATGCCTCACTCATTTCAGTCACCATTACTAAGAATACGTAAATGTAGATATTTTCGAGGAATATTTTAACCAGATAAAGTGCGGGACACGAAAGAAAACCGGGCGGTAAAGGTTCATAGTCTTAAGCAAGCGGAAAAGTAAAATTTGTGTACGCAAATAAATTTTATGTTGTTTTATTTGTTGTAATAGTTTGCCGCTTCAGCTATAAAGTGCGCCAGCTAAGCGGTACGGAAAATTAATCGAGGATTTAGTAAATTTAGCACTGGTCCACTTGTAATTGGGATGTGCCTAGAGTCTCCATGCACTTGCCGCTAGAAGGTTCTAGCTATTTCCAGTGGCGCCTATACATTTCAAGCATTTGTTTTCATTTCTATATAAATGCCTTGCGTTGAATTTGAATTATTATTTCGAAGTAACGATGGCGAGCAAAAGAGGAAAAACAATTCGAAGCGGTGCACGTGAAGTTATTGCCAGCGTTATAGAGGCCTGTACTAGAGAAGCTGAAAATAATAGTTTGACTATTCCAATTCAAAATCGAACAGAACACTCTGCATTTTACACTGGTGTTTCGGAAAGTAGTGTAAGAAAAATTCAAAGAGAACATAATGATCGCTCATGTTCCACTTCACCTTTAAAATCTTCTAGTAAAAAAGACCCCGATTATCATACAAAGGTAAAATTGACGATGGTGATTTTCAAGTAATTCGACGAACAATAGAGGATTTTTATATAAACTTGAAGAAGGTTCCGACCTGCAAACCCCTACTTCGTGCTGTAAAGAACAAAATAGATTTTCCGTACGGGTATAAAACCTTAAATCGGTTTTTACGATTAAATGGTTTTGTTTGGCGCAAATGCCAAAATAAACGAAAATTGTTCATTGAAAGACCAAATATTTTTCACTGGCGGGTGAAATATCTATCAACTGTAAGGCAATATAGGCAAGAAGGACGCAATACTGTGTATCTAGACGAAACCTGGGTAGATAATGATATGACAGTGAACAAATGCTGGCAAAGTGAAAGTGTTACAGGTGTTGTTCAGGGAATCCGTTCTAGTAGTCGTTTTATTATAGTTCATGCTGGTTCAGAAGCCGGATTTGTTCCAGGTGCTGCTTTAGTTTTTCGCTCGAGACTATCATGGACAGACGAATAGTCGTTGTAATGTATAATGCGTCTTATCATTCTCACGTAGAAGATAAAGTGCCAACTAAATACTCTACAACAGCTCATATGATATCGTGGCTTAAATCGAACAATCTTGTATGTGATCCAACATGGAGAAAATATCAATTATATGAAGTAATATCAGGCAACAAGCTTAGCGAAAAAAGTATAAAATTGACGGTGTTTTACGTAACCTCGGTCATACACCTTTAAGGCTGCCTCCATACATGTGCGACCTCAACCCTATTGAACTTGCATGAGCAGGAGTAAAAAAATATATTCGAGAGCGCAACACCGGTGAACTTTCAATTAAATATTTAAATAAAATAACATTAGAAGCGATTGACTCAATATCCGCTGAAAATTGGAAATCGTATGTTAAACATGTTCATTCTATTGAAGATAAAAACTGGGAAACGGTTATTGATGATTTAGTTATCACACTGGGATCTTCAAGTAGTGACGACGAAACCTCATCATTTTCAGAGGAAGACAACGATTTAGAAGAAATGGAACCAGAATCACAGCCGTCAACCTCAAAAATGGCTTAGTTTTTTTTCATATATTTTGTAAAATTGTTCATAAAGTCGCTGTCAATAAACTGCTTCAAAATAATTAATTTTCTGTTCAATACCGGGTGTCAAAAAATAATTAATATTTGAAAAACTACAGAACTCATATTTTTCCAAAATTAACACATCAATGTAGTTATAGTAGGGGGCCAGCACTGATTCCAGTGAACAAGATTTATCAAAATTTTAACTTATGCAGTTCGACTTTGGGCTATTCGAGTATGCCAAAAGTGACCGTTTGTCTCCGTCTGTTATATTACTTTGTACAGGGGGCGTTATTGTGAAGTAATATATAGAGCGTTTCCTAATTGCGTGCTAATATTAAAGGAGGGTGATTCTTGGACCTTTTTAAGAAAAAAGTTTAATATGAACCTAAAAGTCTTAACTTTGGTGATACAGGGTTTTAATTTTTTTGAAATCCTAATTCTGATGCTATTATAGATAAATAACTGTGGGAAATTTGATTCATCTCTTTTATGCATAAAAGGGCATTTTTTATTAACAATCAATTTTTGAAATTTCTACCAGTGGCGTGCATATGTAATTAACCTGGGTAAATCCGTATGCTCCTTAATGCATAGAAGACGTGTATCAAATTTCATGCAGTTATCTACAATAGTATCAGAATTGGGATGAAAAAAAATGTTTTCTTTTTAATTTTTACCATACTGTATCTCAAAAGTTAACACTTTTAGGACATAAAAACACCCCTTTAACATCAGCACGCAATTAGGAAACGTCCTGTATAGTACTTCACAATGACGGCCCTTGTAAAAAGTAATATGACAAACGGAGACAGCGGCCACTTTTGGCATACACGAGTAGCCCAAAGTCGAACTTCATAAATTAAAATTTTGATAAATCTCGTTCACTAGATCTGATGCTGGCTGCCCTTGTAAAATCTGGACTTGTAAATCGTGTATCACTATACTAGGTGGTCCAATAATAGTGGACGTAGGCAGTTGCCCGGGAACCGTTAATGACAGAACTCAAGAAAAAATATATTTATAGGTAAATCGATCAAGAAAAATCAAAATTAAATCATTTTAAAATTCGAAAGTTCGCCGTTTTTGCAACACAAAAGAGATTTAGAAATGCGGTACACGAAAGAAAACAGAGAAAAATAGATAAAGGTTCATTAAGCATAGTTACATTTTTTAATTATCTGAAGTGCGTATAGTCAAAAAGAGTGCCATATTATTTAAAGAACGACGGGACACCACTGGTTTAAAGAGATTTCTTGGCCGACCTTCCTAAACCGATTGACTCCGCCCGGTTTTCTTTCGTGTCCCGCACTTTACTAGAACTTATTCCTCCTCAGTTAATTGTCGTCATGGACAACGCAGCTAGTTACCATTCCCGGAAGCTTAATAATAGTAATAAAAAAAGATATTATCTAATAGCTTACTTTAAAAGAAATACCATATGAAGATGACATGATTAAAAGGATTTACTACACCCTACGATTCTCAACTATATTCAATTGGTTTCAGTTGAAATTAAGGGTTTGGTGGCAAGGCACTTTTAAAATGAAGAAGTTGAAGTAATTTTCAATCGGCTTAACTTAAAGCAAGTCGTGGAGTAAATGTGTGTGTAAATGTGTAGAGTATGTAATTAAGGAAGAGGAAAGAATGTGAAAACTTAATGGTATGTTAGATGACGACCAGTACAAATTACTACTCAGTAGACGAAACAATATTGTTTGTAAAAAACACTGATGTAATTTTTAGAGTTAAAATAATGAAATTAAAGAAATGTGTGTTTTATTATCCATCAACTTTCGTATTTGCAGCAAATACAAATTACTTCTTGACGAAACAAACGCTGCTGGCAAGTCAATTTGCCTTAAAAATAATAAAATATATTTGTATGCAAATAAGTTTTAAATGGTTTTTCCCCTCTACATAAACCATTTTGGATGTGTCAGCCACAAACCAACAAAACAAATTATATATGTAGAAATACATTAGAGCTTATTACAATTTTTTAATTGTCCACAATGTAAAATCGGGCCTTTCTCCAATTAATTTCATTTCCGACTCTCTGAGCTAAGGATAAATTTAACTAATTAATCATCCCGAGCGTTTTGTCACAACTGGATGAAACTGGCACATTTTATTAGTGCAACGAAACAAATAACCTAAACCATACTATATGAGATCACGAGCCTAAATCAAAGGAAGGAATATGACAGATGATAGAATTACGGTCAAATCGAGGGACTCTTTATTCGATTGAGAAGCAGCTCTCAAACAATAATTCGGCACTTATTGGCCAGGACCGAGGCGAGGCCAGTCACATGGGAGTTTGATTGGTGGTCATACCGTTAGCATAATGTAATTTAACTGACGATAGGATGTTGAGTGTATAAAGGGAAACTAAATGTTGTGACTAGAATAATATAGATGCTTCGGAAGAAAAGTTTTAGGATCTGACTGAGAACGAGATTTGTATTTTCCATGTACATACATTTTTTTCCCACTTCCAAACTCTGTTTATATATGGCTGACAAGCCGCAAGCTTAGCGATGGTAAACAGGGATATCTGGGTTTAAATTAGATATATAAGAGTAAGATTCCTTTAATATTTATTTACCTTATAAAACTGTTATTTCTTGTATTTTTACTGTTGTAAATAAATATTATTATTATTATTATTATAATGTTTAGAGAAATATATAGTTAAAAAAACCTCTAAAAAAGTTGCTTATTATAATATTAAAATAACAAAGAACCCGACAGTTTACATCTAGTATATTTATAAAGGAAAAGAAACCAGAACACATATTAAAAATAAACGACACTACTTTATATGGGTACCCGGTAGCGTAAATACATTCCTTACTATGATTTAGCCACGATTGATTGGAGAGCGAACATACACATTAGTAAAGTCAACAGAAAGGAATACACTGTCTCTTATGGCAGGGTTCTTGTCAATTTTTATCTTTAAAGATAAAGGTATCATCAAACTTGATATTTTTATAATCGGCAAGAAAATGCCCATTTCTTTATGTATTTATTGAAATAATATTACACAGGGTGTTCCATTTAAAATAACAAAGTCGATGCTCATTTTATTTTTTTTTAGCAAACCCTGGGGATTCAGAGAAATACCATAAAACTTTTGTATTCAATATTTTTTTTTTATCTTTAGAGGTTAACCTTGTAGACCCCGTTTCAAATTCCACCCTGTACTTCTGCACCATAGTAAGCAATGCTTTGTTTGTTACAGCTTTATATACCATGCATTCTTTACTGCATTACAAAAATAAGCTTAGGTGTATCGTGGTAAGGAATGTATTTACGCTACCTGGAATCCCGTATAAAGCAAAAACTTCTAAAATTAACTATTTTGATGTCATGCTTGACATATATTTATTATAACTTTTGTTATTTTGGAAATTGGAAATTCGACATGAAATATATATTAGAACTTTACGACTTTCGGTCAGAATCCCTAAAATGTATTGAACTTTTTAATCTATATCTATTTTTACCGCCTCTAAAAGCATTTGAGGAGATATTTGCAAATTTCTGGAGCTATGCCGGATTAAAAAGTGTCTTGTCAAAATATTTATCCTAACATCGCGTTGGCAACATCTACCTCGAAAAAGCGACAGTTTTTCTTCAAAAATGTATCTTATTTCAAAAGGGGGTCTAAGTGAAATGATTCATATATCGTTAAAGAACACGTTAAACAGTAGAACGGACTCACGGGGCCTTAAAATCCAGTACAACTATATTTTACAATTTTATAAAAATGATTAATAGCCTAACGTTCTAAAAGGATATATAAAACACAAATACCTACATATTTCTACGAGATGAGATGCTGACATTTAATTCAGTCGCTCTTTGTGTTGGTCCAAATTAATTTGTATATATACGTAAATTAATGTCATTATTGTTTTAAGTTTTTCGAGGGAGAAAAACTCTGAACTTAAATTTTATTATGTATCATATATTTTATATAATATTATTATAAGATTTTAGTTTTAGTTTTTGACAAAAGGTTTATTGTTGCTTGAAATAGGTAGGTAAAACATAAGATTTTAATTTGTATATAAAATAGTTAGACGTGCTGTTACTCGTTAATGTCTATTTAAAAGTTTTTTTACATTGTCCTGTATATTATGTAATAATTGTTTGTCCTCCTGTGCTATTTTTGAGATATTTCAACTAATTTTACTAATCTCTGTTTTTTAATTTTTATTTTTTGATTTACGTTTTACTAGCAAATAATAACAAAAGAAAATCGACAATATCAATAAAATCTTTTGATATAGCGATAAATAAGCGATATCCCATATGTAATAGCCATCAAGGATAAAAATACAATTACATTCTTTTTCAGCCTTCAAAAAGACCAAATATAGGGTCGAAACGTCGGCTGCTTCATATTTCAAGGAGCTTTTATTCATTGCTCTAAACCGGAAAATCAAATATTGATTTATTTTTTATGTTGCAGGAAATGGCGGTCTGCTTCCGCTATTTTGATTTTTTTTCTTCGAAGACTCGTGTGATACAAACAGATTTTTTGATGCTTCACTCATGGAAATCGGTCCAGGAATTTAGCCTACAAGCGGTAACGAATAAGGGATTGATACATACATACACACATACACATATACATACATCACTGTTAAACACGTTAACCTTCTTTGCATGCGTAGTCGGATAAAAAGATTTTCGAATAACTCGAAATTTTCATTATTAAATACCTTTTAAGCAGTAAATTAATAAAATATATTTATTTTGGGAACAGCATTTCAAACACCACAAAGTATACCTATATACATTCATATTAGACTTAAATTTAAATATATTTTTTAATTTCCTAGGGTAACATTACAGCTAAAATTCGCCCTTCACGACTCTACTGTCTTACAGCAAAACATATTTCTCCGTAAAGCGGCTGTCCTCGTTCTCTAACACGACCGACAGGTGTGCTCTAGAAAGCATAATACGATTTCTTTTCTTCGCCAACTGACAAGAGGGCCCTCTTCCTTTTTCCTTCGCTGGCGACACCTGCCCGAACGTGTTAATACGAGGGTCGTATAGTACCTATTCAAGGTTATATGTAACGAGGGATCCCTTATTCGGGAAGTTAACCTTGTTTGCTAATCCTTACAAGAGAATAACCGGACAAAGAACAGGGGATGTTTTAATTGAATTTTGTTAACTGAATTAGATTCAAGTTTGTCTTCGTGTAGAAAGTATGTACAGGGTCTTCGTCTCCGAGATGTTTGCAGACCTTTGCGTTTTTGGGTCCATATATCCCGAAAAATATTTCTACCATTTCCGTCGGTATGTCGTTTTGTCTTTATAGCAGCAAAACTGCTTATCTGTTTGACTTCAAATTAAGGTCAAAATTCAAGGTTCGTGTGAGTATGAAATGGTAATATTTTCGTAAAAATTGATTATGGCGAAAGAAACTGGCGGTCTCACAAAATGAAAAAAAAAATATTATTAAGAAATTGTGTATCGCATGGACCTCAGGTTTTGCACAAAAATCAAGTGTGATATAGGGTTAAACTGATAAAATTTTAAAAATCCTATATGGCAAAACAAAATGGTGCCCTAATAAAATATTCAAATATTCGGTGGAATTCAATTTCCTAGAATAAAACATTTTTATGGAGAAAATATTAAATGCCATAATCTATTTTTTATAGAGTATGTGAACAAAGTTATGAAAAATAAATAATATTAATAGTAATATAAACATAAATTAAAAATCGGTAAATTCGCTTTTACATACAACTTTCCCTGTATATAATTCCACTACACAAAGATTTTATTTCATTTTTGTGGATGATGGTTTTGAATTTTGTTTATTTTTTTAGCTATTTTTTTTAGACGTTTCGACCATTTATGTCTGGTCGTTATCAATATTTTTTTATGTCAAAAGATGGGTTTACAGGAACACTCAAAGACAGCACCATTAAAAACATTGAAAAGAACGTCAAAACGGACTAAAATTACTGCTTAATATTATAATGTTTTTCTACCTACGAGCGAGATTGCTTTAACTGGCATATATCCGTTTTTACGTTATTTTCAATATTTTTTTAAGTGTGCTGTCTTTGAATGTTTGTGTATAACCAGTGGCAGCTCCTCCATAAGGTCATATGGTCAATGACCCCCAATATTATTTCCAAACAGAAAACGAAGGTTTCATTTCGTTGGACCACGAGGCTAGCGGCCCGCGATGTCCTCGTGGTTATAAACGGAGGCGAATTTTTCCCGAGTGTTCTCGATTGAATTCGCATAGGGGAGTATAGGTAATATACGGCTTACGTTGGTAAATTTTGGGTCAACAGCCGCGCCGAGGAAACTTACACATTTTTGTCAGTTTATGCGTTTAAGGTTGTGTTTACTATTGCGTGTTTTTATAGAATTTATTTTATTTTCAAGACTTGTTTGTTGACTTTGTGGTTTAAATTAATTGAAAAAAACTATTGTTTTAAAAAATAGTAGCCACAGTGGATCTTAAGACTTCAAAAGCCGCCAGTGAGCTGAACTTTGAGAAATGTCGGGAATTTAAGGCCAGAGGTCGACCTTTGCCGGAACTTAATATTCGGCAGACAAGTAAAGACAGAAACAAAAAAGTAAATTGTTATTTTATTAAAAAGATGTACGATTTATGTGACTGGATATGTGATTGCGAAGGGGTAAGGGCATTTTATTGTTTCGTGCCTTTGATTTTTTCAGATGACTCTGTTGTGTAAAATATAATAATTAGGAAATTAAGTATACCTATATATATATATATATATATATATATATATATATATATATATATATATATATATATATATATATATATATATATGTATATATATATACATATATAAATATAGATATATATACATTTACATTTATATATTGACCCCCCTGAAAAGTTAAACATGAGCCGCCACTGTGTGTAACTAATAAAAACCAAAATAGGATATGAAATCTGAAAATTCCGTTTTATGACAGAAAAAAAATACAAAAGTACACCTCAACACATCCAGACAACTAGTAAATTTGAAGCTGCACTAAATGAAAACCTCATTCTCCATGCTTGACCCGGACTAACTAAATAGGAAAAACCGCCGACCATAAAAGTCGCAATAAAATTATCCAAAGCGAGTTATTTATACATACGTTCGCTAAAAGAACTGCGCACATTTAATAAAAATTACCCACATCAGCTGCACTAATTGTTTGTGGATCAGACGAGGACTTCTAGTTGCAGTCAATAACGTGAACAACGCGCGAGAGAAAGAGACGGATAGAAAACATCAAATACAAATACGCGCTGGTTTTATTTACAACTTTTATCGACAAGTGCATCGCTGTGTTTGTTATTAAGCGAGAGAGGTTACAGGGTGAGGTGATTCTGGCGATTGTTAACTGGAAACGTTTGTATCCAAAAATAATCTAATTGATTGCAGTTTGTTTACAACAGGTTTACGTCATCGGATGTTTTGTTCAACAGTTTCTTCGAACACAAAAATATTCATTTAGCTATTTCTGAAACACCACCTAAAAACGGATATAGATAACAAAGTTAGAAAATATATATATATATATATATATATATATATATATATATATATACAGAATGTCCTATTATACCTACAGCAAAGGTTAAATGGGAGAAGTTTTAGAGGAAACTTAGCGCACTCGATATTCGGCCTTCAGTTTTACGATCGGTTAATTGGTCAATCGGCGAAAAACCGAAAATGGCGGATTTCGTTTTTCGTCAATAAATCCAAAACGGTAAATTTGACAGCTGTCAAAATGTGATATTATTCGGACACATTTTTTAAGACAAATAAGATGGCGTGTACGTGTCACCATAGTCTTTTGTTATTCTGCAACCCGCCTCAACTTTAATTTTTCTTATGGCCGCCATATTGGATTTGTCGATTTTTGGAAAGAGCGTAAAATTCCCAGTCTAGTGACGTCTCACAAGGTCATAAATGATTTAAGTATCATCGAAATATCACACTTCCTAAAGTTAGGTCTCAATTTTTTCTAAGGAGGCCATGATTTATTTGTCACAATGTTTCAATACAACATGAACGTAAAATAACGACTAAAAAAATCTAAATAAGTTCTTAACTACTTCGTATTGGGTTACACATTTGCAAAATGAGATCCATTTGGATGGAGATACTTTTCACAATTGGTGGTTTTATTTCATACAACCTTGGCAAGTGTATTTCCGTTCGTATTTCTAAATGTGTCCAAAACTCTTTGTCTCAGGATTTCTATGGTCGCAGGGGGATCAAATTCATAGACCTCATTCTTCGTGTGACCCCAGATGTAGAAATCCAAGGGCGGGAGGTCAGAGAATCTGGGAGGACAAGATATTGTACCATTTAAGGAAATAATTCTTTCGTTAAACTCTTTCCTGACTTAAATGGTGTTGTGAGCCGGACATACATCCTGTTCACGCCATCTTATTCGCCTTAAAAAAGTGTCCGAATAATGTCACATTTTGATCACTGTCAAATTTACCGTTTTGGATTTACTGGCGAAATCCATCATTTTAGGTTTTTCGCCGATATTTCCAAAACCAAGTTTGCTCTAAAACTCTTCCCATCTAACCTTTGTTGTAGGTATAATAGGAGCCGAGATCCATATATATATATATATATATATATATATATATATATATATATATATATATATATATATATATATATATATATATATATATATATATATATATATATATCTAAGCGATTCTGGGACACACTGTATATACGGGGGCTTCAGAAGTGGTTAAATTTTTATTTTTTGCTTTATACTAAGTAACTATACAGGCTTTCGGACCCGCCAATTTTAACGAGGCTGCAATTAACCTCCAAAATCTGAAATGGAGAGGTGGTGGATTAGATCCTTGTTTGAAAGTTATTCCAATTCTACATTTTAAATTAAAGCCAATAATTATCGAGAAACTACATTGAATGTAATATAATGTAAAATAATGACTTTGGAATTACATTCGCATTAGTTGATTAATTGATGACCTCCTGCTTCCGTACAGTAGTACAAATTTTGCCTCGAATTATACTGAAAACATCGCACATCGTGTAATATTTCTATTATAATTTGGCAGATGTTCTTCATATTTTTCAATAATTGCATTTACAACTGGATCAATGCATTTTCTAATAGATGCAAAAACATTTCTTTATTAAATTACCAATTAAGAAAAAGGTACCGATCAGATGATCTCCACAAACGGCAGCCCAAACATTTTATTTTTGAGGTTGTTATGTGGGCACTTTAGGATAAACTCTAGAATCTGTGTCGGACCAATACCAGCAGCTGTGGCGATTGTCACATATTTTGCTTTTTTTTTTTCAAGAAGACTAATAAGGAGAGGAAATTGTTTATGGTGCCCCAAAGGGATTAAAAAACCACGTCGCCAAAAATTACTCTCCGGTTTATACAGAGCGAGCCCTTTAGAAATAAATTTGCAAATTGTTTTTCATATATTCCATTAATGTTGTACATTTGGCCCTGTAGCATCTGAATGGTCGATCCTAAGCGAATCGGTTAAATACTCAAAGAACAAAATATTTTTTTATTGTAAAACGGTTACTTAAAAAAAAGTTGGTGAAACATGTTAAAAATTTCTTTTTCCCCCTCCCTGTATTGTAAGCAACCTATTTTGACACTGCTTTCACAGACATAAGTGAAAGTTACTCAGCAAGGTATTGGTTCCCTTAACGACAGGATGTAAGTCAACTTAATCCGTAGGGAAATAATAATCTAGAATTATTATAAGTAGCTTTAATGTTTGATTTCATCAACATATTCAAAAATATTATTTGAAATGAATATTAATGATACAATTATTACAATTATTCACATTATTAACAAAATTTAGAATTTTGGAATATGTATTACATTACTGACTCCACAGATCCTTCATTTCTAATCAATGTTTCTGTCACTGTTGAATCACCGCAAGAGACTTCTGGCTGGGTCTTATTGTATAAAATTTTATTCGCTACTTCCTTTTTATTATTAAGGCTCTCAGCTACGTAACTTTCCGCAGTAGTCGCGGATTTCCATCCACCATGTCGCTTGATAGCTAATACATCAACTCCAGTATTTGCTAATAAAGTTACCGACGTTCTTCTAAAAGAGTGTCCAGTATACATTTTGAAGTTCTCGAACTTTAGAAATTTTACAGTTTTATTTGGAATTTTGATATCGCATAAAGAAGTGCGGATTAATAGTCGTCATGTGTGATCTTGTATCAATGTACTTTTAAATTATTTTGAAATAACAAACCTGAGTGTCGTCACTTTTTGTCACTGTAAATGTACGTGACATTCAATTTTTGGAGTCAGGAATGGCCACAATTATGATTTCTTGACTTATTTTAACATTGTCCATTTTCATTTCACGGAGTTCATTAGAACGGCACGCTCCCGCAACTCCTATTACCATTACGACCTTCAATAAGTATATATCATCGGGGGTTTCAAGCAAGAACTTATTCACATCTTCCCTGTTAAACACATTCGATTTTTTGGGTCTATAACCATCATTTGTTCTTTTCAAAAATGCTCGAAGTTTTGGATACTTAGAAATATCCATATTTTCCTCTATAAAAAGGGTGGACTTCAATATAGCACTTTTTTCGTGGAAATACGCCAAAAACAAGGTTACTGAGACCTCAGTACCCGTTTTGCTTTGGCACCAATTTTTAAAGGATTTATATGCTGCTTCATACCTTTTTTTCGACTTTTCTGGTAGTAGAGATAAACAAGCAATATTCGTTGATTCTTCTATGTCTGAAACATCCATTTTGTCCACACATAATCAAACAATTCGACTTCTTCAAACTTTTCGCTATGAATTGTCAACTTGACGTTGTTGATAAAATAAAAACTGCTTATGTTGCTCTGCCAACGGATCACGGCTGCCTTCATAACTTAATGAGAATGCTCGAATGTAATGATAATGAAAATCCAAAAATATATCCAGCATTTTCTTGTAAACATACAATTCAGGAGAGGGGGAAAAATGTTATATACTATATGGGATGTAAGTACATTAACCAGTCTCAAACTTTTTGCCAGCCCTCGCTATCGCTCGCTAAACAACAAATATTTTATATATCCGTAAAGCTTAGACTTTTTAAAAAATGGTAAAACATAATTTTTTATCTATTACACAAGTTTATTCTTGGGGGTAAAACAGCTAAGTGAAGATATATATTTTTTTTCTGTTCAGATACTTAATATTTTTCAAAATAATGAAACAAATATTTTATTGTATATTTTTTGCATATCGATTTGGATTTTCGTTATTAAATGGGGTTTTTAGTGATTTATCTTTTTAGGAGTTTGCATCGTACATGCTATTTTGAATATATGTACATGTTTTACGTTTAGAATTGACAGCTGTTAACTGTCAAGAATAGCAACATAATATGGATCTGAAATCTTATTTTCAATTCAAGTTATTAATTCAGACTCTTGCTGCTATTGTTTTCATCCTGCTCAATAGGACGATATATATATATATATATATATATATATATATATATATATATATATATATATATATATATATATATATATATATATATATATATATATATATATATATATATAGTTAGTAGTCGTACCGTCCGTTTGAACAAGTTCACGTAGCAACATTTTGTCTTACTTTTGATTAGTTTTTGAAAGAATTGCGTGTTGCCACATGTAGCAATTTTGTTACAGGAAGGGCAACACTTCGTCTTCGGCGGCGAGTCGAGACTGCTTCAAAGCTGTCGTGAAAACCGAGCCCCCCGAGGTTTCGGCCTTGGAGATGGCCTTGGTGAAAACGGTTTCCCCAAACCGGTAAGAATTTCCTTACTATTTCCGGTTTTCGTTTTTCTTTTTTTTTGTTCATCCGTTTTTAGTACCTATGAAGTTCTTACGCTGATGTAGGGCGGGTTATTTGCAATTGTCAACATAATATATTCGTAATTTTTCAGAGGCGGCTGCTGTTTGAGGCCAAGTAGCCGGTACACCGCCACTGAAAAATGTTAAAGTTATACATAATTTTAATTCCTATGAGTTAATAATATTACATTCTTGTCAAATTTCAACAAAAAACATCAGCTGCTATCTGTAATTATCCGTCTTCGTTCTCTCGTCATAGGTTAGTGCAAAATAAAATTAATCAACGTTGTCATCTAATATACAAAACGAAGCTGCATGTAGATTGCTGCCGCAGTACTGTTAATACTGTATTACAGGCTGAGTATTTTCAGCAAATAGAGTGCAAAAGACGATGCATACCAGTTCTTCTTCACAACGCATCTCTTTCAAGGGCCTGTTCTTTCTCCAAATTGCTCGTCTCTAAGGTTCTAATACCCTCATTACGAGAGCGCCTTATTCTGCCCCCTTTTTCTTCTTAAAGGAGGCTTTCATTTAAAGATTTTTTGGCAACCAATTGTCTGGCATCCATTAGACATGACCAAACCACTTTAGTGCGCGACTCTCAATGCTCTCCACCAGAGACATTTCTACAGATACGAATCTTCTTTTGAAATCAGCGTTGAGCGCCCAGACCTCCGCGCAATATGTCAGAAATGCCTCAACCATGGTTTGTCGAATTCGTTTTTTGTTCATTACTATCCCACCAGGGAGAGTTGGCCATTTTCACTTTTCGCGTCTGGTAGATGTGCTGTGTTACTGCAAATTTTCAAGTCCATTTGTATCTATGACAGACCCCAGGTATTTGAACTTGTCTGCTTAACTTCCATTCTTACATCGATGATCACATGGAAAGTTACTTTGGTATTCTGTTTTAGTCAGTCCTGTGCTACAGCCACTTGGTCGTCAGCAAAACTTAGTGAGAGTAGAGTTTGGTCTCCTATAGGGATTCCCATTCCATTACAGCTCCTTTTCCATTTTCTTAATACAGCTTCAACGTACCCGTTCAAGAGGCTTCTTTCATGAACTCCAGATCGTAAGAGTCCTGCGCTAAAACCACTTGGTCGTCAGTGAGAATAGAGTTTCATCTCCTATAGGGATTCTCATTTCATTACAGCTCCTCTTCCATTTTCTTAATATATCTTTAACGTACAAGTTCAAAAGGAATGTTGACATACTGCATCCCTCTCTCAAGCTCTTGTTGAGTGTAAAAGGGTCGGATAGTCGTTTGCCGTCTTTTATTTGTGAAGTCTTGCCCCTGTAGAACTCTTGGATCTTTTCCAGAAGATGGTTGTTGGGATTTAACGCTTTTAGGGCCTGCTACAGTCACAGTCTGCTTCTTGGATCATTGTCGCGTGATTTCTTGAGATCTGTGAAAGACATGTGAACCTTCTGACCAATTGCGATTCGTTTTCCTGCCACCTGTTGTAAAATGGAGAGAGTATCGTAGCATGATCTTCCAGGTATAAAACCAGTCTGGTCTTATCCAAGTTCCACTCCCATATCCTGTCCGATCTTTTCATGAACCACCTTGCCGAAAATTCTACCAAAGGTACACATGCTTAGTCCTCTGTAGAAATTGGGGTTCTTCTTGTTCTTTTTTTTTTAAATTGATACCAAGTAGAACTTTTTTCCATTCCGTTACCCTTACTCTTACTAATTGGAAGCAATTGGATATTAGGTCAATGATTCTATGCTGAAGAGCAGGTCCGCGGGTATGTACTGTTACTGTTAATACTTCAGGTAATTAAATCGAAATTTGACAGAAGGTAAGAAAATGTTTCATGACATTTCCGGCGTAACAATTGCAACGAATATCGTAAGTAATAAAATCTAACGGTAAATGACAATGTTGTAACATTTTCCTAGTCCTAGATGGCTAAAATTGTACCATTAGAAATGTCCGTTTCACAATGACATTAGGGACTATTGCAATAATTGAAATAATCTATTATCTAATATATAAAAACGTAATTATGGACGTATAATGTAGCTTTGCATTTTACTAATGGAGGTTATCGGCAATTGCTATTAAACAAACATTAAAACGTAATTATATAAAAATGATGATATGTGTACGGATATATGTGTCAAGAACTAACGCATTCTTTCATAGTGTCATGCACGAACTATTTAATGTATTTAACATTATCAGATGTCGCGTTTATCGCGAGGCAATAAAAAGTTGGGTGATCCCCACCAAGACTGGATTTGTCATGAGCGTAAAAAAAAGTATTATAATCAAATAATAAACTTGCTTTCAAAATGAAATAAAATACTAAATTACTGTTTTCAAGACCTTTTAGAAAATTCTGTCCAGAATTAAAGAACTGATTCTAGTTTTGATAGTTAACATGCACAGAGTATTATTTAAAAGCTTACAAGATGGCCGTCATTTTTTAAAATTTATATCAGGGTGTATGATGTAGGGGTAAGTTGAAAAAAAAACAAAAATACCGCATGAAATCCTTAAAAATTTAAAAATGTATATGTTACGGTCAAAGACGCGAAACAAGACATTTACACCTGTGGCTAGGTTTTGACGTCATGTACAGATTTCAGCCATTCATGATAATATTATCATTTCCCGGCCGATGTCGTGAATAACCCAGATAACGGTCAATGTCGCAAGAAAAGGCAGTAAATAGTCAATTTCATCAAATTAACAGTTTCTGATCATTTACTTGGTATCCGGTTAATAGATGCCGGGTGCCGATATCATTGTTAAAGCTATATATATATATATATATATATATATATATATATATATATATATATATATATATTATATAGATACTAAAATCAATAAAAATGCGCTTTCACACACCTTTATCAAAAGTTCTTGGCCGGAAAAGATATATGTAGAATAGCAGAAATATATAATTTCTGCAGGTGCAAAACGTATTTTATTGATTTTAGTATCTACTCTCCGTATGATGGTGCTAGTGCATACTTTGCCAAATTCCTATGGGTTTGCAGCCGGAAACCACCGGAGCCCCAATAGGTGGCGCTAAGTGTTATACTTAGCATGTAGTACTATTTCAGTATGATAGACGTTTCGTTTTCGATTTTGTCATATCGAGCAATCTGTGACTTCAGATCTCCCTGGGTACAAGCGACAGAAATCGCAATGTGACATCATTCTTCTTCTAGTTTTGCACCTTCAAAAATTATATATTTCTGCTATTCTACATATATATATATATATATATGTATATATATATATATATATATATATATATATATATATATATATATATATATATATATATATATATATATATATATATATATATATATAACTAAAAAAAAGTTCGCTATAACTTTTTTCTGCTTCGATTTTTTAAATTCAGAATTCCAGAAAGTTTTCGTTTTTGCTTTCAACTGAAAATTGTGTTTTTAAGCCATGTAAGACAATTTTCAATATCGAATACGCAGAAGAAAGTAAGGGCTCCCTCTCCCATTCCCCCTGATTTAGTGCTAGTATTTTTGACTACAGAATTTAACTCCGCATATAAAAACTACCAAAATACCGAAATTTCATTATCTAGTCTTTAAATTTTTCGAAAAGAAAAACCATCTTCAGAGGGGCCCGTTCTCTAATGAAGCAATTTTCGATATATGTTTATATAAATATATATATATATATATATATAATATAAAAAAATGGATATTCATAATGCAATTTATGATTTATACACGTCAAAGATTAATATAATCCTTCAGAAACTTTTTAATATTATGGACTAAAAAATATCATCATCACTTAAAAAGTCCTCATCTTCCGAGTCGTCCTCAAATGGCGCAATGATCATTGGTGCTATTTCTACATCTAGAACTCTTTTTCAATTCCACCAATCCCATATTAATTTCTCCGTATATTCCACAGATTTCTTCCAGTACTTCGGCGTAATATAATTTAATGAATCTTGCCAAACAATTTGCACTTCATCTGATGTAAGACCATCGTTCACGTGTTTTTCGTAATATGATTTTGCCCTAGCCCATATTAATTCTATTGCGTTAAACTGGCAATGGTATGGCGGTAGTCGTAAAACCTCATGTCCATTTTCCCGTAATATTTCATCGACGGCATATATTGTTGGTTTTTTAATAGATTTTGCCATTAAAAGAAGTTCTAGTTTCAGCATATTGGGTAAAGGATTTTGTTTTTGTTTTATTAGCCAGTTATAAATATCACTTTTCTTCCAGGATGAAGTAGGTTGTTTATTTAAGATTCTTGAATGATAAGATGCATTGTCCAGAATGATTAAAGATGGAGCATCTAAATTTGGAATCAGTTGTTCTTTTACTTTCAAACAGTTCACAGTTCATATTATTATGGTAGTCCATACTTTTGGATGTTGAAGAAAACAGTAAACTTGGACCTGGGAGATATCCTGTTAAAGAACCTGCATGCAAAATGATGAACTGTTTTCCCGTCCCACATCCCTTTTTTCTCTTGACACTTTTTACAGATTCGTCCTTCCAAGATTTCGAACCACTTTCATTAGAAAATATCCAAGTCTCGTCTAAAAATACCACTTTTCTAAATTTTAAATTAACATTTTCCGTGTATTTCTTTAAAAATCGGTTACGCTGACTTGCTATATGTGGCAACTCGCATAAGAATCTTCGATTACAATCCTTTTTATATCGAGAACCCAACATTATTATTATATTAGTTTTTGATGTCTATAAATCGTAAATTGCATTACGAACATCCATTTTTACATTATCACTTAAGTCTTCTGTCTTTGGCTTTTTTCGTGTACATTTCTTAATCTTCCTCGGTAGTAAATTATGCTTTTTTTCATGCACAATTTTCTTCACAGTCCTTATACCGATTCCCAGAGCTTTTGCTACTGTCTCCTGGATATTGGCCGGTGAATTTTCATTTTTGCTTGTGGATGCAAAAAACCCGAAAATTGTTTTCTATTACTCATTTTGTCACTGACTTGTCAATCTGACTTTGAAGTGACATCGCTCAAAGATTTTTGCGACTGCTGGTATTTATATGTTTATCCTCTTTTTCCATATGAAAATATCATAGGTCTATCTAATTCATCTTCCGGATTTTATGCGGAGGATATGATTACACGTAATAAAAGAAAAACACAAAACTTAAAAAGTGTGTCGTTGATAAATCGTATGACCCGCATGATAACACTGCTTTTGACTATATCCATGGTTTTAAACACACGTTTTTGAACACATTCTTCTAAGTCATTTCAAAATGTTGCAAGATATCAAAAAAAGTCCAAGAGACACTAAATTTGTAAAATAAAGCAGAAAATCCGAGCCCTACTCAACCAAAATGAGACTGGGCAAAGATTTGTCAGTTCGACACTGGTACGATGCACTTAGATCTAATTATATAAAACTCTAATTTTTCCTACTCACTGCTTTGAAATATACGGTTAATTCTATAATTGTTTTCCAGCATCCACTGCAAAACCTACGCGAATCGTTTTAAATTAAAGTGCGGTTTAATTATAGGGAAAACTGAGTTACGGCTAAAAATAAAGCGCGTAAAAATCCATAATATCGCATTTAAAGCTTTCATTATTTTAAATGAAATTTTTTATCTGGCAATGACGTATGGCCAACTTTTATTGCCTGTTTCCCGGCCAAGACCGTATCGTATTGCTCGTTTAACAAGGCATTTCATTCATAAAAATATCTCAGATTGAGACGCCATTTACATGTTTAAAGTTGACCAATCTATTACAGTCAATTTAATTCGTAAGGTTAGTTATATGAATCTCTCCTTTTATCTGTACAAGGTTATCCATGCAGCAGAAAGCGTACAACCCCCCTTTTCAGCTTAAAGAAGCATTTTTTATTTGTATTTATTTTGTACTTATTTCAGAATAATTTGAGAATGATGTTTAAAAATAAATTTGACTTTTATTAAGAGCGCTGTGGGTGAAAAGTGATTTTTTTAATGGAGTAGCGCCTATTTCTAAATACATTTTTAAAAACCCGCATTTTTCTCATTCCAGATATACAGGGTGTTCCTAAAGGTCCTACCAATAATTCAGGAATACATAGATTTGATTAAAATGTCGCTATTTAGCCATACTGGCCTTAGTCCAACAGTTAATATTAAGAAAGATACAGGGTGATTAAGTTCAAATTTTATTTTCGATTTTTTGAAATAATATCCCTGGTTTTTGAGATATCAGAGTGAAAATTGGTGATAACGGATTTTTTATAGCCATTAATAATAATACGCCTTTAATTTTGATGTTGTAGAGGGCGCTAGGAGCCCTACTTTTTGTATTTAAAAATGTTCTAGGTTTTTTGAATACAAAATTAAGTTGCAAAAAAACATATTAACTTTATATCTGAACGATTTATTAAAATTTGTAAAAATGATAAAACTTGTAATATGCTAAATGATGAATACGGCTGCATCACTAAGCAATGAAACAGCAAATATCTCGTAAATGGTGAACTTTAGATAGATTTATATAGTATAGCTTTTTTTGGGAGAAAAGACAGTAGAATCTTTTTTTTTTATACAAAGTTCCATAATTTTGTATATTACGAGTTACAACATTTTTAAGAGCGAAAAGCAGTGCTCATAGCGCCCTCTACAAGTTACATCAAAATTGCAGGCGTATTACTATTGCTGGCTATAAAAAATCCGTTATCACCAATTTTCACTTTAATATCTTAAAAACAAGGGTATTATTTTAAAAAATCGAAAATAAAATTTTAACTTAATCACCTTGTATCTTGCTTAATATTAACCTTTGGACTAAGGCAAGTATGGCTAAATCGCGATATTTGAATCAAATCTATGTATTCCTAAATTATTAGTGGGACCTTTTGGGACAACCTGTATATAGTTTGTCTTTATTTTAGCCATTTCTGATATACATATTGCAATTTAATGATATAATTTTAGGTCTCAAATTACATTGGGCAACAAATTTCATGTTTTTTTTTTGTTTCTTGAACAAAACCTATTTTTTTTTTATTCAACTACACTCAAATAAGTAACTAAAAAATACCTATTAAAGAATTTAGTTGGCTCGCAAAAAAATCTAATACCTATTCAAGAATTTAGTTTGGTCGCAAAAATTTTTTTTGAAGATTTTCAGGGGGAACTAATGGCGCGTTGGTTACATTTTTTTTCCTGGCTCAAAAGACTCTGCGATCGCGCTCAGCTGTCCCAAACGCAGAGGAAACAGCACTATTTGGCATAACCTAGCTACATTCCAAGCAAAATCGCCACAACTTTTAAATCCCGACACCCCACACTTAGAATAATTTTGATTAAAAGCTAACGTATGTAAAAGTAAAAATAAATTTATACAGGGTGAAGCTGTATTCCAAAATCCAATCATTTTTGTTTCATATTCGACTGTTCCTAAAATATTAAAGTTCCAATTTTTACTAAAAGCTTTATTACACTAAAACAAACAGTCAGATTTTGCTGGATGTGTGATATGTTTGTCAAAAATGTAAATTAAAGAATGTTATCGAACATTTTTTTAAATAGCTGACATTCTAGTGGCCATGAATTTTAATATACAAGTTTTATAACCTATTGCATTATCTGAAAATCTAGATATAATCTGTTTATAGCTAGAATATTTAAATAGCCAGTGAAATTAACATATTTTAGTTATTATCGATTGCATATTGTCAATAGATACAGCTTTAATAATAAATTGAAAATAAAATGATAAATGGTGTTTCATAAAAAAAAACTATGCGATTACTGTTATGTTAGATTCACCTGATTTTTCATAATAATTCCTCAAAGACCGATACAATTCTATTAATATAGTACTAATACACAGGTGTTTGATAAAGAGTTCCCGTTTTCTTTACGCTAGATAACCCCGTAATCATATATTATATTTTAACCTTTGAAACGTTGGTTGGTAAGCCAGTTCCATAAATCTATTTAGACTGTAAATTGACTTTTTCGCTCTCCCTTAGTTACCGTAGACAACCATGACCTAGTCATCCGGTTTACCAGCAAAATAGCTATAAAAGTTGTCATCCAGCCCTATATTATGCGTTGTTGGTCCACCCCTGACCAAATTTAGCAGCCGCAGCCGAAAAGGACGGGCTATGCGGGCACTCTGCGAGCAATTGGCTGAGGTCAAGGGCCATTACGACTGTTTAACACGATCTACAACACCCGAAAAACGAAAAGGCCCCCCTCGAAACCGCTTTAAAAAGAAAATGCTTGATTTTTTTTTCATCGATCGATCTGTCGAACCTGAACGGTGATACTGTGCATATAAATAGCACTAGTAATTTACTGATTTTTGAAATTATCGAGGATTGTCGACCAGGTAAAAATAATAAGGAAAGAAACAGTGTGATTTCTAAGTAAGTTTAAAGGGATTTAAGATACGTTGTGTAAGGGAAATTACTATACATATTTTAGCAGGTAAAAGTGCAGGCAATTTTAAGCAAAAAAAGGGCTTATAAGGGGTCAAGAGCTTTGCAGGACTTGTGGTTATTTTATGGTTAACGATTTTTAATAGAACAGCAACGCGATTTTACTCTCTGAGCGTTACACTAATTATCATTTTGATCGCTAGTTAGATTATATCATTGCATTCGATTTTAAAATTTTCTAAGTTACAATGGGATGATATTCCAAAAAAGAAACTCGATCGATTAAGCGCAGAAATAACTTAAAATTTAATTCCAATCTTCTAAATGTATATCATATGATCACCTTCGGTGATTTCCGCACCCAATGTTCAATATCAGCATGAGTCGTCTTCTTTTTTTCAGCCTTTTATCTACCACTGCTGGACATAGGCCTCCTCTAAACTACAGGGTGTTCTGAAATTAAGGGTCAATATTACAGAGTAATCTATGCCATAAAAGAAGACTAAAATGTCAACATATATCGAAAAACGCTTCGTTAGAGAGTTGTTTAGGGGATACAGCCCCGATAATGTAGGAAGATGTTTTTTCCCGAATTATTTCGAAACGTTTAAAGAAGTTTATGCAATTTGGTAGTTTTTATACTATATTACTGGGTCGAATCCTGAAGTCAAAAATATCAATACTAAATCAGGAGCATCTGAAATGGGAGGAGGAGAAGGAGATGGCGCCCTAACTTTTTTGCGGAGATTTTTTCAATTTACAATTTTAAATTATAAAAGCTTAAGGCTTTAATAATTAAATACGCTTTTTTTGTTTTTTCAGTTTTTTTCATTCAATACACAAACAGTCTGTGTTCATACGGTATTTAACCTCACATGGCCAAAATGTATATATATATATATATATATATATATATATATATATATATATATATATATATATATATATATATATATATATATATATATATATATATATATATATATATATATATATATATATATATATATATATATATATATATATATATATATATATATATATATATATATATATATATATATATATATATATATATATATATATATATATATATATATATATATATATATATATATATATATATATATATATATATATATATATATATATATATATATATATATATATATATATATATATATATATATATCTATATACATATATATACATATATATACACATATGTTGGTGTTATCAGTTGTGTCAGTGTTCAGTTTAGAAAACCTATGAATATTATTATTTCATCGGTCCTGAATCTAGTAAGTTTTTAAAATTAGATTCAATAGTATCGAAGAAATACAAATTATTGAAAATAAACACTTACGAAAATATTTTTACAGTAAGTGTTAAAAATGGGCACCATCGCTATTTACACAAGCACGGCAATACCGATTCAAGTTTTTACAAGCTGCTTGGAGAGTATCTCGAGTATTTTTTTAAAGTCTGCTTCTTTGGGGTAAAAATTAATTGTGAAGATCGATTCCTTCAACAATTCCCCTACCAAAACACATTAATGTCCTCACGTAACCCCAAAAATGAAAATTTAATTATAACTAGTTCGCTGGAAATACGTTTCTTGTTTCTCCTACGCGTTGATACTGACACAAATGTTTTATCGTTTGGTAGTCTTTTGTTGAGAAATCTTTCTCTATACGTTATTGCAACTAAATGTTCGTTTTATCGGACTTCACCGTAAATAAACAAATTCAACTGTATACATTTTCTAACACACACGAATATCACTATAGTACCAAGTCTCAATTTCCGAAATTTACATGAATATAAATTGATATTTCCATTACCAAAACTAGGTTTAAAGTAAACAAATTTTTTCCTCTATAGTGGGAACTCCTTATCTGTTAGTAACAGTTGTGATATGGCAGATGGGTTTCGTTCCATTTGTGTCTTTTTAAATAAGGATGAAAGTTCACATTATTTAATTAATAATGTTACTAATATTAAGATTAAAACATTGCTAGGTTTTTATTTCTTAATTCCAAGCCTTTTCAAGGCTGTCTCTGAGCGATAAGTTTATGAGCAAGATTAAAGAACTTGCGTGGATAGTTCGGCTCAAAATTTAATACGTAATTTTATGAGTACAAATAAACATTCTATTAAGAATAAAAATCACGAATTAGGAATTGGTGAAACTCGAACTAAAAATATCTTTGTGGTGCTTTTTATGGTCTCGCCGAACAAATCCTACTTGCCTTTGTGTTGATTGGAAAGGTCAACATTATGGGTTTTCTGTTTAAACGAAGATATCATTGTTTAAATATATTAATTACATAATAACCTTACAATCTGATCACCTGTTGCACTGAAAAGATTACTGACGTCATCACAAAATATCAGCTGTTTTTTATTTTTTGATCCATATCAGATTCGTGTATACATTACTATCACATAGCGTATAGTAGGCGTAATTTATGAGAGTATTTTTTAAATTACTTATGGTTTTTCATGTAATTTATTCATGATTTAACTGCAGGGATTGAGGCTAGCTTAAACTACCAGTATTCAGTTTCTGTTAAGTTTTTTGCATGCACCACTAGACAGTAATGTATGTCATTTAACAGTTTGTCAAGAGAACATTCTACTTAGTGATGAGGGCTTACTTCAAAACGTTCTACTCGAACTATAACCAATATATGGACTAATCTTAATTTTATTGAAGAAAATTGCATATTACTTGTAAAAAAAAACATTTTTACACATACTTTCCTCTTCAGTTCAATTTGCCTGGTTATCCATTTATTTAAAACGAATTATATTATGTAAAATGTAAACATAAAAACTATTTTTTTTTACATTACACTTCCACTATATTTGTTTAAAACGACGTGGCAGTTTCGCTACACAGTAATTTCTTCGGACCTAACATTTCGAACAAACAGAGTAAATATCATTAGTCAAAATCAAAAATAGCTTTATTGTAATGAAAGAGCAATATCATGTACAAAGCAATTAAAACTAAACCAACACTATACCAATATAATAAAAATAAAACCAAGGTTACCTTTCTTTTCTAGCAAACTTTTAGCTTTTTTAATTTGGAATTCTAAATTGCAAAAATCTGCGCTGAAAAAAGTTAGGGCGACTTTTCTCTCTTCCTCTCTCATTTGGGATGCCCCTAATCTTGTATTGATATCTATTACTTTACGATTCGACTCAGCGTATGGAAGTTATCAAAAATTCCTCACTGTCAAAGTCGGATATTTTGCTTCAAACCACTTTTTTGATGATTTTTTTGGTGGTCTATATATGAAATTAAAAGTAAATTCACAATCTTCCTTTAGTCATATTGAACATCTTATTTTATATACTTGAAGAGAAGAACTTCTTAATTCAGTGAAACTGGATCACGCCGAGAACGCTTCAGCAGCTTTCGGCGTTTTGGAATTATGCGATTTTTTTATTTACTTCTTTATTTATTTGAATAAATTTATCATATTAAAACATTACAACTTAGTGGATACACATGTGAAAATGTTTGTTATCCCAGCATAAATATATAATATGTGATACATGCGTTTTTTTTTTGCAGCCGAATAAACAAGGGCGGGGAGCCCCCAACGGTCGCCATGGATCAGGAGAAACGCTTGCGCCGCGAAATCGCCAACAGCAACGAACGCAGGCGCATGCAGTCGATCAACAACGGCTTCCAGTCGCTCCGCAGTCTGTTGCCTCACCACGAGGGCGAAAAACTCAGCAAGGTAAGCGGGCTAAAATCTTTAGAGCCACTTTTATAGAAATCATTGTCACAGATTACATTTACCAGATTCAAAAGTATTAATATTCACCATATACGTTTATTCAGTGGCCTTGACGTTCCGAGGAATATGTATGAAAATCTCTCCGGTATCGTTTCGGGGGATTCCCATCTGTCAGGAGTAATCTGTGACGTTGTGTCGTCTAATCCTGAATACCTGGAGATTCTCCTAGATCAGGTGACGGCTATACTCAACCGTGGCCCCATCGAGTTAAAAAAAAATGTAATTTATCTATTTATAGTTTACTATTAGTAGATGCCAAAAAGCTTTGTCGTCCGAAGCTTGTCCCGGTGGGATTTGTGTAAGGGGTAACTTCGGTCGTTATTCTCGGGAACGGTTTCAGATAAACTTTTGAAATTTGGTAAGTCTTAAGAGCAGACTTGGGACCCCCGAAGGGCATAGATTTTCGTATTTTTTTCGATTTCTCCTCTATTAATGGAAACAAATTGGCTAGTTTCTAAGTTTTTTTTGTAACATTAAAACATTTATAAAAAAAGTGTCAGTGGTCAAATATATAAATATAATTTCTTTTTTGAATGAGGCACCCTGTTAATTTTACTTTCATTAGAACTTTTTTTTTTATTCTAAATATACCGGACTTGACTTTCTTGATATATATGAAAATAAACGAGAAAGTGGAAAATAACTTCCCCATAAGGCAAATTCGGTGAAGAGTGAAATATAATCTTTATTACACACATTGGTCTGATGGAGCAGTTTAATTCTATTTTCTGATTTATTTTCAAAGATATATGAGCCTTGTCTCAGTGAAGTTGGCCCAACCCTCCAAAACCTGATATTTGTGAATTTATTTATTGAATGGTGGGTTTATTCGCTTTAGTAAGATCCAGATATATAGGCTTTGTAAAACAAATGATAACATTTGACGTTGCTAAGAAACCGATTTTGACATTTTAATAAACTTTCGTACATTGGTGTTGTTGTTAACAACTAAATATCTATCGTGGTAGAAAAGTGATTATTCACTTGCATTTAAAAGGCCAAAATGCCTCCCAAATCGCTGACAGTGTTAATAAATCCATATATATATATATATATATATATATATATATATATATATATATATATATATATATATATATATATATATATATATATATATATATATATATATATATATATATATATATATATATATATATATATATATATATATATATATATATATATATATATATATATATATATATATATATATATATATATATATATATATATATATATATATATATATATATATATATATATATATATATATATATATATATATATATATATATATATATATATATATATATATATATATATATATATATATATATATATATATATATATATATATATATATATATATATATATATATATATAGTTCTAACTATTATTAAACTGTACAAATCCACTGGATCTGTGATGAAAGAATTGAAAATACTATGGAATTAGGCAACATGACAAATTTTTTCAAGATCAACTTGTCACAGGGCTGTCAAAAAAGTGGGATTTAAAACACAGTAAGCTTAAATTATTTTTGTTTTTGTTCGTTTTTAATTCGATACTTTATAGGCAAAAGAGAAGCCCTTACTGACAAATATTGAGAAACAAATTAGACTAGCGTGAGAAGGTGGAAGGTATTATGAATGGTGATAAATACATCATTGAGCTTCACAATAACTTAACACCCCAAATTGAATAATTGCCTTTAAATAATATCGAATGTATCTTCCAACAAGATGGTGCCGCCTGTCATACGGCTAAAAAAGCCAAAGATTGGATGTTAGTAAACAACATTTCACTTTTAAAATGGACGTCCAGTAGTCCAGATCTGTCGCCGATTGAAACTTTGTGGCATATCATGAAGAAAAACCTTCGATCAAATCCTGCAAGAACCGTTTTAGAATTACGAACCCGTCTCCAAGAAATTTGTAGGAGTTTTACATCAGATGACTGCCAAACATTAGTTGACGCTATGGTCAAGACGTATCGAAGCAGTAATCAGTCGAAAAGGCGATGTAACGCATTGATTATTTGCTGTTATTTGGGTTTGTCGATTTTTTTTAATCGACAATTTTTTGAATTTGTAAGATATTTTTTTCTCTATTAACAAAAAATGTAGTATTTTAGGCTCAAATTGTATCAACATATATATTATAAGGTCTCAAACATAGTATATTTAGGATCAGGAAGAGGGGAGTCATTAGTTGAAAGTAAAATGTACGGGACGTTTGATTTAAAAGTTATATTTACAACTTAGACAATTATTGCTTTTCCATATTTTACAAATGTTTAAAAAAAAATTTTGGTAACTAGCCATAAAATTTATTTTTTGGTTACCTATTTTGACATCTTGAAAAATTAGATATGAAAGATTAAAACAAGTGGCCATTCTGTAGCTGTATTACTATTGTTAGCGGCTAGATCAAACGTGTTTTTATTAAAGCTACACAGTGGGATCTCATTATTTGTCATAATTTAAGTTAGTAATATATAGTGCACTTGTTCGATATATCAAATAGCTTATGTGAAACTCGGGACACAGGAAGGCAGTGGATGTATGAATAAAATAAAAAAATACAGTGCATAAGTGGGAATAATTCGCGATGTATGTAGGTTTACACCGCAGACTTTGCTTTAGGAATTTGTATTTTTTTATTGTTACTTGTTTTTATGTTAATTTTTTTTCAAATCTGTTAAATAAAACTATATTTTCTTATGGAAAGCAATCCTAATGAGTTCAAAAAAAGCGAAATCGCGATCGTTGCTTGACTAAAACAAATCATGGCGCCTGCGGCATTTTTGGATTTTTTTCCGCTATTCGGGAATTTTATAGACTAATTACAAAAAATCGGGATTTTGTTTCAAAAATCAGGACATTATAAAAATTACATAAATGCATTTTTTTATAAATATATTTTTTTCATAATTTATCATCCGCAAACCAAGACTGTTACTTATTTATTTCGAAACACTTAATACAAAAGTAAAAAAATACAGATTGTAACATTATTTATATTAAACGTTAAAAAATGTACAGAACGTCCATTAATTTGAATAATTTTTATTGATAATAATTTCTTTTCTACCTGATTCTAAACTTAAACTACCTGTCGTTTATGTATATATATATATATATATATATATATATATATATATATATATATATATATATAAAATATTAAAGGCGCATCTCACGGATTAAAAATTTCTAGACCTATCCCCAATTTCCGAAATTATCACAAAAAACTAAAATTTCTCATAATTTGTTAGATAATTTCTGAATATGTTTCAAAAATTTCCCATCATTTTTGATAATTTCGTATAATTCTTGAATATGTCTGGATATTTTCTTACAATTTTCGAACATTTCCGATAATAAAAAAAATTTTCTGAAAACTCATAACATTTCCAGACACTACTTGTAAATTCAAATTTCCCATATTTTGGTCATGGGACTGCACGATATATATATATATATATATATATATATATATATATATATATATATATATATATATATATATATATATATATCGAAAAACTTGGGGAAAAGTAATTAATGAACTGCGAATGTTGTCTGAATCTGATTTTCCGTGCTAGAAAAGGATTTGTGTAAAAACGACAATTCTCGCAAAAATCGGAACGTATGGCCACGCTGCATAATACCCTTGTTGGACTTTGGTGTAACGTGAAATAAAAATATACTAACATTGATGCCCCCAATTCCTGACTCTCAGGAGTCAATAGTGTAATTCTTTTCTCACCACTCACCCAGAGCCTCATCAGTTTTCCATGTCCGCTCCCCTGGGTTCCTCTGGCTACCTTTTAATTACCATTTCCTATCCCATACAACAGGAAGTAGTGGAATCCATACCAACTCGTACTATTTGTCACTGTAAATCCGCTGATTGGGATAAGTTGTTGGATTTCTAATACTCTTCCCTTGGAATGTTGTTTGTTTGTTTCTCTTCCAGTGATCCTTCCGAAATGTGTCCCCAAATCTCGGATGGAATCCAACATGATATAGGCACCATTATACCACATTCTATTAACAGATCAAAAATCCGCGCTCATAAGAATTTCCTTAAGAACCCTAAATTAAAAAATAAACAGACTAAAAACGAGACTCGAAGTCACTGCAATCGCATAATTTTCGACGCCAAAAAACATTAATCAGATTCTGCAAAAGCTCCATTCTACCTTTAACTTCTGATGATGAAATCATCTCCACGTCAAAAACAAAATTTAGCATTTTGCAAAACATTTACCTGCGAATTCTACTTTAGTCCTTCCTCCTCACCTTCCCCTTCTATCAGTACGACATATTCTCAAAAGGAAGGTTGTATTACTGAGCCACCATCCAACTGCAAAAACTAAGGACTTCCCACTTTGTTCGCTCCTTTATTCCCAGAGTGTCCCGATTATGGATTTATTACCAGCAAAAGCCTTTCCCTCTTCTCCTGTTCTGCAAGTTTTTAAATCCCGCATCAATAAACTTTCAACCACAAATTTAAAAATATTTTAGAAAGAAACTTCGCTGACCTGTGCCCTAAATCAAAGTAATCTATTCGATGGTTCGCCAAATACTTCTAATAGACCACGGATTTTGGTGTACCCTGTATATTTCCCGTGTTGTTCTGAATCGTAACCTTACGCCAAATTGTTTCAAAAAGAAAGTGCATCGCGGTGTAAACGAAGCCACTGACCTGCTGAAAAATACCACGCAGATCGTGATTAGTTTTGCAGACGCAGAGGCCTTGCCCCCGTTACCATTATCATTATTATTATTTTGAGTAGGCATTTATAACGACGGTAATAATTATTCCCATTTGTAAGGTGATACGTACTCATTTGCAGCAGCTGTTACTATTTTATGTGTTCTAGATTTTTCCACATTAGTAACACTATTTTTAAAGCGGTTAAGTTTTCCACGAGCAACGGATTTTTTTTGTATTTTAAAAAAATAAACATAAGTACGATAAGAGTTTTATGCAGCTGTTAAGTCAAATCTTCAGTAAATTATAACATTTTTTCCCCCTCCCTGTATTGTAAGCAACCTATTTTGACACTGTTTTGACAGACGTAAGTGAAAGTTACTCAACAAGGTATTGGTTGCCCTTAACGACAGGATGTCAACTTACATCCCTAGGGAAATAATTTAAAATTATTATAAATAGCTTTAATTTTTGATTTCATAAACATATTACAAAAATCCGGTGATATTAATTGAAATGAATATTAATGGTACAATTCTTTACATTATTAACAAAATTTGGAAACACGTTTTCTCGTTTCTTCTCGATGTGTAACATTTTCTGACTCTAACAGATCCTACATTTCTAATCAATCTTCCTGTCACTGTTGAAGCACTGCAGGAGACGTCTGGCTGGGTAATACATCAATTCAGTATCAGTATTTGCTAATAAAGTTGCCGCCGGTTCTTCTAGAAGAGTGGCCAGTATACATTTTGAAGTTCTCAAACTTTAGAAATTTCGCAATTTTACTTTAATTGTCGAAAACGTATTTTTCCCGACAGGCTGGTTTAAGCACTTTCCATTTTGATATCGCATAAAGAAGCGCTGATTAATAGTCGTCATGTGGGATCTTGTATCAATGTACTTTTGAATTATTTTGAAATGACAAACCTGAGTGTCGTCAGTTTTTGTCACTGTAAATTTACGTGACATTCCATTTTTGGAGTTAGGAATGGTCACAATTATGACTTTGTGACTTGCAAATCCCATTACCATTACGACCTTCATCAATAAGTATGTATCATCGGGGGCTTCAAGCATGAACTTATTCACATCTTCCCTGTTAAACACATTCGATTTTTTGGGTCTATAACCATCATTTTTTCTTTTCAAAAATGCTCGAAGTTTTGGATACTTAGAAATATCTATATTTTCCTCTATAAAAAGGGTGTACTTCCAGATCGAATACTTACATTATAAGCTTGATGGGGACTTCAATATAGCACTATTTTCGTGGAAATACGCCAAAAACAAGGTTTCTGAGATTGCAGTAGCCGTCTTGCTTTGACACCAATTCTTAAAAGATTTATATGCTCCTCCATACCAGAATAAAACAATTCGACTTTTTCAAACTTTTCGCTATGAATTGTCAACTTGACGTTGATAAAATAAAAACTGCTTGTGTTGCTCTGGCAACGGATCACGGCTGCCTTCATAATTTAATGAGAATGCTGTCGAATGTAATGATAATGAAAATCCAAAAATATATCCAGCATTTGTAAACATACAGGGTGGTCGAAATTGGTCTGTTTTAACAGAGAAAACCTATTTCCTGACTAGATAGAGCAAAACTGACTTAGGTGTCATGGGCTCGATTTCTGAGAAATGTTTAATGGCAAAAACCGCCTGCCGATATTTTCACTGCCAACTGAGATATAGGGCGTTTTTCAATTTTCGGCCATTTTGAAAATTGTCCATAACTTTTTTATTTTGCGGAATATTAACATTCTGCAAAGACATTCTAAAGGCACTTTTTTATGTGCAATCCAGTGGCATACTCAGATTTTTTCTATATTTGTCCGTTTTATCATAAATAGGCAAAACTTTTTTTTTTTAAATGGAAATCATAGTTGGCTATAAATTATAAAAAATGCTCGCGTTTAGCCCGTTTCAGTGATATAAAGTTGTAGGTACTTATTTTCAAAAATAACGAAAATATTAGGTGTTTTTGGTTTACATCGAAGTAGGCTTTTATTTGTGATGACAATATCTCAATTATGTATTGTTAAGATTTATAGTTTGTTAGCAACTTAAACACAACTTTAAATAACACTAGCTAACGTTATTTTAATTATTTATTATTAATTTTTTTTATTTTTTTTTGTTTACATAGCAAAGTTGAACAAAATTAACAAACTAAACTACTATTTACAGCTACAAGTGAAAATAAAAAATAATTATGAAAATCTAGGTATTTAGTTAGATAGGTTTCTGATAAATATATTTAGAGAAGTTGTTCAAATTGAGCCCCTCCCTGTTGAATACAAACTAAGCATCTTTTGCGTACCGAGTTGCAACTATTTATTAGTTCAACTGGGCTAATAGATGCAAAAGCTTGCCTAGTGGCCTCTTGCAATTCTTCTTTTGTGTGAAAGGTTCTTCCTTTAAATATCAAGTCCTTCAATCTTCCCCACAAAAAAAAATCTAAGGGAGTTAAGTCACAGGACCTAGCAGGCCAAGGTATGGGGCCCCACGTACCAATCCAATTTTCTCGAAATTCGAAGTTTAAAAGATCAGTTGTGATCCTTGCATTGTGCGGGGGACAACCATCTTGTTGATAGTAGATATTTCTGGCATCAGCTAAAGGTATGTCTTCCAACAAAGGGACAATATATGTGCGCAAAATATTTACATAATCATCTGCAGTTAAATTTCCATCGTAAAAATAAGGTCCCACAAATCTTCCTCGGAATATCCCCACCCATATATTGAATCCACACCGACCTTGCCGGTCTTGTTGCACAACTACGTGTGGATTTTCAGTGGACCAGTGATATGAATTATATCTATTAAATATACCAGAAGTATCTACTCTGGATTCATCACTCCAAATAATATTTAATGGAAAATTCTCATTCTCCATGAATTTTTGCTCATACCACTGACAAAATCTCAATCTTCTAGCGGCGTCCCCTTCACGGAGTTGATGAACTTTTCTCGTTCTGTACGGTTTGAATTTATGTTTTTTGAGTATTTTTAAAACGGTGGTCTTTGGAACATTCGTTATATTAGCCAATGTTCGAGAGGAGGTGCCAGGATGATCTAATACCTCACCAATTATATTTAGCTGCTGGATTTCTTTTTCTTCCTTTAGTTCATAATGTCTTGTTCTTAACTTTTTAAAACTTCCGTAATTTACTAAATTACTTTTTAATGTTTGATAAATTCGGTTATCCGGTTGACGTCGCTCGGGAAATGTATTAAAATATAATTCACTAGCTGCTTCAGGAACTTCGTTAGATAATATGTAACATTTTAACATATCATACTTTTCATAATTCTCAAACATATTTTGTCAGCAACTTAACACAACTTTATAAAGATAACACCAAAACGCAATAATTACACCAGACTACAGTAATCTGATAGCAATATATTCAAAATATTGAACGCGCGTCATTATTCCAAGGCCTACTTCGATGTAAACCAAAAACACCTAATATTTTCGTTATTTTTGAAAATAAGTACCTACAACTTTATATCACTGAAAAGGGCTAAACGCGAGCATTTTTTATAATTTATAGCCAACTATGATTTCCATTTGAAAAAAAAAAGTTTTGCCTATTTATGATAAAACGGACAACTATAGAAAAAATCTGAGTACGCCACTGGATTGCACATAAAAAAGTGCCTTTAGAATGTCTTTGCAGAATGTTAATATTCCGCAAAATAAAAAAGTTATGGACAATTTTCAAAATGGCCGAAAATTGAAAAACGCCCTATATCTCAGTTGGCAGTGAAAATATCGGCAGGCGGTTTTTGCCATTAAACATTTCTCAGAAATCGAGCCCATGACACCTAAGTCAGTTTTGCTCTATCTAGTCAGGAAATAGGTTTTCTCTGTTAAAACAGACCAATTTCGACCACCCGGTACAATACAGGGAGGGGGAAAAATGTTATATACTATATGGGATGTAAGTACATTAACCAGTCTCGAACTTTTTCGTCAGCCCTCGCTATCGCTCGGGCGCAAACTCGTCCTCGACTGGTAAATGTTACTTACATCCCTTATAGTATAAATAACTATTACAGTCACGTTGTAATGACATTGCCCTAATAACCTGTCACCCAGTATGACAGGGTATTATAATTATGTTAATTTGGTAAACCAAATTCGGAATGAAATATGTTAGAACTTACAAAATTTGGGGTATAATTTATTCTCCTTTTCGATCTTTATCTATTTTTACCGCCCCTAAAACCATTTGCGAATTTCTGGACAAATGATCTAAGAAATCACTTTTGTAGAGTTTTGAGAAATTCTGACTCCAACTAAAACTAGACCAGAGGTACCAGAGGCGTGCATCAAAATAGAATTTGTTCTTTTTTCTCGAAAATGACTTGTGTCACAAAATATTAATAAGCATTTTTTGTGTATTTTTACTTGTCTTAAATGATAAAGCTGGTAGTTTTTTAAAAATCAATGGCGTTTTTTTATTAAGATAGTCAGGGATAGTTACCCATACCTAAGCCCTTGGTTGAAATAAAAAAAATCTGTTAAAACATATGGCACATGTTTTTTGCAACACTTTGTATTTATGCATAGTCACAGCATATTGACGGGAAAATGGTAGTTATAATGTTAATGCATTGTAACCTTAAAATTAGGCATAGGCATGAATGGACATTTTGCTAAATAATTTCTAAACGATACAAAATATCAGAAAAATCTAAGTAAAATGGCCATTTTGGGAGGTAAAAGGGGTTATGACTTAAGAAAAAGTAACATCCTGTAGATTTTTCTAAAATGTATTATAGACTTTTTGTAGACATTGCTCACAGAATACTGTGTGTCCAATTTTAATGATTTATCTCCAAATATATACCAGGTTTATGAAAAAAACTAAAAAAAAGTATTTTAACACCCTGCATGTTTCCTGCGAGTGTTTTTTCGGACATAGCCACATCCATATGAATCATACAATGCGTCTTTTTATAAAACGCTGCAATATCTAGGGCGCAAGCCAAAATGTAAATATAGATAATGGCTTGAATTACATAGGTAAACGCCTGGCGATAAAAAGAGAGAAAGAGAGCCGAGAAGGAGAGAAATCCAGGTCATTTACATTCGGCACGTTGTGTTGGTAATATGATGCCAAAATCAACATTCTAAATCGAGTTGGCGGTTTAAATGGCAATAGCGTCTAGACTAAACAAAGGCTGTGCGGACTCAGTCTAGTAGAACCTTAATTTTTACACTGGCCAACAGAAACGAAATGACCGTAGGATGTTGAAAAAATACCTCTATATATAAGTGAATGACGTTTTTCGTTCGATATAAAGTGCTGCACATAATTATCGTTATCAAGTCAACTTGGATACCCCGTGATTCCTAAAATACTGAACGGATTTCAAAAAGCAGGTCAGGTTTCGAAAAACCTTTTCATTGTCTTTTGAGTCATTGGAACACGTTCTTAAGTTTTGACCGGGGGCTGTAATTCAGGGCAAAAGAAAAAGTCGTCCATTTTGAAAAAGATTTCACTGCCTTCTTATTTCGTAGGAAGACCACCTCGGGGACGTTGTTGTTTTCTGTATTATAACCCCCGATCAAAATTTAAGAACTTGTTACCAATAACCCACAAGCAGATCTTTCGATATCTCACCTACTTTTTGAAATCCGTTTATTATTTCAGGAATCACAAGCAAAGTTTACAGAATATTTAATCCGATAAACTTTGTCACAAGGTATGAAAAATTCGCTTGTAGCGATAGCAATTTATTTTAGGCCAATGTTTAGAAATATTGATATTACGTATTCGCTATCGAATACGATATTTTTTACTAAAATTTTAGAGGGGCCATAGAGGAATGCAATGGTAACATATCGGCCCAGATAAAACCAGACCAGATGCGAAAGACTTTCAAATTTATCGTTTAGTTTCAATGACGTGTCAGATTTAAGCGGCCTGCACCATCACGTCTTTGTAACTATTGCAACGTGTGTTAGAAAATTGCCCGCACCAATGCTGTTCTATTTAAAACGTTTTGATACTACACTTCCCCATCTGTTGGAGATTGTTGAACGTAATATTTTATTTTTTACGAAATTTACAGGACATATCATGTAAAATATAAATTTTATTTTATACATATTTTTTTGTAACCAGATAATATAACGATATTTGGAGGAGGCTCTTCAGATCCTACTTCAGTAATAGATCGTCAATGAATAGCCTCTTCATGTTTGTTGAAGTCATAGAAATATATATTTTTTTTAAATGGTCCCCGCACTGTTTGTAATTATTGTAGTTCTTTTCTAGAAGATCTGTTCTTCCAACAGCCTCAAGCCACGCCATTGCTCTAAGACATTTGTTATTATTAACAATTAAATCAAGATTACTTGGTTAAATCTATTTATAAAATTACAACACAATCCAAACGAGTATTATGTTGTATGATATGCATTTAGATAATATACTTTTTTTTGACAATTTTTACACGCCTGAATAAAGACTTTCCTCCACTATCTTTGTTAAAACAAAACAAGTAAAGACACTTATAACCAGGCATTTTCGCTCTAGCAAGGTAAAACGGCTCCCCACTACTTTCTTCGCCGTCGCATGCCGAACAGGCGATACGGGAGTTTACGCATCTGGTCTGGTTTCATCTGGGATATTGGTATAAATCCATTATGGTGGAACAAAATGGCTTAATAGAATGTTTAAATATTCGGTAAAATTGAATTTCCTGGAATAAAAATCATTTTATGAAGGAAAATAATAAAAGACAATTTATTTTTCAAATAATAAATGTAAATAAATTAAACAAAAATCGGTAAATTGACTTCAAAACGCCCCTGTTAGGAATCCTATCTTTAGCACGAAGTAATTGCTAATATGTAAAATGTTTTTCACTAAAAAATGATTCTGAACCACTAACTGCATTAAAACTACCTGAGTCTATACCATTGGATAGACAAGAGCTTGGCAATAAACAAATATAGTTCAGAGGGCCCAATTGTTACATTTACTTTTACATTTACATTACTAAAATGTCTTTTGTTTTAGATAAAAAAAGATAATTTTAAATGTTTTTGATGTTTCCATTAAAAAGGGACTGTGACATGACTCCTCCATTTTCTTACCACAGAAGCAGAAGCTTCGTTGGGGCATTTTGAAATGACTTTAAAAAGAAGCACAGGATTTGATTAATTATTGATTAATGAATTATCATAACGCTGACCATTTAGATCGATTACGTTGGTACCTAATTGGTGCGAAATATTTTTCCCCCAAAAAGCAGAGGCGGCATAGTAAACCAAAAAGAACTGCTAGAGCGTTTTCGATTGGTCACTTTAGCATTTTCATCTTTTTTACTTCCCTCGTAAATGGGAAGTATTGTTATCGTGAAAAAATCACCCTCCGTGAGTTTTCTTAGACCTTTTCGTTTCAGGGTCCCTAGATGCCAAAAAACATGTTTTCTCAATTCCGTTGGTCTGTCTTTCTGTCTGTTGGTAGATCTGTTCGCGGCAGAGCTAGAAAACTACAAATTTGGTGGGATATGGGGATGACCTCATAAAAAATTATGTAGCTATAAAGGAAAAAAAAAAATTTGACACTAAAAGGATAATTTGTAGCATACTGTTGAAAACGTAATTTAACGTTGAATCAGGCAAATAAATAAAATTACTCGATCCAATTTAAAATTTGGCATAGAAATTACTTCAAACTAAACTAACTTATTAAAAACAAATTTTTTTTTACAAATAGTCAGACCGTACGGTTTATATATATATATATATATATATATATATATATATATATATATATATATATATATATATATATATATATATATATATATATATATATATATATATATATATATATATATATATATATATATATATATATATAATATATATAAACCGTACGATCTGACGGGAATATTTGTTGCAGCGGAATTTATTTGTAGAATTCGTAAACATATGATTAGCGTTGTTTATATGATTCACGTAAAATGTTTTTTTTATGAATTACGGTTAACCATTAGGCTTACGACTTTGTAATGTTCTAGTAGGTACTTAAATATTGTGGAGATTCATGGTTTATAATGAGACCATTAATAATAATGATTAATCATCTACAAAAGTAAATATTTGAAAGATTCTGAGCAAATTTTCACGAGGTGAATTTGACATAATTGGTTTAAGTTAACAGCATAATCTTTTACGTTTATTTTATTTGGCCCGTGGCTGCCATTTTTCTTCTGCTATATGAAATTCATACCACGATTTTATCAGTTTATCTGGTAAAATTGTTGTATGAATTCCATATGGTAAAATCATAGTAGTTTTTTAAGCTAATTTTTTAAATATTTTATTAGGCCGCCATTTTTATTTTGCCATCTTGGATTCGTACCATAATGTTACCAGTTCATTTGTATGTAACACCTAATTTTTTGCAAAATTTGACATAAATTGGATAATTGGTTCTTTATTAATATTTTTTTACCATTTCACTGGGCCGCTATCACACTTAATTCTTGCAAAAAATTTGATATCAATCTGGTAAGTAGCTTTTAGGCAGCTTTTTAAAATATTTTATTAGGCTCGTCATTTTGTTTCGCCATCTTGGATTCCGACCAAACTTTTACCAGTTAATTTATAGTATGTACAGGGTGTCCGGATTTGGTTGCAAAAGCAGGGTATCTTGCTTATGTTTAAAGATAGAACGTTGCGGTTTTCACGAACCTGAGCTAATTTTTTGTGAAACTCATGAAGCCGTAAACAAAATTTTCATAGCCTTCTTCGTTTATGAGATACAGGGCGAAATAGAAAATTTTGCATTTTGGGACCCCCCTCGTATCTCGGTTATCCTTTAACTTAACGCAAAGGGAAAAATTGCTGCTTATGCAGTTTTTTACGCTGGACCCAGTGGCGTAGTCATATTTTTCATTTGAATTGTTATTTTTTAGATATGACCCAAAGTTGTATTTTTTTAAATGGGACACCCTGTATATTTGTCCAGAAATTGATTTCCTTTTAAAAGCTTCTCAAAAATAATATATATATATATATATATATATATATATATATATATATATATATATATATATATATATATAGTATGGGTTTATTTTAATAAACAACAACAAAATTCCTAATTTTTATAATTATCATTCCAAATTTTGCAGTAGGCCATGCAAAACGATGCCATTTTCTTTTGTTTTCTTAGAAGCAAATGACATTTCCCAATTTTGTACGCGTATATAAAATATAGCGCTAGTTTTTTGTATTTATTTATTGTGTAAAAATATATTTGTATTATTATGGAAGAAAACCAAACTTTCGAACATTATGAAAAGTACGATATGTTAGCTTGTTTTATATTAAGTAATGAAAATGTTGAAGCGGCTTCTGAGATGTATTTTAACAGGTAAATAGTTAATTTTTAGGTATGTTGAAATACTATTGCTTAATTTTTATTTAGATATCCAGAAAGGAGGCAACCTAATATATCCACTTTTTATAGGAAACAAAAAGTTTACTTAATCACGGATCATTTATCAAACCTCGTACGAAAGAATATAATAAAGAAAATCGGGAGGCTGAGGAAATTACGGTTTTGGCTAATGCAGAAGCTTACACTACAAACTCTTGTAGGGCCAGTGAAAAGAGCATAGGGATTTCAAAAACTAGAGTTCAAGAAATTCAAAAAAGCACAAATACAACCCATACAAATTTAGGCTCGTGCACCACTTACAGCCAGGGAATGCAGAGCGTCGGGTAGTCTTCTGCAATTGGTTTCGAGAAAGATGCGATATGGTTAGAGATTTTGAAAGGAAGGTTATATGGTCAGACGAAGCACATTTCAGTAATTCTGATATACTCAATAGGCACAATAGTAGATTCAGGTCCTAGAAAAATCAACACCAAATATTTCCCAGAAGACAACACGGCAGGTTTGGTCTAAATGTGTCCTGCTTCATATTAGGAACACATATAAAATTTTATATATTTGAGAGAAATCTAACAGCCAATCGCTATATAGAAATTTTAGAGGCAGCTATAGCTGAATTACTTGACGATGTTCCTCTAGCGCAAATTAACGAAATTTATTTTCAACAGGACGGTGCTCCTGCACACAATTCTGGAATGACGAGATTATTTCTGGACAATAATTTTACCAATCAATGGATCGGAACAAATGGACCTATAAGATGGCCCCCTAGGTCCCCAGATTTGTCGATTTTAGATTTCTTTCTATGGGGATATCTGGAAAACAGAATTTACAAAGACCACTATGATAATGTCCAAGATTTAGAAAATGCAATAAGAGAAAATTTTCGCTATTTACAAAATCATCCCGTTATTTTGCTTAATTCCCTAAAACGAATACGAAAATTGTGCGAAGCATGCATAGAACAAAATGGAAATCAGTTTGAACAGTTCTTTTGATTTCCTTGGTTATTGTAGTTCTTATACGACAGTTGATTTTTGCTGAAAGGCTTGTTACATATTAATTTATTACTGTTTTGTTCTTGTGTTACATAAATCTAGGTAGGTAGTACTTTTTTAGTGCGAAATTATCAATACATATTTTGATAAATAGATTTAATTACATATTTATTTTGATTTATTGTTAGGATGTAGATATTGTTAACGACTTTAAATAAAAGGCAGCATTGTTTTGCATGGCCTACTGCAAAATTTGGGATGATAATTATAAAAATTAGGATTTTTGTTGTTGTTTATTAAAATAGACTCATCATATTATATATTTTTGAGAAGCTTTTAAAAGGACAAATCAATTTCTGGACAAATATACAGGGTGTCCCATTTAAAAAACACAACTTTGGGTCATATCTAAAAAATAACAACTCAAACGAAAAATATGACTACGCCACTGGATCCAGCGTAAAAAACTGCATAAGCAGCAATTTTTCCCTTTGCGTTAAGTTAAAGGATAACCGAGATACGAGGGGGGTCCCAAAATGCAAAATTTTCTAATTCGCCCTGTATCTCATAAACGAGGAAGGCTATGAAAAATGTGTTTATGGCTTCATGAGTTTCACAAAAAATTAGCTTAGGTTCGTGAAAACCGCAAGGTTCTATCTTTAAAAAGAAGCGAGATACCCTGCTTTTGCAACCAAATCCGGACACCTTGTACTATATGATTTTTGTGCAAAATTTGAGGTAAATTGGTTGTAGTTTTTTAGTAACAATTCCACTAGATCGCCATGTTGGATTTTAACGAAAATGTTATGCGGTCATCCCCATATGACCAAAACTTGAAGTCAATCGGATAGGTAGTTTTTTAGCTATGTTGCGAACAGACAGACAGACCGACAGACAAACAGACAGGCATCTAGTGACAGCGAAACGAAGATCTGAAAAAATCTCGGGGGTGGGGGGGTGATGTTTTCACGATTACAATACTGCCCTTTTACGAGGGAAGTAATTAAAAACAACTTCCTTCGTACAGAATTCCACTACACAAAGATTCGGCAATTTATGAATTTATATAATTCTAGGTAATTTACCGATTTTTTGCATACTTAATTAACAACTAACTAATGATTTAAATTGCATTTAAAAAATGATCGTGTACCCTATTCATGTCGGCCAGTGTTTTTAAGAATCATATGGTTCGTGGACTCGCAGAGGGGTCCGGGAGGGGGGACCGGTGAACGTTTTCGTCCTCTGATATCAGCTGAGCCGGCGTGGATCGCGGCGACCCGCGGCTATTTAAAAACGTTACACAACCGAAAAATCCGAGCAGCAGCTGATTATGGGATATGCAAACAGCATAGGCCGGTGATTTTGTAGGCCCCGTGTTTACCGATTCAATTGCGAGATGCCTGCTAATTAGATTCGAGGCTTGCGTCTAATGAGTGACACAGTTAGATAGACGAGAAAACGGTGGAAAGCGTTTTGGCTCCGGAAATAAAGATAGATATTTGGTTGGATGAAAGTATTTTAGAGAGTAGTGAATAAGATTTTTTCCTCATCATAAACCTATCTGAGTAGTCGGTTGGGCTCATAATGCCGAGAGGGAGGCACAAATCCAGGTCGTATAAGTACAATTGCTTTTTTAACTTCCGGTTGTTCAATACATGTGAAACTATGGTTTGTAGCGTAAAGAGCTCTAGCAATTTACTTATCGATTTCCTCATTATTAGACTTGGTTGTGCGTATAACAAAAGCGGATACAGATCCAGGGCTTGAGTTAGATATAGTTGAAGATAGGAGCGATTGTGAAGTACTAGCTTCAACCTTCCAAAAATACCAGACAGCCAAGCTATGCATATTTTATGAATCGGTACAACGGAAAAAAAAGATTAGGTTTATAGTCTAAAAAAATCATTGCTAGAAAATATGCTCGACAGGAAAAGTCTTATGGTACGTATTTAACAAAAATAAAAAACTAAAAGAAATACATTTTCCCCTTTTGTATTTTTTCCTGTTTGAGGGGCTCAAATATTGGTAATAAAATAGTAAAACATTGAGCTAGAAAATATGCTCGACAGGAAAAGTCTTATGGTACCTATTTTCACTGTTATTCCTTCCACAATCCCTTTCGGTCATTGCATAAAAACAAAAATAAAAAACTAAAAGAAATACATTTTCCCCTTTTGTATTTTTTCCTGTTTGAGGGGCATTTTAATCAAAGTTTCATTACTTTTGGCATACGAATCATACAATACGATAAAATGAATTAAATAATACTGTAATGTAAACTGTACTTACATTTGAAACTAGTCCTGCACAAGTACTGGCACTATCACTGCAATCAGTTTTTTTTCTGCCATTGTTTCATTTTTTTTTCACATCTCCTCCAGTAGAATTTCATTCCTTCCACAATCCCTTTCATTTCCAAATTACATTTTCTGCAGGTTGCTCTGCTGCCATTTTTCCCTTCAAATGTATTGGATTTTTCAATAAAATATGGCCAAATAGGATCTTTTTTCAACCTCCACTTCTGTGAGACATGTTAAAACAGTAGCCAAATAAGGGGTAAGAAATACGCGACTTGATACTAATGGGCGGAGAGTAAATTAAGAAATAAGGTCGATTCGCGTCACTCACACATTATAAAGACAGATGCAGTTTCTTATTCTGACTGGAACCTGGATGGGAATTTTCATGCATGGTGGAATGAAGAAAAACAACATAATAATAATTGTTATAATGAAAAAATCAATAAAAATCAAGGCATCATGATTTTTTACATTTGGTTGATCCGAAAGGGTGATGTAAACTATCTTACATAGACAAAATTTATACTTTCTGGTAAAATAAAATACATTGCTTAAAATCCGACAACACCGTTGCTCAGTATTGAATCGCAGTATACATGAATTCACAAAACTGTGGTAAAATAGTGAACCGAATAAAGCGGTGATGCTTTAAGTAGAAGCATTGTTTTTGGCGATTTATGTGAGTTTTTAAATAAGTTCTTTGTCATTATGGTGTGTAAGTGCGAAGCAAAAATTGGAACTATTTAGTCCTACGTCTCTTTTATAGGGTAAATCAAAATGTTATTGTTTTTCTATATTAATTGGCGTATACATATTATGAGATTCTTCCTAGTATTTATTCATTTGTGAGTACGGTGAATTGCTTTAAGGGTAAATAGGGCCTGTAACTGCTATTTTATCGTTCTCTAGGCGGCAAAATTTCCGCACTTTTTTTCCCCACCAACATAATAAAATTAAACATAATAAAAGTTCTCAGACAAAACCAATGTAGGTAAATTCAAAGAACGCAGGTATATTATATAAGTGTGTCCCAGATTCGCTTCTCTATATAGGGATCTTGGCTACTATTATTTTACCTACAGCAAAGGTTAAATGGGAAAAGTTTTAGAGAAAACTTAGCGCATTCAATATCCGGCCTCAGATTTACGGTCGGTCAATTGGTTTTGGAAATAACGGCGAAAAAACGAAAGTGACGGATTTCGTTTTTCGCCAGTAAATCCAGAACGTAAAATTTGACAGCTGTCAGACACTTTTTTAAGACGAATAAGATGGCGTGTACAACATGTCTCCATTGCCTTTTGTTATCCTCCAACCCGCCTCAACTTTCATTTTTCTTATGGCCTCCATATTGGATTATTTGATTTTTGGAAAGAGCTTAAAATTTCCTGTCTAGTGATGCATCACAAGTGCATAAAAGATTTAACTATCATCGATATACCACACTTCGTAAAGTTAGGTCTCAATTTTTTCTAAGGAGGCCATGATTTATTTGTAACAAAAGTAGGCTTTGACGTTAAATAAATCAAAATATACTTAAGGAAATTGATTTTCCAAGATGACTACGCTTCTGTGAATGGTAGGCTAGGAAGTGTAATGAAAATCCCGATTTTGTAAATCATGTCTTGTGGTCCGATGAGAGTAGGTTTGGGAATTGTGGAGTTTTTAATAGGCACAACAGTCATCATTGCCATTGGGCTGTAGAAAACCCTCACGAAGTGGCAGAGATACATCTGCAGATCAGATTTGGAAGTAACGTTTGGTTTGGGGTCATTGGTAATTTAATTTAACTTAATCTGTTTTAATTGGGTACTAATTATTAATCATCATACCTTGAGCTTTTGCGAAACCTGGTTGTACCAGCTTTACTAGCTACTCTAAGGGAAGATGAGTTTAGAAGAACTTGGTTTTAACAGGATGGATGTCCGGTTCATAACACCATTTAAGTCAGGAACTTCTTAAGAGAGCAGTTTGACGAAAGAATTATTTCCTTAAATGGCCCAATATCTTGACCTCCTAGATTCCCTGACCTCTCGCCCTTAAATTTCTACCTCTGAATTTGATCCCCCTGCGACCGTAGAAATCCTGAGACAAAGAGTTTTGGACACATTTAGAAATATTAACGGAAATACACTTGCCAGGGTACTACATGCAAATGGACGTCATTTTGCAAATATATAAATTAATGTATACAATATGGCGGCCATAAGAAAAATGAAAGTTGAGGCGGGTAAATCTCAAGGCGGATATCGAATGCGCTAAGTTTCCTTTAAAACTTTTCCCATTTAACCTTTGCTGTAGATATAATAGGAGCCGAGATCCCTATATAGAGAAGCAAATCTGGGACACACTGTATATACACCAATATCCCTTTAAACATATTATTTAACATGAAAAGTATATATAGCTATAAGGCTTAGCGCCGAAAATACTATTATAGGATTATCTGCTTTTTTTAGTGGCACAATGGCGCCGAAATTATGAACAAAAAAATTGATTCTTTGAGTAAATGCTAATATTTTTATAACAATAAAATGTTTTTTTTATTGTACTTGTATGTTTTTCCTGCGATACCTAACGAAATGTGAAAAACACAAATTTTCTACAAAAGTCAAAATCGTCGGGCAAAAATTAAAAACTGTGCTGCTCCAACATATATAATGTATATACATAAAGACCCGTGGGTAAGAGCAGTTCCTTTTTCACGATAATTTCCTGTAGATTGACTCCACTATTGATAATAATCGTTTATCCGTAAAATATTTATAAAATCGGCCTACGGACGGGAAGTTCGCAAACCCGATAAAATTCCCGCTGGCTGTCTGGCTGGCTTCTCCTCGGCTAGTCTGGCAGTTAATTGTGTCTGATGCCGTGACCTAGTTCAGTTTGCCGAGGCGCATTATTACGTTACACACGTAACGAAGGTTCGGCTTTTTCCTATCGGTCTAATTAATGCGTGTTATTAATAAACGTTTTTAAACGAAACACCGTCAATGGGTGGCTCAATATTTTCTATCCGCTTTTTAACCGCCTTCAAAAAAGGAAGAGGGGTTCTCATTTCGATCCTGCGTTTTATTTCATGTATACTCTTTCTTTATAATTTGCCCCCAATATTGACTTAGATAGAAAAAACATGTTTAATTTAAAAGTTGTAGGGGTTTTTATTACGTAGTTTACAGAAAAATTATAATTTACGTTTACAGTATTCATAATATTCAGGGTAGTACCGTTCTGTGAGAAAGATTTTGCCATAACATTGAAATGCTTTAACATATTATTGCCTTAAAATTTGGTGTAAAAGTGTAATTAACTAGAAAAGTAATTTGGACTTACTTTACTTTATACGTATTTGGAACCATTTACGCTAATACTCGAAAACTGACCATAAGGAGCGGAAATAGATTGTTTATCTCTCACACAGCGATACTAAACGTAGTGGCATTTTGGCAGTGAGCTGGCACCACTACCACTCACTAGAGACAGTTTTGGGGGCTGTCACAGGAATAATAAGTGAAGTGTATAACGGGGGAGGGGGCGAAGTAGAAAAGAGTGCTAATCTGAAAATATTGCTAATTCTCTATACATATGCACAAATATAAAAAGGCGGCACTTTTTATATTAGTTACAGTGATTTGAGAAAAAATGTATATTCTACGTCCAAAATTTTTACCTAGGTTTAGGCCTCTAGAAGTTTGAAGCGGACCTTATAAATCTTCGCATAAATAGAACTAAAAAGAGCGAAGTACAGTGGCGTAACTACAAACTTTTGGCCCCCCGCAGCTTTTGAGACAGGGCCCCCTATACGCACGATATGCTCGTATATAATCCATTTCAAAGCCAAAAAACTCTCAATTTTGTCGGAACAAACCTGTTTCAAAAATATGTCTACACAAGTGCTAATATAAAAACAGCGCAATAGACATATAAAAACCAATAAACCTAACAATAAAAAATATTGAGTTCTCTTGCCAAATCATTTTCTGTCGCTAATCTCTCTTGAGATAGGTTTTAATAATTTTTAATTTTGAAAATGACCTTTTATTACTAGCTTCGCTTACAGATAAAGTTAGATATAAGATTAATGCTTTGATTGCCTTAGGAAAGCTAGATGCACATGTTGAATTTTCTATTAACAATTTTTCCGTAGGGGAATTTTCTTTATTATAAATGTTTCGTATAAGTGCGATACATCATTGTATTTGGGAGGTAATGAGCTTAAAAAAATTAAATAGAAAAGCTAGGTACGTTTTAAAAATAATAAAGTTAATGGGGGTGGGGGGAAAAAGCAAATATCGGAGGTGAGATTTAAAGGTACCATATTGTAGAGCGAAAAAAAAATTAACCTTTCAAATTTAAACTGGGTCCCTAAAATCAATAGTTTTTGAGATATTCATTGAAATATGTTTAGGTCTTTTTCACAAATCGCCTCGTATTTCATAAAATAACATACATTTTGCCAGAAAACAAAAGGGTCTTGTGAATGATTTTCAAGAAAGGCATTTTTTTCTAATTTAGCCGACCTCATAGAACTTACCGTCTTAAATATACTAATGATGAGCATCCAAATTGTCACCACCCTGCATAATTCTTCAACTGAATTTTGTGAAATGGATGTCAAAATTGATAATTTTATATATAAATATATATTTTTATAAACTTAAATTTTTACTTTTTTCCCAAATCAATGTAGCACCCAAGATTCCATATTATTAATTAAAATGCATTAAAAATATCGCTTTTATTTGTAAGAAAAATAGCAGACATATTTTATATTTATACCTTATACCTACCTTTACTTTTGAAACTGGAACAGTGACGGTTATATATAATAACACATATATATTTTTTATAAACTAAAAAATAAATTTTTGAAATCTCGCTGTTCGGTGAATCCCGGATAATTTTCACTATTAGTTAGTATATCAGTTTTATTGGATACAAGTAAAATTATAGTTTTCTTTTGGATCCGTTTTCACAGGGCCCTTCGCATCCGCGCCCCCCCCCCCCCGCGGTGCGTGGGCTAGCGGGGGTGTAGTTACGCCACTGCGAAGTAAATGTTTTTTTTTTTTAATAAAACAGACTTCAAAAAAAACTTAATAAAAAAAATACTCTCCTGAGCAAAAATATAGCATAATATAACAAGCTTCCATGATATTTAATAGAAATATGTTGCATCAAAAGGCAGATAAAAGAGGTATAAAAAAAAGAAAACTTAAGAAAAAAATGGGGCTTTCACTCTGATTTTAGTAGAACGCTGGTATTGTTGAAGATACTTTCTACAGGAGGTATAAAAATCAAAATTTTGCAAACCCCGTATTAAACTGAAAAACAAATTGGACTTTACAAACAGGCACCTGTTAACTCTTGTTTATATCGTTTTTAGGGAAGATACTTTGATGATATATCACATTATGTTTGTGTTGCACCTTATGGGAAAAATCAACGTGTTGTTTGTTCAATGATACCGTATACAGTGTGTAAAAAAAGTAAGGAAATGGCGGAATATCTCAGGTACCGCTTACCTGAATCTAAGGAAAATATAATATACAGGGTGATTCAGGAAATGTCAATACTTCAGGTACTATTCAGGACCAAAAAATTAACATAAAAGTCTATATAAATAAGTGTCGGCAACGCCTTAGTTCTTGAGATACAGGGTGTTAAAGTTTTTATTTCATTTTCCTATTTTTTAATGGAGTGAAATTGATATACGGGGGTTTTTTGGTATGACAAATTCGAATCTAGTATTAGTATTGCTCTTACTTGTAGGGGGCGCCACCTACATGTCTTTCTACTCCTTCGAACAATCACAACTTTTTGGTACAGTCTTGTATTACATTTTTGAGTATACACATATAACAAATTATTCCCTTGCCATTTCTACGTCAAAAAGGTATACCTGTTAGAAGTGGATACGAGCAACCGTTTTGGAGATATTTGGATTTAAAACAATTTCGGCGCATGTAATTTTTTATCGCAAAATTTTAAAAGTTTGTTATTTTGTCCAAATTTAAACGCATCTTGGCACAAAAGCTTTGAAATGAAAGACTAACACATTTTTTTGAGGTGTGTATACAGTGCCTCAGACATAAACTAAACAAAAGGTATTTAATTTTTATTAAAATTGTTATTATTAAGTTGTTTTTAATAAAATCTAGGTTACGTTTCATAATTTTCAAAAATTCCACCATTTGCTTCTAAGCACAGGTCAGCTCTATGGTGTATAGCTCTGGTTGCTCTGTGGATACATTCGGGCGCATTTCTTAGTGTTTGTGCTGCGTTTGTTATCCGATCCAATAATGCTTCTCTTGTATTTGCTTTAGTGGAATATACCAGTGATTTGAACCATCCCCAAAGACAATAATCCAAAGGATTAAGGTCTGGCGATCTAGGTGGCCAATTAAACGGACCTCCCCGACCAATCCATCGGTTTGGAAAATTTTAGTTTAAAAAATCGCTTACAAGTAAACTGTAGTGTGCAGGGGCTCCATTTTTTCTCCTGTAAGACTACCGTCGATTATAAATGGACCAATTAAATGACCATTTAACATTCCACACCACACATTAATGCTAAATTTATGTTGGAAATTATGTTCTACTGTTGCGTGAGGCTTTTCATAGGACCACTGGTGTTCATTGTGAAGATTATTTATACCATCACGCGTGAACTGTGCTTCATCAGTGAACAGAACATACCTATACAACCTTCGATCTTCATTAATCCAGTTACAGAATTGCATTCTCAACTCAAAATCACCCTCCTGCAAATGTTGAACCCGTTGTAAATAAAATGGGTATAAACAATTAATGTGAAGATTTCTCCAAGCAGACGATTGTGTAATTTGATAAGTATCTGCAATCCGCGTAGTGCTTATGCTTAGATCATTTTCGACGGCATTGAGGATAGCCTCTTCTACTTCAACGTTGGGTCCCGATTCCCTTTCAGATACAATTTTCGCACTTGGAAACATCCCAGATTCTCCAGCAGTAGTGAATACTTGTTGAAAAACTCTTCTATCTGGAAAACGACGCTGGTACTCCGCAACTGCTTGAATTGCGACCCCATTGCAGAAGCCATAGACGAATATCATATCTGCATATTCACGATGCGAGAATATCACAGGCATAATGACGTATTTAGATCTAAAGTTTCTTAAATGATTATTGTTAGATAATAAAAGTTATGAACAGAAATTGACAGTGACAAAATTTGATCTTATTAACTGACATTACTATTGCTTAGTAACAGGAAAAACGATGAGAACACCAACCAGCAGTTGTTCTGTCAGGCAAGGCACACTTCTATTTTTTTACAATACATGCATACCTTATGTGAATTTGATAAAAAAAATCACATGCACCGAAACTGTTTTAAATCCAAATATCTCGAAAACGGTTGCTCGTATCCACTTTTATCAGGTATACCTTTTTGACGTAGAAATGGCAAGGGAATAATTTGTTTTGCTCAAAAATGTAATACAAGACTGAACCAAAAAGTTGTGATTGTTCGAAGAAGTAGAAAGACATGTAGGTGGCGCCCCCTACAAGTAAGAGCAATACTAATATTATATTCGAATTTGTCATACCAAAAAACCCCCGTATATCAATTTTCACTCCATTATTTACATTATCACAGATTTTATTTCAAAAATAGGAAAATTAAATAAAAACTTTAACACCCTGTATCTCGAGAACTGAGGCCTTGCGGACACTTATTTATATAGACTTTTATGTTTATTTTTTGGTCCTGAATATGTACCTGAAGTGTTGACATTTCCTCATGAATCACCCTGTATACACTTAGGTATGAAATTATGCCGGACCCAATGGCGAGTTCCGTATTGCTGCCAAGTTTACCGTTTTTCTGTTATGAAGGGAAAATATTTTTTTAAGGGAAACCCTATAATATAAACCTTTCTTAAAATCTCCATAAAATTCCCAATACTTTTTATGAAAGATAACAGTTTTTGCGAAAATGAGGGTCTAATATCCATAATTTATTGAATTAATTTTAAGAATTGAAATTTTAATTATACTGGGTTATGGGGATACAATGCGATTAGAAATGCGAAACTTTCAAGATGTTTGTAACATTTTTTATGACAAATATCCTAATAGAAATCCAGTAACTAAATATACCGTAAGTAAAATTAACAAACAATTTCGTGAAACTGGAAAGGTAAAAGATACTGTCCGTTCTGGCTGACCGAAAAGCCCAATAATTCCTTATCTTGCTACCAAAATATTCGGAAGAAAAAACAGTAACTCGACTTTAAAAATAGGTTGTTAAAAACAGCGGAAACAATAGAATACAAAAAAGAAACACAACACACACAATTACAACAAACAACAAATTAATGAAACTAAGTATGGCTAAAACTGTATGCTTAGAGTCCCACGTCCAATATGGAATAGCTTTTTGGGGACTAACTAGCTAATACTTCGTCACATCTGTATTCAGATTGCAAAAGAGGGCAATCAGATACATGTGCAAGGCAGGAGTATATGATCATTGTAGGCCATTGTTTTTGAAAGAAAGACTGCTGACACTACCCTGTTTATCAATCTTGGAGACAGTGTATCTTATACATAAAAAATACAAAAACTTAATTCAAACTAATGCTTATAATCAACGTAATACATTAGAATACCATTGCAAATACCAAAGTCTGCACTAATAAAATAATCAATAATTTATGAAAGTATAAAAATATATAATCACTTACCTGCAGAACTAAAATGCATTCAGAACTTACCACAGTTTAAAAAACGGAGATTGGTTACTAAGGCATACTATGATCTAATCGAGTATTATATCGATACACTTAACTATAACCATAGTGCAAGTCTTTGAGGGAACATACCAATATCAATTTTATTTATTGTTTGTCTATTTTGACTGTGTTTGACATAGGTTGGTTTTATGAAAAGTAGGACTTTTGTGTAACAATTTAATTGCATTTGTTAAAAAAAAAAACATTTATTATGTTTAATTGTTAATTTTTAATCTATTAAGTATTATCATCATTATTTTAATTTGTTTCTGTAGTCTTGATAAGAGAACTACTCTTTGATAGTCTTAGAAATATTGTATAATTTTAACAGTTCCTAAAAACAAAAATTTACTGTTTACATCGGTTTTCTATTTCTTTTTGAAGCTGCTATGTTCTTTATTTTAATTTTATTTATTATTACAGCTTTTTCAGTAAGATTTGAACTTTGGACAATAAAGCATGTTTTGACTTTGACTTGAAGTAAAGTGTTTAAAATGTTGTCCGTTTACTTCCTGACAGTAGGCCAAATACTGTGGGACAACATTTAATACATTAAAATTCGATTTGTATTCGCTCCTTTAAATCCTCGTGGTCATTGGGCTTAGTTTTATACACGACATCTTTAAGGTGTCCCCACAAAAAATAGTCGAGGAGAGTCAAGTCCGGAGATCGAGGTGACCTTTCTATTGTACCCCTACGTCCAATCCATCTTCCAAAAAAAAAAACATTAGCTAAATATTCCCGAACATTCCGAGCAAAATGCGGTGGAGCACCATCTTGCTGAATCCGTATTTTATCATTTGGTACACTATTACCTAAAAAAATCAAGTGTAAATACTTAATTCAGCAATTTCGGTCCTTAAAAAATTCAAATATCATTCATTCTCCAATGAATTTTGCACCCTTTATATCACACCAAACATTTATCTTTTGGGGAAATTGGGTATGATTTTCACGTATCCAATGTGGATTTTCCCTGGCCCAATATCGACAATAGGGAACTTGAATACATTTTTAAATACGAAAAAATACTAAAGATTATAAAGCCACGTGGTATTTAAACAATATATCTAAAAAAAATATATATTTTATTGCCTTCCCCGCCGACAAAAGAAACTAAAAAAGCCCCAAAATTCAAATTACGTCACCCGACCAAAAACATGACATGACGTCATTACGTATACCCGAAATTTTGCAACGTTCAACAACAACAGGCGTCATTCGTCAAGGCGTCAACCAGACGACATTTGTCTATTTTGTGTTTAATGGAGGACATTAACAGCATTTTGTGATTTCAGTTTTGTTAGTCCCGAGTTTGTTTTGTTCAGTTTGTTATTTACTTGAATTATATTAATTATTAATATGACTATAAAAATATATAAAAATTAAATCACAAAATAAAAACAAACAATACTGCCATCAACCATGACAGCTGACAGCCAGCTAATATTGCATTTTTGGCCGCTCGTTGGCGACGTTGCCATACTGTTAAGATGTGACGTCATCTTTGTCAATCAACAAAACTGAAATTGTCAAACATATCAGGTAACCTTTTGTGAGCAGGTATTTTAATAAAAGATAATAGATTAAATTAATAAATATAATACCCTTATTTTCACAAAAACTGTTGACTTTCATAAAAAGTGATATAATTTAGGGTGTTCCATTAAAAAAAATTCCGTTTATAAACAGAAAAACGGTAAACTTGACAGCAATGCGAAACTCGCCATTGGATCCGGCATAATTTCATACCTAAATATAGATATTTTCATTAAATTACAGATACCTGAGGTATTTCGTGGTTTCCTTACTTTTGATACACGCTGTACGAATGTATCCGTTTTATTTTAAAAATTAAAGTGCTTTTTTTATATTTCCCGAAAGATTCCCCTGTTTATAGAATCATTCCGATGTTTCTGAAATTGTACATCATTACTGTGTATTATTGCTTCGACCTACACCTTTTCTAGTCAGAAGCCCTTCAAACGCCCATCCAGCCCCCTATTTCATGCCGGGGGTTATTATTTCTACACGAACAGCTGTTCTACTTAGCTTTCGACGCGTGGCACTCCAAGAAACTCGTTGGACGTTGTATAATTGAACCAGAGAATTGCGTCGTAGCAAAATAAGTTTTTACCTTTTGGTATAATTCCTGCATTAATCGACCGAGAGTAAGGAACTGTCAAGGTCGTGTTCTTATACGGATTGAAATTGCGCTTCAAGTTTCGTGCTTTCCCGTCGAATTTGATCTATTGCGAGGAATTTAATACGATTAAGAAACATATATTTACGGTTTATGAATGCCATTACGAGAATAACCTTTAATCAAATTTGGTTTTATTAAATAAGCACAAGACATTTTTACATCTCAAAAATTAATATGCGGGTTGTACCACCGGGAAATGGATCGATCGATTATGGAATAAGTATAATCGGCAAAGATCTGAAAATTTGACATACTATTGTCGATGGAAGCCATCAAGCTTAAATATTTTCAACAAGGCGGCACTTCCGGTTATACCGCAAATAGATGTCAACTTGCTTATTTTAAACGAAGCATCCTGTATATTATTTTATTTCCTCATTCTACGTAAAATTCTAGACATAATTCATGTATAATGTGCTATACCGTTTTTGACATTTTTGATATTTTATGTCAAAAATGACGTTTTAAAGCCGAAACATTGCCAATTTTTCCTATATGGAAACTTTTATTGTATCAGTTGGGAAAATTTCTTTGTAGACAAATACCAATTTAGCACATTTTGTGGGCAATTTTGATAAATAATAATACAGGGTGTTGTAAAAATAAGTAAAAACTATTAAAATTTTTTTTTTTCAAATGGATCTACCCATTTTTTTAATCTCGTCTTATTTAGCAAGAAAAATAAGGTTGTCTATCTCTAATATTTTTAGTTTCCGAAATTATTGCCAATTGAACATTTTTCTATTGGAAATAATATGCTATTTAATCTTTTGCTTAACTTGATATCATATTTGTGAGCAAGACTGACGCAGTGGCGGTTATTCAGCTGGAGTAGGTGAAGTGCTACTTCACCAGGAAAAATAAACAAGCAAACATCTAACTATATTTATTATATATTTCTTAAAATTTTAGTTTTTACATTCATTTATTCACCTAATTGGTAAAAAATAAATTGTACATCTCGAATAAATATTTTAATTGACCATTGGCGGCATGTCCTTTTAAAATTTTTAAACGAATTTTATATATATATTATATAACTCTAACAGTGGCGCAAACCGCTTTGACTTTGCTGGAGGTGCTATGTTTAGTTTACGATTTTCCTACTATGTTGCCATGACAACGCGTTCTTGATGACGTCGAGCCCAGCGCCATACAACGTTCTCGGTGAATTGCAGGCGCAGTACACTACACCCACGTGTGATTCAGTTTGCGGTGGTTGTTTATTTTTATTGTCGCGGATTTCGCTGCAACCGGTGAGTTCCTTTGCGGTTAACTTGACTGTTTTGTGTTATATTTATTTATGGTGTTGTTACAACTTCAAATTCGAAGTAAATGTGATTGTTCAAGACTGGAATAAAATTAAAAGACGTCTTTGAATTTATTACAAACTCTGACAAATCTGATGAAAAATCAATCCGCCTTGCGAAATGATTTTTAGGTGGGATGAACGATTTTGAATTCACGTTTCTGGCATTAGTGTCTAATGACATTTTCTCATTCACGGACATACTATTTGACGTTCTTCAAAAAAAAATAGCTTGACATTCATTTGTGCATATCCAATATAAAACGCTGTCGTGAGGCGCTCTGTAAAAAAAGAAATGAACATTTTTTTAATACCAATACAGAAATAAATCATTACAAACGCGAGCTTGCTAAGCTTTCACCTGAAGAAATTAGGGCTAAGTATAGAACCCTTTTTTATGAAATATTGGACCATATTTTAATGGAAATTACACTAAGATTTCAAGACTGTGAAAAACTTACATTTTCATGTTTGGCAGGTTCTGCTAAATTTTCCGAATATATAGTTTAAATTTTCCGACTGGCCCGTTTGAAAATTTGTTACAGTTATATGGGGAAATATTTTTAAAAAGTCAACGACTTAAAAATGGGCTTGGTCTTATTTTTGCCAATGAGCGTAATTGGAATATATCGCTGCAAGAGCAAGTGGAAAAAATTAATAAAAATAAATATATTTTTACCGAAGCATATAAATTGTTTTCCTTTATTTTGACAATACCGTCGACAAGTGCTTCAGTGGAAAGAAGTTTTTCTTATTTCAAAACTTGTTTAAGAAATACAATATTTCAAAAAAGACTTACTTCTCTTGGCAATATTTCAGTTCAAAAGGAATTTCTGGAGGAGATTAGAGCAACTCATCCATTTTATGAGGATGTTATAAATAAATTTGCTGTTATGAAGGATAGGAGAATTGATTTAGTATACAAAATTTAGATAAGTCGAAAAAAATATTCTACCCCCTGCACATATAAAAAAATTCTGGACAAAAAAGTATTGCGATATTTTCTTGCTTCATTTGCACTTCACTTACTTTTTCACCCGCGAGCCACCACTGGACTGGCGTACTTGTTATGGAGTCACGGTCAAGTGGTAATTTTCATCATGCAATATTGAGGTCGCTTGAAAATAGGGATGACAATGGTATCACCTGCAAACAATCAAAAAACACTTTCCTGCTCTGCTTTAGTTCCTCGAGTTTAAAAATTATCGGTGAACACAAAAAAACTTTCAAAACACTGTCTGCAACCCTGCACATAACAAACAAATCTATTCAAACTAGTTCTAGTTTCAAAATGTATATAGATTGTGAGACGGCGTGTTTATATCGTTGCCATTGATACATCACGTTATGAATGGCATAGTCATCGCCTATCGCGATTCCGTGTGGTTTTCTTTGTGTATTGTACTCAGTGTCGACATTTGTAACAAAAATAAACTATTATATACACAAACTCGATCGAGTTCCTTATCAATGTTTGCGGTAATAATTTATGACATCATTTGTTCGTATTTCCAAAGCTGTTTACCCGTAGTGGAGAGAGAAAGTGAAGGAGACCAACGAACTTTTTAGGGGAAATACCTACAAAAATGTATCTTATTGATTGTAGAGGAAAAATCATACATAATTATCATATAGATTAGTGCAAAGACGACATCTTATCCAGGCTATATTAAATTTTACAAAGACAATCAGTTTAGTCCGGTATTTCAAAATCAAAAAAAATCAAAATCATTTATTCAGCCAATTACACTTGTAATATTCAATTTTATATTTACAATCATACCGTAGATTAAAATTTCAAGTTATAAAAAAATCACAAAAAAGAGAAAAAACAAAACACATGTATTATCATTCTAACTCTCAGTAATAAGTGGTGGCTTCCGCCCATATCTAACTTCTATAACATTACCCTCTCCAGAAGTAGTAAGCTCCATTGACTAGCAAATTGTCCAAGGAAATTTTAAATTTGTTTGTCTCTAAGTTAAGCATATCTTTGTAGTAGCCTTTAATTAGAAATAGAGGTCAAAAATATTTTGCCTATAGCGACTCAAGTCTAACCTAAGGAAGTAGATCCTGAGTGCTTCTGAGCCACTCGTGTTATACCTACATAAGTTATGAATTTCATTATGACGTATATATCTAGAGATGTTTTTAATAACCAATACTGACATGTGATAAATACAGAGACGATACTGTTAACAATTTCTGTTCTAGAAACTTTTGTTTAACATATTCTCTATTGACACACTGAAATATTACTTGTTAAATTAAAAATTTAAAGAGTATTTAATTTAAACTAAAAAGAAAGGAGACAAAATTAGTGAATGATAGGCCTTCACGAGGGTACATTTATGTGTTCATATATATATATATATATATATATATAATATATATATATATATATATATATATATATATATACAGGGTGTTAATTAATGTCGTGGACATATTTCAGGGGGTGATAGTACTCGACAAAATAGGAAAAAAATGCCAATATATACATGGTCAAAAACACACCATTTTCGTTACACAGGGTGTTAAAGTTTCAATTTTTATCTCGTTTTTTGCTTTTTTTTCCAGTTCCAATTGAGACAATTAGTTCAAATTTAGAACATGTATTAAATTTAAGAATCTCTACGATACAATATCAAAATCGTGGATGGCAGTATACAGGGTACTACATTTTTTGCACCACCTACAAGTTTATCTTGCGGAACTTTTTTTGGAGCACCCTGTATGAATTCTGATATAAAATTTAAACTCTTTGTTCATTTCTTTAGCTCTTTCGTATTTTGCATTATTCTCGTATCTTTCACAGTTTTCGACTTATTTGCAATAATCGATGCATTGCATCGATGGCATGTAGGCGAAATTAAGCAAAAAATTATGAAACGGGTTTTATTTGATTCATGATAATGAACAATTAGATAAAATTATTACAGTTAAATTGAAAATAAAACAGAATTATAAAAGTTGTTGAAAATGTTCGCCTCTCGCTAGAATGCACGAATCAAGTCTTCGCCTCATGGACTGACAGACTCTGTCAAATATTCCATATTGCGAATGATGTCGCATGAAGCTTTTATTTTGTTTCTTAAATCTTCTTTTGTCTGGATTGGGGTTGATACACCAATGTTTTCAGGTGTCCCCAGAAAAAGAAATCCAGGCTATTCAGATCTGGAGATCTAGGGGGCCATGGCTGAGGTCCTCCTCGCCCTATCCAATGGTTATTAAAATTATTATTTAGGAACTCCCTTACTTCTATGCTGAAATGTGCTGGAGCACCATCGTGCATGAACCACATTTGATTTCTAAGAAGAATTGGTACGTCTTCTAGCAATACCGGGAGTTCGTCTTCGAGAAATTGACCTATCAAATAATCTCCAATAATAATGTCGGCCCATATTTACTGAAACTTGTTGCTGGAAATTATTTTCATGTATCGAATGCGGATTCTCTTCTGCCCAAAAATTATTGTTATGAAAATTACGTATGGCATTCCTAGAAAAATTTTCCTCATCGCTAAATAAAGTCGTGTTTCCAAATAATGGATTTTGGGCTAGCATTTGTAAGAACCACTGGCAAAAATTTAAACGGAGTGGAAAGTCACGTGGGAGAAGAGCTTGAACCCTTTGGATGTGGTAAGGATACATTAAGTTGTCTAATAAAATTTTCCATACAAGCACAAATAAAATGTTAAGTGTTGCTGCAATTTTTCTCGTACCGGTATCAGGATCATTTTCTACTGCATTCAGGACTGCTTCCTCGACTTCAGGACTCTTAAACGTTCTATTTGCTCCTGCAAAATGAGTGGATTTCTTGAATGATCCATTTTCACATAGCCGATTATGTACCTTTGCAAATGTTTGTCTATTGGGCACCATGCGATTTGGATATTTCTGTTCATAGAGTCGTCTGGCTTCATAACAATTGCCATTGGCAAATCCATAAATGAAAAGAATTTCTGCATATTCTTGATTTGTGAATTCAACCATCATTAAACAACTCGAAACAACTACGGAAACGTCAAACAAAAGAATATTTCTCACAAAATGTCAGATTAAAGAACAGAATTAACAAATGACCTGCCTCAGCCTACTACCTTTTTTTCCAGTTTCATTATTTAGCCTACACTTAATTTGCATATATGCAATTATTGCAAATAAGTCGAGAACTGTGATAGATACGAGAATAATGCAAAATACGAAAGAGCTAAAGAAATGAACAAGGAGTTTAAATTTAATATCAGAATTCATACAGGGTGCTGCAAAAAAAGTTCCGCAAGATAAACTTGTAGGTGGTGCAAAGAAATGTAACACCCTGTATACTACCATCCACGATTTTAAGAAGATTATTGCTTTATTGCACACACACACACACACACACACACACACACACACACACACACAATGAGGGCATAAAGTCTGGAAATCTTGAGATATGTCAAAGTAAAAAAGTTTCATATAAAAGTTGTATAGTTCCTTACGATTAATGATTCAAAAATGTCTTGAAATATACAGGGTGTTTTAAAATCAAGTTACACGCCAAAACTTCAGAATCTCTAATGGAACACCCTGTATATTATTTAATTTTAAGAATCTACATGAAATTCTGATCATATTTTATTAAGCATACCCTATCCCTAAAGTCAACTGTTTTTGAGATAAAAAAACGAAAAAATGGAAATTTGGCTTTAAACAAAATTAACTCATTTCCCTATGCAGAGTGAAACATGGTGGATTATTTTAGAACTCCCATAGAAACTGTTATGTACTGACAATAAACTGTGTCAATTTTTAACATATTGTTGGAGAGTTACTTTTTTCCTGATAAAAATGCTTTCAGAAAGAGAAAGAATAGAGATTCTTATGATGTTTGGATGGGGAGATCGCCAAAGAAATCTTGACGAAGCATGTGAACATTTTAATAATACGCATCCCGAGCGAGGACAAGCAATTGCAAAGTCCACAGTTAGCAAAATTATCAAAAAATTTCGTGATCATGGTTGTGTAAAAGATCTTCCCAGGACAGGTAGGCCAAAACTAGATGATGATATGAAATTGAATGTTTTACTCAGTTATAACGAAAATCCACATTTACCTACAAGCCAAGTAGCATTAGATTTAAACCTTAGTCAATCATCGGTAAAAAATATTCTGCACACGGCAAAGTATCATCCCTACAAAATAAGATTAATCCATGAATTAAATGAAGACGACTTTGACCGCCGATTTGAGTTTTGCGAAAGTATGCAAGAGCGGTGCAACCTGGATCCATTCTTTTGTAGAAATATTTTATTTTCTGATGAAGCCACCTTTTCTCTTAATGGTACTGTCAACCGACAAAACTGTAGATATTGGTCTACAGAGAATCCCAATTGGGCTCAAGTGGCTCATACGCAATATGCAGAGAAAATCAATGTTTGGGCTGGATTATTTCAAGATAGAATTATAGGTCCCTACTTTTTCGACGTAAATTTAACCGGCGAAATTTATCTTGATTTTTTACAACTCGAGTTGATTCCTGCCTAATATCGATGCGCTGAAAAATCGTATAAGAGATGAAATCCGACATATCCCACCTACTTTCATTCGAAATCTACAACAAGAATTCATCAATCGATTATGATATTGTCAGGACTTTAGGGATAGGGTATGCTTAATAAAATATGCTCAGAATTACATGTAGATTCTTTAAATGAAATAATATGTGTGTTCATAGAGTTCCATTAGAGATTCTGAAGTTTTGGCGTGTAACTTGATTTTAAAACACCCTGTATATTTCAAGACATTTTTGAATCATAAATCGTAAGGAACTATACAACTTTTATATGAAACTTTTTTACCCAACTTGTATAGTTTGTGCCCTCATATATACTATATATATATATATATATATATATATATATATATATATATATATATATATATAATGGCCTAGTGAAATGTTAAAAAAATTAATACTACAAAACAAAATTATACAATTTACTTAAAATTTTGCACACAAATCAAATATGAGAAAATCAACTTTACCAGTTTACATTTTGGTACGAATCCAAGATGACGAAACAAAATGGCGTGTTAATAAAATATTTTAAAATTCTGCCTGAACTGATAAAATTGTAGTACGAATGGCGGCCAAATAAAATGATTTTATTCGTGAAACAATCACCAGATTTTATATATAGTTTGGCGGTCTGTCAGTTCGCGGCGTGGCTTAAAAACTACTTCAAGGTATGGCGGAACAAGACTGAAACCTTAAAAAAATTATACCTGAAGAACTGATTATCCAATTTACCTCAAATTTTACACACAAATCAAATGTTACGTAGGCATGAACTAAAATCAAATATGGTGGAGTAAAATGGTGCTCTGTACAGATGTTTAAAAAATCAGCATATGTACCGCAATAAATTGAGACTTTTCCTATCAAAAGGAAAGATTTATAACCAGAGATGTTCCGGGTAACTAACATAGGACAGGAATAAGTATCGAGATTTACCAAATGAGACTTAACGTTTAATAGAAAAATATCTATCCACAAGTGACTTGTTTGACGTTTATAATCATGCACAAACTTATCAGCTTACCAAAGCGCGCGAGTACTATTGACAAATTCGAGAATGACGCTAGTTGTAGTCTTTAAATCGTTCTTGCAGTTTCACCAACCTAACAAACATTATCATAGCGAAGTGAGATGTATTTAAATATTAAATAGACTGTAGTTTATTTTTTCGACTTTTTGTAATGTAGCAATTTTTAAATAATTTAACGATTAACGTAACATGTTTAAATAAAGATTCCGAAAATACTTCACCTGGCTCGCTGATGGTTTTACCAATTTTAAATCGTATACGGTTACCCAATACAGTTAACGTTTAAAAAACACACTTTCAAGAATATTGTAATTCTGGTTAAAATACATCAAAGCCCCGACAGAAAGTCTGTCAACGCAATCAGCATATATGAATGAACTCTATCTGGGTCACAAAAGTCACACCACACACACACCGGCGGTAATAATTGGTAGTGCATTTTTGCAGCATTCGTTTGACTGCACGTGCGTAACGTGGTATATCCATTAAAATGTCGCGCAATTAGTGCTAAATAGTTGTGCCTATCAGGCTGTGGAGGGTAATTTCTGTTGTTTTTAATGTCGTTATTATAAAAATGGAAAACCGAAAGAAATTTTTGAACTATCATCTTAAAGAAATTGAAAAATCCTCAGATTAATGATGGTAAACGACTTCTAAATTAACATATCTAGATAATGCTGTAGTAAATTTTGACGAAAAATTACTCAATGGCTGGAGTAAAACTACCTGAGTCGTTCTCATTGTGTAGACAAGAGCTTGGCAATAAACAAATAAAAATAGTTGAGAGGGGCCGGGTAGGCTGTTGTAGAATAAATCAATCTAGCTAAGCAGTAGATCGAACAACACACGGCAACATTCAGGCCCCCCTAAATGGATGCAGGCTTTGAAAAGCGAGAGTAGCAGACTCTTGCCAAAGATAATTTGCGGCTGTCCCCAGATCTATATATTTTTCTATGGCGGCTATATTAAACCTTTATAACCTATATTAACCTCTGGAAACGGCAAAAAAAGATCTTCGTTACTCGTTACAAAAATAACTATTTTGCTATTTATGTTGTTTCCTCCAAATTTTGTTGATTATTAAAAAACAATATGATAACGTCCGTAGATACGTAAATAAATAAGAAATAAATTAACAGTCATTCGAACAAAATATTCTGCCTGTAGTAAGCTTATTCAAGTATAGGGTCCAAAAATCACGGACCATTATACTGACAAGCCTTTAAGTGCTTTCTATCATGTCTACTGGCTTAATTGACGACGTTTCGCCCTATACGGGGCTCATCAGTCTAATGCAGCCGTGTGGTAGAGATGATGGAAGACACTCAAGAGTATGTTGAATAAAAACGATGCACAATTTAGGCAGTGAGATATTAACCCATAGAGTAAGAGCTGCCATCTATGGAAACAAATGTGAGGTTTGTTGTTTATACCTATTTAGCGATGGTTAAAAACATTATACTGATAAAATAAATATCTAAGCGCGACATACTCAGCATTTCATTGTTTTGTGTAAGCCGTTATAACGTTATAACCGTTTTTTATTAACATTTTCGCCTAAAAAGCCGGTATCATGGATTTCATGACTTTGGGGGCCGTCTTTTCGCCAAAAAAATAATTGGTATCGCACGGCTTACACAAAAACAATGAAAGCCTTAGTATGTAACGCTTAGTTTTTCATTTTATCAGTATAATGTTTTCGAACATTACTAAAGAGGTATAAACAGTAAATCTCGCATTTGTTCCCATAGATAGCACCTCTTACTCCATGGGTTAATATCTCTCTGCCTAATATTTTCATCGTTTTTATGTTGGTATGTTGAATACCCCGTTGAGTCTTTTCCGTAATTTCTACCACACGGCTGCATTGGCATTTGGCCTGATGAGCCCCATATAGGGCGAAACGTCTTCAATTATGCCGATAGAGAAGATGGAAAGCACTAATAAACGCTTTACGCTAATATAATCAAATTATATATTTTTGAGATCAATAGAGAATGGCGTTTCATAAAAATAAACAATATACAGGGTATTCCATTAAAAAAAAAACGGATCTCTTACCCTAGACTTTTTGTATTTACACTTTTTCTCTATCTTTGTTAATAAATAATCCTGTAGGTGGGTGTCATAATAATGGGTGTCCAATTTTGACATTCCGATTTAAACTGGCCGCCATTTCTAAAAACTTAGTTGACAGTTTTCTTATAGTGACAGATGTAAAGAGAAAACTTTGCGATTAGTTGTGTCTTGGTCGACATGGAGCGATTATCCATCGAAGAACGAGTATTTATTGTGAAATGTCATTACCAAAATGGGGAATGTTTTGCTGAAACTGCAAGAAGATGCCGTACGCATTTCGGAAGAAATGCAGCACCATCTGTTAAGGTAATTGAAAATTTTATGAAGAAATTTGAGCAGATTGGGTCCGTAACAGCTAATAGACAACATGTTCACAATCGTGGTGTCCGATCAGAAGTAAAAATTGCTGCGGTGAGGGCTAGTGTTGATGAAAGCCCGAAAATGTCAGTTCGTAAACGGTCACAGCAAGTCAACATTAAAAAATCGAGTTTGCATAACATTTTAAAGAAAGATCTGCATTTGAAAGCATATAAAATACAGTTGACTCAAGAAATAAAACCAAACGATCATGTGTCACGTCGTACGTTTGCTAACTGGGCCTTAGAAAGAAAGCAAGAACGGAACGATTTCTTTCACAAAGTAATTTTTAGCGACGAAGCTCACTTCGAAATTGGCGGATACGTAAATAAGCAAAATTGCAGAATATGGGGTGACGAAAATCCAAGAGAAATACTGGAGAAACAACTGCATCCAGAAAAAGTAACTGTGTGGTGTGGTTTTTGGGCGGGAGGTGTGATTGGGCCTTATTTCTTCCAGAATGAAGCCGGTGATGCAGTTACTGTGAACGGAGCCCGATACAGGACAATACTGACAGATTACTTGTGGGATGAATTGGAAGGTATGGATGTCCAGAACATATGGTTTCAACAGGACGGTGCCACTTGCCATACCGCAGATGAAACACTAAATGTTTTAAGGCAGAGATTTGGCGATAGAATAATTTCTCGAAGAGCTGACGTTAACTGGCCGCCTCGGTCGTGCGACCTCACACCATTAGATTATTTCCTATGGGGCTTTTTAAAGGAAAGAGTTTACGTTAACAATCCTCGAACAACTGAACAGCTTAAAGTTAACATTACTCAAGCAATTGGACAAATTGGACAGAATGTCTGCGAAAATGTTATCGCAAATTTTGAGAAAAGAATATTAGCATGCCAAAGAAGTAGAGGGGGTCACTTGCTGGATGTCATTTTTCATTATTAACCGCAATAGTTGTACTTCAAAATAATATAATAATATAATAACATTTAAAGTGTTTTGTGTATTTTATTCCTAAATTAAATCGGAATGTCAAAATTGGACACCCTTTATAATAACTCGCGTGTAAAGGGTGTCCCATTTTGTTGTTGAGGTTTTCGCTACATAAATTATGCATTTAATTTCAGAAAACTTCATTTATTTGCGGGATTCTGAGAAAAAGTGCGTACTATTAAATATTTTTGACAAGTTAAAAAAAGACAAATTTTATAATTTCTAATAAATAAATATACAGGGTGTTCCATTTAAAAAAATAATCCGGTCCGATAACTTTTTAACCTGAGTCTGTATACTAATTCCGAAGGCGGAATTGAGTTCTACGGGAAAAGTTATGTAAGAAACAGTTTTCACATTTTCGATAAGTTATCTGATAGTTGAGATACGAGGGGTGCCTGAAAATGCAACATTTTCAATTTAGCCCTGTATCTTAAAAACTAAAAGGGCTATGATAATTTTGTTAGCGGCATCTTTAGTGTTACGAAAAAGTAGCACACTGTTGCGAAAATCGTAACTCTCTATCTATAAAAATAACGGAGATACCCCGCAACAGTTCAAAACTGCTTTTTGATTAAAATAATATTTATCGTTGTTTCTTTGATTTAGTTGTTCAGGTTTTTGTAGGAATAAGTTTGTTTTCTATCAAAACGTATGCTTACTCCTAGAAACTTTATTTCAAGCTAACCGGTATTAAATCAACCCCAAAGATTAACAGCCAAATCCAATATTCCTCTTTTAACTAAAAGATCTCTTCTAATATTTAGTGATTGGAAATGCCGCGTCTCGTTCGCGTTCGCGAGTCGATGGGTTACCTCACGAAAAGGTATAGTAACTAATGTAGCTATAATGGACCTTTGGTTGTAGTTAAAAAAGATCATTTTAAATATTTTTAATGTTTATCTATAGCGGGTATTTAGAGGGGAGATTGTAGGACATGCAAGGATCTCACACTGCGTGTACTACCATGAAGATACGTCAGATCTTTTTGAAGAAAGGTTCAATAATTGTCTTTTACCAAAAATTCCTCAGCAAATGCTTGATAGTAATGAACAATGGGAGCTATCACAGTGTCGCACAATTAAATAAGACTCTAGGCTCAACTTACACCTTACCCCCCACCCCCCATGGCAAGATATTCTATTCAAGTGATCCCACATTTGATTTTTGGGTACAATTTAAGAGAAAGTAAAAACTGGTAATATATTGGTAGGAATCCAAAATGACACCCAATAAAAATGTTTCAAAAGACCGTATACATATATGTGTTACTAAATGAATATATGAGGAACTTAATTGAGTGCCATTTCAATATTCCTAATAATTGGAAAAATTCATGACGTTGGACGTTCCGGGTTAAGGAAATTTACCGGTTTTTTTATAGTAAAGGCGAACCCAGATCACATTACTAAAGATTTCAAGGCGAATCGACATCACATTAATATATTTTTACCTGTTATGGAAAAGTTCCCAGTCGCCTTAAAACAAACCGATGTTGATAGTCTATTATCGGAATTCGAAGAACCAGTCGCAAAAACCTTTTGGATCTCGATCCCATTAACGTGTTTTCGGGCCGGTATCCGCCTGCCTCGATTGCCTTGCAAATTTTAAAACAAAAGACTAACAACATTTACAAAAACTCACCGCCCGATTCGTCCTCGAGACGAGAACGAACGACTGTCTGGTCTAGCCGATCGCATACTTACGTGCTCGTGCGAAGGTAAAGGCCATACATCGCGGCGGTACCTTTTTTGTTACTTTATACACCTAAAAAAATGATTCGGATATTTAAAAGTGATAGTGCTGTATTTTTTAGCAACAGAAGCCGTATTTATGAAAGTTGATTTTTTTATACATTTGCCAAAAGACATTGTTATTGACTATTATCGACCATAGGTAAATTATTAAAACTTCCGTTGCACGTCAACAAAATGTATGACGTAGTACGTCACATGTTGTCACATTGTTGTTGAACACTGAAAAATTACAGACATTTCTCTCAGACAATTGAAATAGTCACTATTTCAGTAAAATAACTAATATAAGTGTGTTTTTAGCATATATATACAATTTTTAACGTTCGAGTTGATACCTGCGCTTGCTATATTGTACCCAAATCTAGTAGAACCCGATATTTCCAACCATACTATATGGAATCAACAGGATAAAGCACCAGCCCATTATACTAGCCCTGTTCGTGAATATTTAGATACTGTTTTTTCTGGTAGGTGGATTGGTAGACGGGGTCCGATAGAATGGCCTGCCAGATCCCTTGATTTGAACCCGTTAGATTATTATCTGTGGGGTTACCAAAATCTACAGTGTATGTTAACAGATCCAACAATATTGATGACCTTAAAGACCGAATAAGACAGGAAATTACATTGATAGAAGCTCAAGTAGTTCACAATGTTTTGCAAAAATTTAAAGATCGCTTAGGATATTGTCAGGATGTTGCTGGTGATCAATTTTAACAATTTTTAAATTATTATTTCATAATTGTGTGATCTAGACATTTATTATTTTATATATTAGAATCCGAAAATAAAATGGGAAATGAGACATTCCATTTAAAAAAATTTAATTTATTGTCATCATTGTGTACTTAATGGCACATGAGGGCAGGGAAATTATTAACTAAAATATTTATTAGACCATAAGGATACTACTGACATACAAAATAATGCGGATGTCAGCGGAAGTTTTTTTGTAGAGTTAAGAAAAAAAAACTAAATCCATTTTTGACACGTCTTGTCTCTGTTTCATCGAACTGACTGAAACAAACATAGCTTTTTCTCAAGTGTCTAAAAAACATTGTTTCAAGTGAGAACTTAAATATACCGGTGAAAAATATAAAATTCCTAAAAAAATTCGTCACATAGAAATTAATGACTTTAAATAAGGAAAATTTTCGTTCTTAATAACAATAGCTTGCAGTAAGGATGTTCTTCTCCTCATTACTATAACCAAACTGAATTCTATCATTAACTGTCTAATAAATTAGACTAGATAAATGTTCTACATAACGAAAAACTAAGATTTGTGTCTTGAATTTATTCGCATCTTGGATTCGTACCAAAATATTACAGGTTTATTACTATGCAACACCTGTTTTTCATGCAAAAATTTGAAATATATGGGATAAACAGTTTTTAGTAATAATTTTTTAACATGCCACTTGGCCGCCATTTTTTTCCTCCATACTGGATTTTTACCAGAATGTTACCAGATCATGTATGTCCACATTACTCTTAATTTTTTTGGCCAGAATTTGAAGCCAATCGGGTAAATGGTTTTTTAGCTATGCCGCGAACAGACAGATAGGCAAACGGAATTGAGAAAACATGTTTTCTGGCATCCTAAAATGTGAATATCTCTCAAAACGTGGGAGTACAATTTTTTCACGATTACATCAAGATTTCCCTTTTACAAGGGAAGTGAAAATATAATAATTAAGCCTCATAGTTGTAGAAGTATTTCGTTTTAGAACAACGTGAAAAATATACTTCACATCCTTAAGTTTTTAAGTATCTTTATGTTTCAAGTGTCAAACTGATGGCACACAACACAAAGCAAAAAGTGCGAGATACCAGTTTTAAATAAGTTTTATTGGATACTTAAAAGAAACCCACATACGGGATCAAGTTGTGCACTCATTTCTTCTTAAAATAAGATAGTATTTTTGCATTAATTAATTATTTTCAATTAATGCAAATCAGATCGTAAGAGATTGTTATCTATCATGCGTTCTGCGTAATTAACTTTGGTATTTCCTGTACACTCTTTTTAAGTCCTTTTGTATATAATCTTCACTGTATCGAAAAGATTCACATTATGAAGTACATTTGGCAACAAGGTAAATTTTATATGTCTATTATATGTCCCCAGATGATTATAATTTGTGAAAGTAAAATGTCAAACAGTATCAGCACTCTTATAGACTTAGATTAAAGCTGTGCTTATGCTTATGCGCTTGCGTCTTGGAACGTTTGATACTGGCAAGACAGTGGACAATTTCACTGAATATTTTTGTATTTGGATGAGTTGCGGGTATTTTTAAAGTTGCTTTAAAATATTTAGCTCATTAAGTAGCAATATTGAATAGCTGGTAAAAAACTGTTGGGTTACTGGGTTTGGAAGCAATTGTCCTTATTTCTTATTTTATTTTATTTCCTGTATAAATCCACCTTAAGAATATAAAAAGATACGTAACGTCAATATGAACACCATTGCGAACTCTGCCTCAATAATATTCCCTTCACCATGAGGGGTCTACATTTTCTTCGTTTATAAATATCAGTCATAGACTTCGTTACTCCAACTGTTCCAAATAAGGTAATCAAGTAGGGCTTATGTGAAATGAGGAACGACAATTTTCTTAGATTAAGCAGAAATTGGGGAGAGTATTGCGCCCCAAATTGTGGCTACCTCCCAAAAAATATCTGAATTTTCGAAGGAAAGAGGAAACGATTTTGAGGCCCTAAAATTAAATGAAATATATTTAAGGGGGAACTGCACGCAGTATTATAGTATATATCATTTGCAAGCCTTCCGCCGCTGCAATACTATGTTAAAACATATAAGAGATATGTGTTAGCTTCATTGTGATTTAAATAGGGAAATATGTATAGTTGGGCGCTAAATGCGATTTTTTATAAAAAAATCTAATCTAGAATTATAAAATAGAAGTAGATTTGTCCATTTTTTTTTTCGACCACTTTTTGACGCAAATGCCGTCGGATATAGTTTTTTTCCACAAAATGACTCTTTACCGCCTTGCATTGATCCTTTGTCTACGTAACTGCAAAATTTGAAATGGTAAATTTTACTTATGTCTTTGTATTTCTGCAGCGCGTGAACCCTTTTGAACCCATTTTTAAACGAAATGTAATTTAAATTGCTTATACATAACACATTTTTTTGCGGTCGGACGTGCAGGAATCTTACTTTGAACTTGACTAGACCTTGTCGCTAGTTTTTCACTTTTTGCGTGCAGTTCTCCCTTAAATATATACTCATTTATCTCTGACAGCGGCAGTACCTACGTTTTATCAAAGGCGACTGATTGCTTTGGAGTTTTTCAGGGTACAAGAAAAACGTAAAATATACTTGCAAATTGTCTGCATGTCATATTTTTTAGTATTTCAGTACGTCGTAAAATCACACAGTTAATTGAAAAATTGTAGAAAAACGATTAAAGTTTTTGAGTCTGCTTAATCTGCTTCGCTTTCGTGTGAAAAATGTGAATAACTTCGCTTTTATTCGACTTCAAAGCAAGGGTATCGTTAGTTTAGGTCAGACCACGTTACTGACTGTAACTTTTGCATGACAACTGCCATCAAAAAAGGCTTTTCGGAGAAAAAAACGGTCTCATGATGATCAAACGGATTCAAACGGTAGTGTACCGGAAAATGTCGCCAATCCATCAACCTCGCAAGACTCTGATTCTGTTTGTGAACTTCCCGGTAAAATATTCCATAAAATAAGTCAAAGTGAATTAAGTGGTTTTATAAAGGATTTAGAATTGCCCAAGGAAAAACCAGAACTATGGGCCTCTCGAGTGCAACAATGGATTTTACTTCAAGATGAAGAAAAATTTTTGTATGCCGAGGCCGTCAGAAAAACCTAACACGATTTTTTAAGATGAGAAACAATTTGCCTTCAGTCCCAATTGGTCGTGCAGTCCGTATGAAAGAGACGTATAGCAATTTGAAATTGTTACTGGAGACCATACAATATGAAAGATATAAATGGCAAATTCGTGGGGATTTAAAAGTTGTGGCGAATTTGCTTGGAATGCAGCTAGATTGTACCAAATACTGCTGCTTCCTCTGCGAATGGGAGAGTCGAGCACGATTGGATCACTACGGAAAGAAAATTTGACCACCGAGAGAGTTTTTTGAGCCAGGAAAGACAAATGTAACCAGCGCGCCATTAGTTCCCCCTGAAAAGATTTTACTGCTACCACTTCATATAAAATTGCAACCTATGAAATACTTTGTGAAGGCCATGGACGAAGATGGCCGTGGCTTTAAGTTATTTAAAAGAAAAGTTCCCTAGAACCAGTAACGCTAAAATTAAAGAGGGAATATTTGTGGGTCGCCAGATTAGGAAACTTTTCGGAGATGCGCAGTTTGATTCCATACTTGAAAGCAAGGAAAAAAAATGCCTGGAATGCCTTTAAAATGGTTGCAACGCATTTTTTGGGAAACATAAAAGCAGAAAACTATAAGGACCTGATTTGTGTTATTTTTTTGTGAACTTCTTTTGTGTTACCAAAACCTAGGGTGTAAAATGTCGTTGAACATTTATTTCCTGGACTACTTTCCGTTTTGTTCAAGAATCGAAAAAAAGTTGAAATTTGCTCCCCAGTGAATCAGCTTGGTTGCATTTCCACTCTTCAGATTGTTAAAAATTTGTCTTTAGCCCTTTTATAATCATTATATGGCCCAAGCTATGGAACATTCTATATAAAAGCCAAAGAATCGTTAAATGTTGCTCAAGCTTTTTATCAGTGTAAGTAATTACAAAAAAGGTCACGCACAGAAAACACCGATTACGTCCAAGAACGTAACCGACAACAACCGGGCCGTTAGACAGTCGAAAGAAAAAAATCCATTGTACGAATAATCAGTCACTCAAGGCTGGCGTGTTCGCTAAATTGGCCACTTCGCCGTATCAATGAAAAGCAGCGCCGAAGAAATATACGCGATTGTAATCGTATTAGTCACGAGCAGAAGGTGAGTGGGTGTCCAATAAAAGTTGAAACACTCTCGTTTTCAAATAAATGGATCGGTCAGTCAGAAGCAGAAAAGTATAATTAGCATTGTGGGGATGGCCGGAAACGTTGTGGAAATGATTTGCACTATACATGAATTGCAGAATGAAGCATAGAGTATGTGCTCACGCTTGGGCGGAGATCCATGTTCTAAAAACAAACATTTCTATTGTTGAAAGAAACTTGTCTGAATTCCATTATCTTTTACTTGTTTCCGTTGGCCAGCATCTCTAACCATTGATTTCGCAATAAAAATCAAGATCATTCAAGATATTTCCTTTTGGGCTGAATATTCGGCTTTTCTTTTGATTTACTGTGCAGCTGCAGAATCAAGAATTAACATTCAACTCTAGCATTTTTAGTTACTGTTGGAGTATCGGCGAGTAAAAAAAACTTTACTAAACTAAAAAAAAATGAGCGAAGATCTTCGATATTTTTAAGGGATATAAATACGTACAAAACTTAGTATTTTGAGAACGCACATTTTCATTTTGCGCCATTTTGTTCCACCATATTGGATTCCTGCTAAACAGTTTCTGCCTATGACACACTTGATTGTTGGGCGTAATTTAAAATAAATTGAGTAATTAGTTATTAAACTGAATTTTTAAGACCGCCATTTTGTTCGGTCATGAATGAAAATTTGAAGTCTATTGAATAAGAAGATACTTATAAGTTGATTTTTTAAATATTTTATTTGACCCTCATTTTGTTCCACCGTCTTGAATTCGTACTACAATTTTACCAGTTAAGTAGTTTTTTCAGGACGATTTTTTAAATATATTATGCCAAAATGGCGCCGTCTTAGATTCGTGGTACGAATTTTACCACTTGATTTCTACATAATACATGATTTTGTGCAAAATTTGAAGTAAATTGGATAATTAGCATTTTAGTAATAATTTTTTTATCATTACATTAGGTCACCGTTTTGTTTCGCCGTATTGGATTTTTACCAAAATGTTACCAGGTCATCCCCATATAACCCTTAACTTTTGACCAAAATTTGAAGTCGGAATTGACAAAACATGATTTTCGGCATTTGGGGACGCTAAAACGTGAACTAAAATCTGCTAGGATGATTTTTGTCACGATATACAAAAATTTCTTTGGCCGCCATCTTGAATTCGTACCACATTTTTACCAGTCCGTTTTTATATCACAGTTCACTCTTGCACAGAATTTGAAATCAATCTATTAAGTAGTTTTTAAGGCTGAATTTTTAAATATCTTATTACGCTACCATTTTGTTTCCTCATCTTTGGTTAGTTCCAAATTCTTAACAGTTGATCCCCACGTAATATTTGATTTGTGTGCAAAATTTGAGGTAATTTTTTTAAATAGTTTTTTTAGTAATACTTTTTTTCAATTTCAGGCAATTTTGTTTCGCCATATTGGATTTCTACCAAAATAAATCGTCCTTAACCCAATTATATGACATTTTTAAACCTAAAAAATATTCGTGCTACCTAACCAGTTTACGTACACCTCGACGATGTAATATTTGCAACACAATAGTAATAAACTAACAAAAAGTACAGTAAATTTCATTGTCGCTATTAACACCCAATCGAGGGATCTTTAAATACAATAGGACCCACTGAGGGGCTCTCTACCCTTAAGTAATTAAACTAAAAGATTTATTATCTTCCGCCCCTCGTCAAAAGGATCCCCTTGTAACCCTTAATTTTTAACCAAAATTTGAAGTCAATCGGGTAAGTAGTTTTTTTAGATATGCCGCGAACACATTGACCGACAGAATCCAGAAAACATGTTTTTCGGCATCTAGGGACCCTGAAACGTAATTCACTATTCCAATACTTCCCTTTTACGAGGGAAGTAAAAACACTCGCAACGTGTGCCCCTGATCGCGAATTTTCAAAACCTACCGCACTTGTAAAAGTCAGTGCCCCCATTGGTCAGGAATCGCTGCATTTGTTGATATGCTTTATTACATCAAAACAAAAAAAACCTAACCTGGGCTAACCAAAAACTCAATCCGATAATTAAAACATTTTTACAGCATTACAGGTTTCAATTAACCCAAGTAGCTAAGCCAAGTCATTTAGAAATGTTACTATTACTATTAGCATTGACTCCATTGTAATCTGTATTTTAAAGAATTACTGGTGGTTGCAAATTCTCACCAAGTTGTAGTAACGGTGTCAATCGACATTAATTTTTGAAATATTAATGCTGCTTGGGTTCATTCCGATATCATATTAAGTAAACTTTTAATTAAATCTTATTTACCAAAGGCTTAATTTTAATTGCCGTCTCCGTTTTAATCTAAAAAACCGCTCGCTATGAAACTGCACTATTTTTGTTTTCATATATCATCCAAGGCAAAAGCCGCCCCCCTTCAACGGCACAAAGTGCTGTCCCCCGATCCATTTTCATGCTAATGGATGCCATGACTAGGCAGATTTTTTGAATAGACCCATAATATTCCATAATGGACGAGGAATAATCCGGACTCCGGGTATACATTATGGACTTCCGGTTTTATGCAAAATATATTTAGGGTATCCGCGTCACAGGGCCGAAATATGTTCAGAACATTTTATTATGTTCGAATCTTTTGAATTTGGGCCCCATTTTGGTCTCGGGTAGAATGTCTTGTCCTATGTTGTAAATCGCTGAACTTTCAAGAAATATTATTGATTAAGGGTTTTAGCTAAGATCAAAAACCGCTAATATCTCCGCTAGTTTAAGAGACATGAAAATAAAGCTTATTACAAAACTTTTGAGAATTTTTGTTGTGTTTTGAAGCTTACCAATCTTGAGTCGAACAGATCCGATGTCCTTATGACTCATACTAGAACTTAAATCTTTTACTAAATTTATTTGTTGTATCTACCGCTCTCCTTCCCTTCAGACAATTACTTCAACGAGTTCTTCGACTTTTTTTTTGCTAAAGTGTATTTCCTAATCTCTGAATTCTCTTCCTCGAAAATCGTTATCCTTGGAAACTTGGCGTTCATAATAAAGAATGATTAAGGTCTACTAAAACCGATCCGCAAGGTAGAACAGCAGAAGCAATTGCAATAAGCCAGTCTGTTCCTACCTCATCATCAAAGAACCTACCTAATTCTCAGCATCAGTATTTCGTTTCCGCTTCCCTGGGTTCCTCTGACCACGGTCTAATTACTGTTTCTATTCCTATACAACAGGAAGCTGTAGAACCCATACCATGTCGTAGAATTTGGCATTATAATTTCGCTCCTCTGATTGCGATGGGTTGCGCAATTTATACTCTTCCTTTCTTTGGAATCAGGTTTGTTTCTCTTCTTGCGAACCTTTTAAAATCTTTATACCACATTCTGTTGAGACGAAATCTCCCAACAATAAATCTTGGTTTTCAAAATCCTTCGATAATGCCAGATAGAGAAAATCCGTGCTCATAACAATTTCCATAATAACTCTACTCCAGAAAATCGACAGGCTATAATCGAGGCACCAAATCATTACAATCGCATAATTTTCTACGCCAAAAATGCCTTCTTGCCAAAATGGTAGCTAACCCTTTTAGTCGTTTGTCAAAAACATTAATAAAGATTTCTGCAAAAACTCCTTCAAGAATAATGACTAACTGGTAACCTGATTAAAATCGTAGAATGCAAGCAAATAATATTTTCTAGTTTAACGCCACTAAGACGCAATCATGTTTACTATGAAAAATTATCTCCTAATATCCACATCATTCGAATAAATAATTAAACGCTTGAAGCCAAAGATTCTTTTAATCTAGCTGGTATCATTTTTCAGAAATACTTCATTTACCTCAGCAGCGGCGAAGAAATTGGGTTTCCTTGTCCGAGCTCGAAAATATTTTTCTTCTGCCAACTTGTATGTATACCATTTACGCATCGCAAATTAGACCCGCCTTAAGTATTGCTCGCATATGGGGAGCAGCCTGTCCTTTAATCCTCAACATCCTCGGCTCTGCTTAAAGAAGAGATATTCGCCTGATATTACATCACTGCATCACTAGAATTGTGAGCGATCTGTCTCTGTTTTACAGATACTGGCAGGGAAACACGAGCATTGACCCACATACGTCCATTCACTATTCAACTGGAAAGACCAAGGACCCCATTTTGTTCGCTCCTTTATTCCCCAAATGTCTCGATTATAGAATGTGTTACCAGAAAAGGTCTTTCTCTCTCCTAATCTGCAAGTCAAAAAATCTCATTTCGTTTCACTATCACTGTCGTCTTCGTCTATGGCCAAAACTAATTATTAAGCACTAGTATTTATAAGATTAAGATTCTTCAACGTTAATTACATGTCTAACAGACTTTTTCCAGCTGTGTACAGCAATATTACTTATACAGTTTTTAAATTAAATGTATTACAGAAGTACTAGCATGGGAGAAGTGTTTTCTCTCCGAATCATGGCTTTTAATTCATGTCAGATATGTTCGATCAGATTAAAAATACAACATACTGAGGAAGACGCAAAACTGTATGACCAGAGGCACTAGTAAGATTGTTGCAAATATATTCCTTTTTAATATTATATGCTTTTAAAAAATTTAAAAGATCTTGTTTTGTATAAGATTCTTCGAAATATATATCATCATCAGGTCTCTTTATATATTGTTTGAATGCAGCAGTTTATTGATTTGGTAGCTGTGGTAGCTAGCGTTGTCTATCACAATTACAAAATTTTTTGGAATATTTGGAAGAAGCTGATTTTGAAACCAATCTTCAAATAATTTTTCATCTGTATCTTGATGAAAAGATGAATTGGCTGTTCTTCGAAGATAGTAACATAGAGTTTGGAATAAATCCATTTTCTAAACCCGCAGGCAAAAATGTAATCATCTGTTCTTTATTTGAGGGAGATTTAGTTTGGCAATTACTCGTTGAATCGTTCCACCCTTTTTTGTGGGGTGTCATTATTGAACAATTTTCTATTCACCAAAGAGGTTTAAATTTAGACCAGGTCTACCTTGACAGTTATAGGTTTAAGATGACATTTTTAACAATTGAACAAATAATTTATCTAAATGTCAAAATTACAAAATGACAGTGACGTAAGCGAAACATAACTATAGTTGGCGCATTACCTTTCTGGAATGACGTCACGCTGGTTTCAAATAACGTATTTCTTATATTATTTATATTTCAGCGATGATTCCTAACCTAAACGTATGCAGTGATGTAGATAGGAGGGGTGCGTTCAGCACTGGCTAAAGCGAATTTAAAATTGGCATTTTCTGTACAGAAAGCGCTGCAACTTGTCGAAAATGGCTGGCAAAAAATTAACACTCTCATTGCCATAAAAAAACCCTCATTTTGCACACTTAATACAAAAATAACTATTATAACTTCAAAAACTAAAATTATTTTGCAAATAAGACTTTACTAATATAAATTCTTTCATCTTAGTCTTATTCTTTATTTGCAATGTAATAAATTGACGCCAGTTACCCATTTTCATCAAAATTATTTTAATTCTCAATTACAGACAATACTGAAAAAATATTAAGAAAAGGGGAATAACGAACGATGAATCCTTTACCTCCAGAATGTTTCAAAAACAAAAAGAGGTAAAAACAAAAATCACAGATTACTTAAAGAACAAAATAAGAGATATGATCTATTGCGTGTATGCTAAAAATGAATATGTTACAATGCAGACTTTGCTTTAAAAACTAAAAGAGAGAAATTAATGTATAACTAACTAACTTTAAAAATAAAAACTACTCCCCTTCACTGTCTTCAGAATCAGAACTAAATTCTTCATCGTCACTGCTGTCTTCGTCGGTACTAATAACAAGTGGCGCAATGTCTGAAGCATCACATATCTGTATTGTCTTCCAAGCTTCTTGGATTACCCTTTCTGTGTGGCTGACATAATTTTTCCAATGCTCTGAAGATACTTCATTTATCGCCTTTTCCCACATGGCCAAAACTTCCGATGGTGTCCCCTTCAGACTAGCAATGTATTGGTCGTATTTCCTCTTACACTCAGATCATACCATTTCAATAGCATTAAATTGACAATGGTATGGAGGAAGTTTTAGTATTTTGTGGCCCAAAGGTTTCACATATTCGTCAAGGTAGAATGTTTTTTCAATGTTACAATTTTTTTCTACAATGCTCCATATTTCATCCTTCATGGCCCTCTCTGGGAAGTCATTGTTCTTTTCTTTTAACCATCCAATCAATCTCTGCTTTGTCCATGATTTTCTTGGAATATCCTCTAAAAGGCCGGAATGATAGCTTGCGTTGTCCATCACTATCAAACTTTTTGGAGGAAGATTTGGTACCACCTGATTTTTAAACCAATTTTCGAAATTTTGCTTGTTCATATTGTCATGATAATCTCCGCTTTTTAGTCCACTTTTAAATATTAAACTGGCCCCCTTAATAAATCCTTCCTTTGATCCAGCGTGAACTACAATATATCGATGACCTTCACTAGCTTTTTTAGAACTTGTAGACATAGTGTTATCCTGCCAGCTGTTTCTAAACGAACCTTTACTAAAAATCCAAGTCTCATCAATAAATACGGTGGTATAAGCATCTTGTCCTAGATTTTGATTTTTGACATATTCCCTCAAGAAATTGATTCTCTTGTGGACGATGTGGGGCAAATCCATCAGGTATTTTCTATTATTTGATTTCTTCCACTTAAAACCAATACTTTTTACGTATTTTCTTAGCGAGGTGATGGAAAAATTAAAATATTCATTTATCTCTTTTAGTTTTTTAAGCAAAGTCTGCATTGTAACATATTCATTTTTCGCATACATGCAGTAGATCGTATCTCTTATTTTGTTCTTTAAGTAATCTGTAATTTTTGTTTTTACCTCTTTTTGCTTTTGAGACATTCTGGAGGTAAAGGATTCATCGCTCGTTATTCCTCTTTTCTTAATATTTATGATTGTTGTATGGCTAAGTTTTGTTGCATTTGAAGCTCGTTCAATTATATTATCAGTTTGCGGAGGATTCCATTTTTAGCTTGCTCTTTTTCCAATTGAAAAAAAGCCAAGATATTCAAAACTATTAGCTGTGATTGCTGATTATATCTTCGCGGCATCTTGCAAAAGTTTAAAAAGAATCACAACAAATCAATGTCAATTTTGACGAATATATTCTGAAAGACACATAACCAAAACCGGCATTGACTGTTGTAAAGAAACGACAGTGAGTTTTTTCAAAATGTTTTTGTCACTGTCAGTTAACATAAATCAAACAAAAATAACCAAAAATGACGTCATTCCAGAAAGGTCATGCGCCAACTATAGCGAACTAAGAGTTTTAAGGACTATGGCAACTAGACCTAGTCTAACTTTTAAATCTTTTTAGTGAATACGGGGGTCAATGTTTTTCTACTTAATACTGTTCTATACATATATTTCGTAAAATGATAATACATTACAACTGAACATTTTCCGTGAGAAACGAAAGAATAACATTCAATTTTTCAAAAATGTATTTAAAATCCCTGCTATAGGTAAACATTGAAAACATATATTTTATGATAATATTCCACTATATATTTACAAGAACTTCATTGACACTCTCCTGAAGCCTTTAACTCATATTTTTAATATAGCATTAGTTAATATTTTCTGACAGACTAAAATCAGCTGTTATAATCCATCTACACAAGAGTGGTAGTCGAAAGGATGTTTCCAACTATAGGCCAATTACGGTATTAAATTGTTTAGATAAAATGTTTGAAATTTTATTTTTTGATAATCTTATAGAAAGTGGTAAATATAAAATTACAGAAAAGCAACATGGCTTGTGTGTCTTTACTAATTCTGCTTCTAAGGCAATCGATAATAATCAACTTGATTAATCTATTCTGATTGCGCCAAGGCCTTTGACCTGGAGGATCACCAGATATTGTTGGAAAGACTGTTTCATTTTAACTTTTCTAATAACTCATATTCCCTTATTAAATCATACTTGACCTAAAGGCAACAAAGTGAAAGTTGGAAGTAGTTTTTGGAACTAGTTTCCCGCAACATCTGGTGTGCTGCAGTCCAGTAACTTGGGCCTTTTAGTTTTCTTTTTGGTTATGAATTGTTTCCCTGACTGTTTATTGTCCCCTTTTCTCAGATGGTTTTAAGATCTTTAAACGTTAAAAATTACATACAAAAGTTTCTTTAAACTGGAAAAATTTTTTTATGGTGAAGTTTTTAGATATACGGGGTGTTTCGTTTTTCAGGAATCCACATCAACTTTGGTTTTTTAAATGGAACGTTCTGTATATTATTTGTGAACTAGAATGATTGAGTTTTTTATCCCGATTCCAACGATATATGCCTATTGATATTTGCTTTGGTAGTTTTTAAAATATTTGTATAGTTGGCAATGACGCTTGGACGATATTATTATTAATATATGCATTATTATTATTCTTATATCAAGAAATCGTGGTTCTTGGGATTAAACCGTGTCAAAATGGAACCAGTTTCCGACGTTTCGCCTTCGATTGCACAAGGCATCTTCAGGGATCTTCACTTCACGAGATCGGAACACTCTCGTGAAGTGAAGATCCCTGAAGATGCCTCGTGCAATCGAAGGCGAAACGTCGGAAAGTGATTCCATTTTGACACGGTCTAATCCCAAGAACCATGATTTGTTAATTGACCACAGCCATGAAAGCTTTCGTTCTATATTATTCTTATATCGACTGAAAACATCCCGATTATAGCGTTAAGGTTTGTTAATATTTTCTGTTGATAATATACAGAGTGTTTTATACAAAAAACAAAAATTTAGTTTTTTACTTTTTCTAAAATTGTAGGTTTAATTGAAGTGGTAGATGAAAATAATTTTGACTTTATCATTGTCACATTTTCTGTTCAACAAACTGGTGTGGTTAGTTTTTGCATCCGACGTTTTGAATTCGGGCAACCATCATCAACTTTTTTAATTCAAGTACGGACCTGGATTTTTCCTTTCACTAATCAAAACTTTTTATAACCTTAAAACAAATTATGACAAAAAAGTCATATCATACGCTTTGATTTTTTTGAGAAAATCCGTATTGTTTGAAGAATTACGATAAAACGCCATCTATTGACAACTAGAAGAATCATTACACTACAGTTAATAGTTCTACACGAAGAGCAAAAAAGGCGCTTTTTTCTGATCTTAAGCTCATTGTAATCGGTTCATCGAAAGCAGAGATATAAACGTTTAAAAAAAAAATTGACCTTTCCCCACCACTTTAATATTGAAAATAGAAAAAAATCATAAATAACAAAAAGTTGCACGTAATTTGAAAAATTCAAGAGAAAATCGCCATTTCCAGTTTTGTTTTTTGTTGCTGCTACGCCCCCTAGCGGCAATTTTTCGAAGTTGAAAATAATTTCCAGCTATTTCTCTTGGCTGATTTAACTTCATAATTTTTTTTCTCAAGATTCTAGAATTAATACTTTTTGAGATATGGCGTAGAGCCATTCTTAGTTGAACACCCTGTATATGTAGGCATGGTCTTTCCCTTTTGGTTTGGGTAATTTTCACTAAGTATTTAGATCCTTAAATTTATTATGGCCATTTTTTTTCAATTTCTAAATTACATTTTGCTGAAAATATTTTTGGCCGCCTAACATCTAAAATGGGACTACTGTGCGCCGATAGCCACTTTTTCGATGTCGGATGGAAGATCTGAAACGCTCATGTTGAAAATGTATGAAACTTGTTCCGAACTTTGACAAATTACATATTGCTTGACAGGATTATTTTCTAATGTTTTCTAACAAAAACATGGTTGCTATGGTATAGTAAGTACAGGTAACAGAAGTAATTTGTTTTTAAATATTTGATAGGTAATCTTTTCACCAGAATGTAAATTATATTGTAACTAAGATCATTTGTACGATACACATGTTATACATCGTTATTAACATACTTGTGGTCTTACACACGCGTATGTACTTGCATCATAAATATCTATTCCCCTTCTTAAGTTGGTACTTGCCTCGCTTTTTTGAGACACCATGTATAGATTGAAATATAATCATATGAAAAAATAGATCGAATCAAAGAACTTTTGTCTGGAACAGGTGTTTGTATGAATAAATAAATAAAATACCTACACCAAAAGAAATTACAGATCTTTTTATATCTAGAACGTATTACAATCCGGCCTTTTGAACGATTTATAACGAAGGATGTTCTGGGTAAAGCCAATTTACTTTTGTAACTCTGTTCTTAAAAATGTTAAAAATGTCCGAGAAAAAATAATTTTTCTATCAAAAGCAACTCTGTTTTACAACTAGGTTACGGGCCTGTTCATTTACAAAATTAGATACGTAACATGTTTGTGGGCCCCATAACGATAACGTTTTTATTAATCGATGTTAATTTTTTATTTCGGATGATTGATCGAGCCCCGTGAAAATAATGCATGAATTTGATATGGCAAAAAGCTGATTAATCTTTCGTGGGCGGAAATTTACCATTTAATTTTTTTGTGAGGGGCCGATTTGCATCTGGTAATGTGGGGTAGATCGAAACAGGCTGTATTTTGGCAGTCGGCAAAGGACAAAGTTGTTAACCCGAAACAGGGTCGCTTTGATTAAAATTTTGTTGATCTATATCACTGATTTTAATCATGATTAAATCACCTCTTTTTTTTGAACAATCGCGGGTAAGTAAGTAAGGGTACCTTTGAGATTCTTGTTTATTTAATCAGTCTTTTTTTTAATAAATAACTAAAAATCTGTATAACATCGAACAAAGTGAGCAAGAACTATAAAGAGATAATAGTAAGAGGTAATGTAATGCTAGTTTTATCGTTTTTGAATACTTTATTTTTTTTATAAACTTCAGATATTTATAACAAATAAAAAGTTACAAAGGAATAGGCCAATAATAAAATCTAATATTCAAACGTGAATAAAAATTAAATGGATGCTTTTGGTTTTCTAAGATCGGTAGGCATTGAGTCTCTTCTTTAACCTTTTTCTGTTTTGATTATCTACACTGTTAGAAAAAAATAGTGATTTTACATACGAAAAAAAAAAGTTGTAATCATGTTACAAACGTAATTTTACGTATTTTTACTTTTAAAACTTAAAAATACATTTCTAGAGGTAAAGTTACAGTTGAAAATTTCGTCATATTTATAGTAAAAATTCAATTATTGATACCGTATTTTTTGAAATACTATTTTAGTATATTTTTTGGTATTTTTAAATTTTGCACATAAAACAAAACCTTATTCCAGGGAAAAGTGCCACTTAAAAATTCTGCATCTCTGAATAAAATTAAGGTAGTTTTTAGTGAATAATAATTCTCACTCAAATTTATTATAATAAACTAATTGAAGACACGAAATATATTACTGAAAATTGGTGTGGAATGTATGTAAAAATACCTGCTTTCTCAGGTAAAATGATTACTTTATATATGTTATATATGATGAGATTTGCAAAACGAAAAATAATAAAACTTACGTTAAAGTCACGTTAATTTTTTTTTATGACAAATAGAGATCGGTAACAGCGTTATAACATAAGCGTTTTAGTCGTATGGCCGAAGTTATTGCTAAAATATGCTGCTTTATGGTTTCAGTTCTAATTTTCCATTTGTAACAAATTTAAATAACAAATATGCCAAATATACAGCTTCAAAATAAAAAACAAAAAACACACAATTATCTTTTATTTATTTTGTTATAAAACTAAACAAAAACAGATTATAACTAAAATTATTGAAATCAAGTCTTTTTATGGAAATCTTATGGTGAATCATGCATAACAGTTTTCTAAATTCTTACCTAATTTTTACACAAATACTTCACTTAAACTCAAATATTACTATATCACATCTAGAAAAAATTGTAAAATGTCTAGCCCTTTGAATTGTCTTTAACTCATTTTAAAAACAATTTCCATATTTTTCATAATAAGGAAGATATTAGCTGTCACAATGAATCGGGGACACCCTGTATATTATAACAAAAGCTTAATCATTGTCCGTGCTGAGGAAACGTAAAGCACGGCTCTGTTTAGGGTTAAAGTCCTCCTAACAAGAAAGAAATGAACGGTTGTTCGGTGTGGTCTTCAATAAAGTCTCACAACGAAGCGGAACAATCGACGCATTTTAAATTTATTGTTGCGTGGAGATTTTCCGTACTTTCTAAATTGAGATCTATCAACGCATAGTTAGTCAAACGGGTATTTTATTGTAGGGCTGGGCAAATAGAGAAAATAAGTAATTGGTATATACATTTTTTTTATAATCCCAGAATATTGTCACAAACAAACTTATTCACAGACGGGAAAACACACAAAAGAAGAACTGTTTAATGGTTTCGGATAGTTCGAGATGCCTTTTGGTAGTAGAACTTGACGGGAGGCCGTAGTCATAACGGTGGGCCAAATCTGGCCCTTGCTGTTTACCCCAAGGCCAGAATGTCCTTCCAAGATAGGTACTTAATAACTTCCCTTTGCAGCACCACTACTCTGAAAATGTTTTACCGCAGTCTAGCTCTAGCTTCGCACCTACATAAATAGTGTAGTGGAGTTTCCTCCTCACACCATGCGATGCAGGTCGAGCCCTCCTCTATTCCTAGTAGTGCTAAGGCAGTGGCCTGATAGCTCCCCTATGAGGAAGCTAATGGTTCATCTACTTCTAGTAAGCAACCAGGCCGTTGTGGCCTTAGGTCCCGTGATGAAATCTTTAGTCTAGCTTCCTTTCTTGTAGGAGAGCCACCCCCTAGAGAAGGCATTTAAAGCGATCTTGACTTGCTGTCTAGAGAATTCTAAGATGGGTTCCGGTCCCATGGGGGGCAAATTGGCTCCAAGCTTAGCTAGCTCATCTGCCTTCTCGTTGCCTGCTATTCCAAATGACTCATACTCTTTTTGTCATTGCCAGTCTTTCTAGTGCGTCATAGCAGTTCTGGAGCAAGACCGTACTGGCCTTTGGAGTTCAACGGTTTTAACGCTGTTTGGCTGTCTGAGCAAATGACCACTTCATCTGCTAAGCCTTCTTTAACTTCCATCGTTGCCGCCATCATGATGGCATATATTTCTGCCTGAAAACCCATGCTGTACTTACTAAGTGGAAAACTTCCTATGGTTTAATTTCTCTATAAACACTCCTGCACCTGACGTCTGCGCCTCGGCCATCTGCCACGCTGTCCCTTTTACCCTTGTCAGGAGATTCTGAGAGCAAACGTTTTATCGACCCTTAGCTGTTGCCTAGTTGGGAGCAACTTTGAACGCTGATATGGGCACCTCTGCCCCTAAATACCTGCATCTCTCATTCGAAGGAAGGCCGCAATTGCCTCCTTTTTGACCCAATTGTCTAAAGACTACAAGCCCAGCAGAACGTTCAGCGCAGCTGTTGGCTTTGTCCTCATGGCACCGGTGATAACTACGCATGCTAGTTGTTGGACCCTTGGAACCCTTGGTTTTTGTCTTAGTCATGTCGTCTAATTCTCTACCACTGTCCACCAAACTTTTGAGGCAGAGGCTACTCTAGGCCTGACTACAGCTTCGTATAGCCAGTACATAACGCGCTAGCACAGGCTCCAGCTTGCCCCTACTCTTCTCCGAAGCTGCCACAGAGTCGCGACAGATTTAGCCGCGACTCTCTCGACATGCGCTTTCCACGTCAACCTTGCATCAATGATAACTCCAAGGTACTTTACTTCGTTTTTGAAACTCAGCTGTTCCCAAACATCCTTGGACCATGTGAGATGCCTTTTACTAGTACATTTCCCTAATATGTGCGGCATAGGATCCCTTAATCGTTACTGAAAACCTTATATTTAATATTTTTATTTTATGTATTACACATACTGTACGATGCAATTTGTTTATTTAAAACAATTCAAATTTTGATTTTATAACAATTAAATCTACAGTGCTTTGTATTTTTTATTGTAGACCTGAGGAAGATCTTAACCAAAATCGAAACGTTGGCATGTGAAAAATAAGGTTTTTATTATGCTTAAAAACTAACGAAAGTTCTTCTACAATATTTCAGTTAAAGGATACGAATTCTGTAAACAAATTAACATACGGTTTTGACTTGAAATTTATAAATATGTAGTTTAGGGAAAAACAGCAGATATGTAATGTTGCTTTCCAAAGAACGATAAAATAGCAATTACAGGTGCTATTAAATCTTAAAGTAATTAATCGTACTGACATATTAATAAAATATTAGGAAGTATCTCGTATTGCGTACGCCAATTAGTTCAGTAAAACAACAACATTTTGACTTACCCGAAAAAATAGACATTATGAGTTAAATAGTCAAAATTTTTGCACACTTCGCACTTACGCACCATAATGCTTAACAAAACGATTTATGATTTCGCTAGTTCGTATAAATTTAATTATGATTTCATTCGATGTAAGATAGTTAGTTGACATTCTTTCGAAAGAACGAAATCAGGATGATACAATAGACCAAATATGTAAAACTTTTGACAATGTATAATGGCGTTCAAATCAAAACAATTCTGTCTCCCTGTTGTTTTGTCTGTCTATGGTTTCACATAACACTCTGTATAATATGGTAGTCATGGAAACTAAAGAATGTTGTTTGACGAAAAGAAACTAGAAGAATTTCGTAATCACATGCAAAAAAGTATTATTTGATTATTTACAATTAAAAAAAAAAATCGGTAAATTTCCCGGTACTTAAATCGTTATGAATCGTTCCCTTTATATTAGAATTAGTGTAGTGTGACCCAAATTAATTTCACATATGATCATTTAGTAACACAACACGCGACAATTTTTTGTTTCACGATATTGCATAGATGCTGAATAAGAATCTAAGATCAAAATTTCCAAAAAAACGCTATTATTCTTTTCAATAATGTAACCCCTTTTTTCCCACCTAAGTTCGCACACCATTGACCGACGTCAAAGTTGAGGGTGTCAAAACAATCAGATTTTAAATCCACACATAGCACCAGAATTTTAAACTAATCTGGTAAAAAATAATTTCAGAGACACTGGGGTGTACTGGGTGTTTCAAATTCGATGCTCATCATGGGGATCTTCTAAACTGTAAGAGCTAGATGGGTAGTTTAAATTTGGCAAAGTTGCGCATTTTAGAGCCCAATCGAATGCCGCTGAGAAAATAAAAATATTCCGAACCATTTCGAAGAAATCCGAAAAAAACCGAAATTGACGATTTTTTAATTTATTTTTTTGCGACTTTTATTTTGGCAGATAAAAAAAAACTAAGACCACATTCTTATTGTAGTTTTTTCTCCTCTACAAAATGGCGTTGTCAGATTTTTAATCCGACGTTTCGTCCTTCGTGGCCCATCATCAACTTTCTAAATTTAAATACGGACCTGGATTTTTTTTTTACTTTTTTAAAAGCATTTTTAATTCTGATTAAAATGATATGTAACACGTGTGTGAAATAGTTTTAGATAGTGGAAAAAAAGCTAATTAATAATATAAAATAAGGTGGCCATGGATTTTTCTCAAGTATTTCATTAAATTTAATAATTTTATAATATTGTTAATCTAGTTTACTTTATAAAAAAAATAGTAACAAAGAAAAAAATTACCTATTTTTAAAATAAAATAGTAACAAAAGTCTAATAGTAACAATTTATTTTATGTTAATAAATAAAAATAATGATTTAAATGAGGTGTTCAAACAAATTTCCTTGTTGTTGGATGCACATTTGAATGCGCGCAGGAACTTTATTTATAGCTCGCTGGATCATGCGGCCTGGCACTCTCTCCATTGTGCGTTCTAACGATTGTCTTAAAAGATTAATGTCGTTTGGTGGAGTTTTATAAACCAAGTCTTTTAGATGACCCCACAGAAAAAAGTCATGGGGAGCCAAGTCCGGGCTTCTCGCTGGCCATAAAACAACTCCTCTATTACCTATCCATTTTCCAGGGAAAACTGTATTTAGGTAATTGGTGACGATACCCGCGTTATGAGCTGGAGCTCCGTCCTGTTGCCACCACAGCTGCTGCAGTTCATTAAGCGGGTAGTCGTCAAGAAAGTCTAATATAGGACCTGTGAGCATCTCCAGGTAGCGCTGACCTGTTAGGGCTCCTTCAAACAAAATGGGCCCTAACAGTCTGTTCCGACACAGTCCACTCCATACATTAATAGAGTTTCTACCTTGGCCCCGGATTGGTATGTTCTCGCGAGGATTATTGATAGACTACACATGCTCGTTGTGTCTATTAAACATTCCACACGAGCTAAATGAGGATTCGTCAGTCCAAATGATCTTGTTTGTAATATCCGGATCTTCTTGCAATGCCAAATTAAGCCAATTACAAAAATTTAGTCGCCTTTCTGGATCACCGGGCATCAAAAACTGACTTGTGTGGATTTTAAAGGGCCTATAATGGGCGGCTTTTAATGTTCTCCACACTTTCACGTGGGGCATATTATTTAAATCCCTGCCAATCTGCCTGGTCGAAATTCTTGGATTTTCATTAACCTAGAATCAAATTAATCAAATCAATCAAAATTAAAGCTAGCCATTGTTGTAAACGAATAGGTATCTTTTGCTTGAATTCATTGCGAACATTGCCGTTCCAGGATAATAAACTTACAGAATTTAACACAGCGTTTACTTCTTCTTCAGTAGTCCGCAATCCATAATTATTTCTTTTCTTAGCAAAATTTCCTTCATGTCGTAATTGCCTTTCAATTCTGTTAAAAATTGTATAATGCGGCTGGGGTCGTTCGGGGTACTCAATCAAATATCTTTCACTTGCGGCTATGCTGTTTCGATTCTCAAGGTAGTAAATACGAAGCATATCACATTTATCTGAATTTGAAAATATCATTTTTCTTTTAAAAAGTAGACTTTTTAATAAAATTATTAAATTATTGATAATATTTGAAAATGGTTTCCAAGCGCAAGAAAAATAAGAATCATAAATGTCAGAAATCCATGGCCACCTTATTTTATATTATTAATTAGCTTTTTTCCACTATCTAAAACTATTTCACACACGTGTTACATATCATTTTAATCAGAATTAAAAATGCTTTTAAAAAAGTAAAAAAAAAATCCAGGTCCGTATTTAAATTTAGAAAGTTGATGATAGGCCACGAAGGACGAAACGTCGGATTAAAAATCTGACAACGCCATTTTGTAGAGGAGAAAAAACTACAATAAGAATGTGGTCTTAGTTTTTTTTTATCTGCCAAAATAAAGTCGCAAAAAAATAAATTCAAAAATCGTCAATTTCGGTTTTTTTCGGATTTCTTCGAAATGGTTCGGAATATTTTTATTTTCTCAGCGGCATTCGATTGGGCTCTAAAATGCGCAACTTTGCCAAATTTAAACTACCCATCTAGCTCTTACGGTTTAGAAGATCCCAATGATGAGCATCGAATTTGAAACACCCGGTACTTAGGAAAAATGGATCACACCACTGTTCAGGGTTATTTGTTATAAATGTAACCCCCCTCTAACATCTTTATTTTTAAAGATAGAAAACTCATTTTTTATTGAATTGTAGAGAATCGTCTAAATTTTTTTTATTGATAATATAAATATGATATAGAGTGTTTCACAAAGACGCGCCGACACAAACTTATATTTTTTTAAATAGAACACCTGTATATGATCGAAAATGTAGATTCTACTCGTGAAACTAATAATTTTGTGTATTTACAATTTTCGTATATCTTCGAAATGAAAATTTGAGATTTCGAAGTGCTGTCAAATTTGAAAGGATCAAATTAGAGTAAAACGGTGTGCACTTTCTTGTCTTAGTTTTTGAAACTCTATTTAATGACACTAATGCCCGATCAAACGGATAGAATATCAATTATAGTTCCAGAAAAATCTTTAATTTGCCAATAATCTTGAAACTAGTATCACTGGATTTTTACCAACCAACCTTGTCTAATAATTGCAACAGCAAAATAGTTAAAGATGATTAAAAATGACGCGCACTTTTCTATCTATTTAACTTTTCAAGAACTATCGTTGCCCTGGGCAGATAGTAGCTTATTATAAGTAATTTCAGACCATGTTACCTTGCTTGTTTAGAGAGATACAAAAAAATTAATGTAGTAGAGTTGTGAGGATTTTTGTAGGTTTTACAAATAACTGAAATTGAAAACAGAGAAATCAAACCTCGCATTGCGGAGTTATGAAAACACTGATCCTCGAATATAGTTGTTAAAAGTTTATTTTTAAAAATTAGAGATACATCTCATCCCTATTAATAATTATATTATATTTAGTTTGGCCAATTTTAAATAAAACAAAAATGTCACACGGAAAATAAATGAGCAACATGAAGATGACAATAACAGTAACTTTTAGGCTGCCTACGGCAATATTTAATAAAAACTAGATTATTGAATTTTATGTGCTTTTCTATAGCTGCCAAAATAGTTCCCTGATTGCGATGATTTAGTGTTTCAATTTCTTGGGTTATTATTTCTCTTATAATATTAACCGTTAGCGGGCGTCTTGCCTCTCCCAACTTTCCTTTTAAAAAGCCCCATAGAAAAATATCCATTACGGTCAAGACTGGGTTTTTTGGTGGCCACCTCATCTGGCCAAATCTACCGAATCCAAAAGGGAAAATTTTCGTTTAAAAATTCGGTTACGTCAGCAATATTGTGGACTGGAGCGCCATCTTGTTGCCAAAATATATCACAATCACATTGAGCCAAATTTTGAACTACTAGTCTGATTACGCAACGATCTTCAGGAGCCCAAAAGTGTACATTCTTCCTATTAAATCTTCAGGAGGTGGAAAAAGCGTCTTCATCTGTTCAAACAATTTTGTTTAAGAATTGATCTTGTTGAGTTAAGTGTTTCATCATTTCTTGACACAAGCGTAATTGAACAGGTAAAATTTTATACGAATAGAAATTATATTTTGATTGCTATTTGATTATTTTTGAAATATGTTTTGCCTAGAATCTCAACAGTATTTGGAATAGAAGCGTTGGGATTTTCTAAAATTAGATAACTAATTATTAAGAAGTATTAAAAAATAATTTGTGCCAAAAAATACCTTGAAAATACAAAAGGATCTCCAATTGTTCATTTTCATGTTGTTCATTTATTTGAATTGTTCTCTTCTTCCGTTTGAAAGATGATTCATGTGAAACTTTCTGATAAACTCTTAAACATGTTTTATTGGTAGGAATTCTCCTTAGTCCTTCATAAAGTCTTCGGTATTCCCGTACGGCAAGTTTGGCATTGTAACCATTTTTTGTACTAAGTTCGTGAATTTCGCGTATTTCATTCTATGAATAAGATATTCTGATGCTCACATTAGCAAATTCGATTGAATAATGCCAAAGCCTACTATATATATATATATATATATATATATATATATATATATATATATATGTATCTGTTTATTTAACATCATGGCCAACTTAGACAACGTATATTATAGGTTACATATTTGGTTTTAGGTATGCGATATGTTACATGAAGTGAAACTGAACTGAACTGAAAGTGAAATTAAAGATTTTTTCTGGAACTGTCGAAAACTGATATTCTCCGTTTGATCGGGCATTAGTGTCATTAAATAGAGTATCAAAAACTAAGACAAGAAAGTGCCCACCGTTTTACTCTAATTTGATCCTTTCAAATTTGACAGCACTTCGAAATCTCAAATTTTTCAACAGCCATTATCTCGAAAACAGTTGAAGATACGCGAAAATTTTAAATACACAAAATTATTATTTTTACGAGTAGAATCTAAATTTTCGATAATATACAGGGCGTTCCATTTAAACAATACAAGTTTCATTTGGTGCGTTTTTGTGAAATACCCCGTATCATATTAATTGTCAATAAATAAATTCAGACGATTCTCTACAACTCAGTAAAAAAATGAGCTTTCTATCTTTAAAAATAATGATCTTAAGAGATGGGTGACATTTATAATCAATGACCCTGTATGTGTGGAACTAAATTGGGTCACACTTTCTAACTACACTATTCCTAACGAGGGAAGTTCCGGGTAAAGGAAATTTTTCGATTTTTATTTACATGACATGATTTATTGCGAGGAACTGGTGTTTTGTATTACTTTCTTTAACCGCGTCGTTGACATTAATTGGAAAAACACAGATATTATATTACTAAAATATTTATGGAAAATAAAGAATATGTGACCTCCTTTTCATTCAAACGCACTCTTCGCGATTGACACAGCAAGCGACGTGCACGTTTCAGTGTGTTTACCACTCGAAATTCAAGCACCGTTGTTTTTACTCAGCGTAGTAAAATTTTAATTGTAATTGTTTTTCGTTTCCATTTATTTTTCGCATTGTGTCAAATATAAAGGGGACTACAAAAATGTACTATCATAACCTCTGGAATTGGCGTAACAACCGCGGCACGCTAAGGACGTGTGTAAGGGGGTGAAGGGACGACAGGGGGAGCGGCTGGCTGGCGGAAGGGCGAGCAAATCCTGGGCAACAAGGGGGGTTGCAGCGACGGCATCTCTATGGCAACCGACACGGCCGGAACACCAGACACTTCGGAGAGCCCACAGGACTAGGATTTTTGCTGGGACGCGATCTAACTGGACCGTATATGCCAATAATTTCCCTGACAAGAGTGAGCGGTGAGGACGTATGATTTGTATGACTATTTATTTATATTTAAAAGTTACACATCTTCCCGTTTTAGGGTCCCTAGATGCCAAAAAACATGTTTTTTATCATCTTCGGTCCGTCTGTCGGTCTATCGGTTCGCGACATAGCTTAAAAACTACTTACCAGATTGACTTCAAATTTTAATTCTCAAAGATTAAGGGTTATATGGGAATGATCTGATAATATTTGGGTAAAAATTAAATATACCGGAACAAGATGGCGGCCAAGTGAAACGTTTAAAAAATTTGTACTAAAAAAACGAGTTATCCAATTTATATCAAATTTTGCACAAAAATGGGTTACATAGGAATGAACTGGTAGCATTTTCGTATGAAAAAGATAGCAAAACAACATGGCGGCCTAATAAAATATTTACGGAATCAGTCTAAAAAACTACACAAGTATTAGATTAATTTCAAATTTTGATTCGATTTGATAGTTCTTTATTTCAAATTTCATTAGTACATACAATTGTACAAACAAATATAAAATGAAATGACGTCACAATATCAATATTACTAATCCTACAGACTTTAATATTCGTTAACATTGTATGTCTCTAGGCCCAAAAGAAACTGATTGAATTTACGCTTAAATATTCCTTCGTTTGTTACTCTTTTTAACTCATCATTTAATTTTTTATATAATTTTATACACATGTAATAAGGTACTTTTTCAAAGAGACTTAACCAGTGAACAGGATAATTAACATTAATTATACGAGTGTTATAATTATGTTGTACGATGGGACTAAGCTTATGTCTGTATTTGTCAAAGAACATTGTCGAATCGAATATATATAAAGCGTATACCGTCAATATAAAACACCTCTACATGATTCTATGTATGACATTCCAAAACATATTCTTTTTTGAGTGACAAAAACACTCTGAGTTTTTGATCTTGGCGTCCAGAATATAATACCAAATCTTGAAGGAGACTCAAAGTTCGCAAATGAAAGTGTTCGCCCGGCAAGTACTAAGTGTGATATATAGATAAACTCCTAAAGTTATTAAGTATCTGCTTTAAGAACATGTATTAAAAAGGAGTTTAAATAAAACGGCTAAAAGAAAAAACAAAGAAAACTCCTGTGGAACTATTCGGCATTTACACAACTCATATAGAGATTTTTTGGCTTGCAACAAGTTCAAAATTATTAAAAAACAAAAAAAATCCGATTGTTTAAAGCTAGTATATTAACATAGGAAAGAAGCCACAAAACATTAAAATAAGCGACACTACTTTACATAGGCACCCGGTATCACGTATAAAGCAAAAATAAAACTAAATCTGAATCCCATGTATTTCCGAAGAAAGAATCTCCTCCGATATCATGTTTGCATCACTAACCTATTTATTATTTTTATTATAATTAAGTTCATTTGGTAAACAGAATTGGGAATGAAATATATGTTAAAACTATAGACATAATAACAGTGAGACGGAATTGTTTTGATTTGAACACAATCATACGTTGTCATAATTATTACTTGTTTGATTGTTATGGTAAGAACTATTAAGCCGACAAAGATGTTTGTTCTTATGAAAATAAGTCAGTAACTTTAGTAAATAAATTGAGAGGACAGTAAGAATATTATTTTTGCGGAAAGTTTCCCTAGATGACGTTGAGTATGACAGACCAAACGTAATCCGAACAACCTGCTCTGTCCCACAATTACTCGATTGTTGTCGGATGACTGACTACATACGACAATATTGTAAGCAACTTAAGAATTAACGAAGGCATAGTAAACACTTAGAAGGATTTCAAGAGTTACATAATTCTTCAAAGAGTTTAAAACAGGAGCTCTTATTGATTTTTGAACACGCCTTAGAAATTTGCCCTTTCCAGGTTAAATCACTATCAGTGGATACACCCAAGAAATTTATTGAGTCACTTATAACTAGCTTTTGACCATCTATATCAAAAATGAGACCACATGATGTTTTGCGTACGGTTTTTATTTCCATACAGACAGTTTTCGCTTGATTAACCAAAGTTTGTTGTTGAAGTTGTTGGGGAAGGTCAAACTATTTTTCTTTCAATCGTTTACATCTCTGTTTTGGATGAACCCATTACATTAAACTTGGTGTCGCTTTTTTGCTCTCTAAAAAAAGAAAAAAAGTAACTTATGATTTTTCTATCATTTTAGGCTTAGTTGAAATGACAGATGAAGATAATTTTCAATTCATCATTTTCACTTTTCTCCCCTACAAATTGGTGAGGTTAGTTTTTCAATCCGACGTTTCGGATTCGGCCGACCATCATCAACTTTTTTAATTTAAATACCTCCCTGGATTTTTTATTTGATTAATTGATATTTTTTATAAACTTAAATTAAATTATGACAAAAAAGTCATATCATACTATTTGATTTTTTTGAGAAAAGTCATATTATTTGAAGAATGAAGGCGAAAAAACGCCATCTAGTGACTTTTGGTAGAATCCTTACGGTACAGTTAATAGCTCTACGTGAAGAGCTTTTTCTGACACCAGGTTCAATGTAATTGGTTCATCCAAAACAGAGATATAAACGTTTCGAAGAAAAACTTGTGACCTTCCCCTATCACTTTATTACTGAAAATAAAAAAAAAGATAAATAGCGAAAAATTGCATAATTGCCTGAAGAATACAATGCTTATATTTCCGACGAACCTTAATTAGAAAAATTCAAGAGAAAATCGACATTTCCATTTTTGAGTTGCTCTTACGCCCCCTAGCGATCATTTTTCGAACTTGAACTATTTACTCATAAATATTTTTCCCCATAATTGTGTGATCAACGGCTACCGAGAGCTAGCTGGAGACCATTCTTAATTGGACACCCGGTACATTGACATATATATGTATATGTATAGAATAAAATTTATACTTGTTTTTGGGGAGTTTTTGATACCTTTTGTGCGAGTTCTTGGGCATTAGGATGCGTAAGTGCGAAGTGAGCAAAATTTTGGACTCCTAACATCTCTTCTCTCGGGTAAGTCAAAATGTTATTGTTGCCCATATTAATTGGCTTAGTACTAGATTCTCATTAATATTTATTCATTTGAAAGTACGGTTATTTACTTTAAGGGTTTATAGGACCTGATATTGTTATTGTATCGTTCTTTAGGCAGGAAAATTACATTCCTGCACTTTTTTCCCTAACCTACATAATAATTTTCACAAGTTCCGAGCCAAAACCAATGTACGATGATTTAAAGAACACATGTATATTATATATAAATATATATCTTTTTGAATGTATTTGACATAAAATACACAATACATTATTTTAAAATACTACCTTCTGAGGGATTTGTGTTGTTTTGTAGCCACAACAAAGTAAACAAGATAAACGAGCTTAGGTATACGTTTTTATGCATAGTGCAAAAAAATAGATTAAGTATATTATTAAATATTCCCGCTATAATAATAGATTAAAATTTTAATTGACAGTTACACGATTGTTATACAAATGGGTAAGAAATAAATATTTCTAATATTATCCTCATGGCCATTGACATATTATATGTCAACGGCAAGAAAAAAACAAGTCTGTCTTTATAACTTTACAACGTTGTCTTTTGTGACACCCGACGAGAAGGAGATATATTTTATTCTTTGTCACACATACTTGTAATACACGTTTATTTACTTTAATCATTTCATCCAAAACGTACACCATTTTATGAATGGAACAGCACAAGATGTGGGGCCTCCCTGTTATTATGTCTTTAGTTAAAACTTACAACATTTGGATAGGGTCTGTATAATTTATTCTCCGTTTTGACCTTTATCCATTTTTACCTCCCTTAAAACTCTTTGAGGAGATATTGATTGAGAAATCTCTATTCTGATGTGGCGTCAGCAAGGCAGTGAAAGAGTGACAGTTTTCTTTAAAAATGTAAAATGTTTGCTTTTTTTTTCTTGACGCAGAATAAAAAAAATATGAAGCTCTGTTCTGTAGCAAAAATATTTTTCTTCTGATTTGCCCAATCGTTTTTGTCGATACCGACACCCAGGTATGAAGACTTATTTTTTTTTTCAAATATCAACCTTCACACAATTCGGGTTGAATTTTGTTCCAGTTTCTTCGGTGTATTTATATTGGTCTCCCTATTATTATGTCTATAGTTAGAACTTACAAAATTTGGGTAGGGTGTGTATAATTTATTCTCCTCCCTTAAAATCCTTTGAGGAGATATTTGCAAATTTCTGGACACATGTGGGATTAAAAAGTTCGTCTGTCAAAATGTCTATCCTAACGACGCGTCAGCAAGGTGACAATTTTCTTTAAAAATGAAAAGTGTTTGCTTTCTTTTCTTGACCTAGAATAAAAAAAAATCTGAAGCTCTATTATGTAGCAAAAATATGAAACTTTTGACCTGCCCAATCGTTTTTGTCGATACCGATACCAAGGTATGAAGACTTTGTTTTCAAATATCAATCTTGACACAATTCGGGTTGAATTTTGTACCTGTCTCTTCGGTGTATTTACTGCATTCGCCCAAGATTAACTGTTTAGAGATTAAATATTCAGTTTGTTACCGACCAAAAGGAATTATAGCGCCCTAATGTTAAAAAAAATACTACTAAAAAACTACTTATCCAATTTGCCTCAAATTTTGCACAAACCGTTGATGTTAAAAAATCGGTCTGAGGAAACTAATTATTTGATTGATATTAAATTTTGTATAAAAATCAAGTCTGATGTAGGGATAGACTGGTAAAATTTTGGTGAAGGGTTGGCTATTAGGGTGGAACATAATAGCGGTCTAATGAAATATTTAAAATATTAGTATCAAAAAACTACTCATCCAATTGAGTTGAAATTTTGCAAAAAAATCATGTGTAAACGGTAACATTTTGTGTCAGAACAAGAATGAAAACCTTCTTTTCATAGAGGAAAATAATAAATAATATCATGAGAGATTTTTTTATTGAATATGTAAAGTTATAAAAAAAAATAAAATAAAAATAAATTATCAACAGTTAAAAAATAAATGGTTTACTGGAGTATCGAAGTAGTCAAGCATTAGTTTTATTTAAGGTTAAGGTATGGTAATGACTTATGTACATACAAACGTGAATGTATGTTGAATCTCAACAAAAAATTGTGGAGATGCAAAATATATACTTGCTTTAATATAAATTATTGTTAATTATAATAATTAAGAAAGTGTCATAAATTCTTATTTCTTCATATGCAAAATAAATAAAACAACAATGACTTTCGGCTTAAGAAATGCAGCAAAAACCGTTAAATATACACAAAATGAATATGATGAAAAATACATTTTAAAAAATCGCTAAATTAACTTTTACCCGGAACATTCCTCCTAACGAATTCCACTACATACAGATAATACAATAATACATGTTTATACATATATTTATTTGCCAATATTGTATAAGTTGTAATATATTTCATTTTTCGTAATAAAACGAGAGTTTTGTTAGAAGTTCTGACTACTTTGGTACGAAAATAAAGTAAAGCCCTTTTAAAGACTTTCTCTTTATCCCGAAAATTAACACATATTAATATATTAATAACTATATGCATAAAACTGTGTTATATGTGTGGTATCCATTACGAGAAGACATCCATGTAAAAACCAATTTAGCGATTTTTTTAGTATGCACGTATTTTTTAGTTCTTTATTATTGTTATTTTTCTTTTGTAAAGAAGTATTAATTCCTATATTTCAAAAAATTTCATCAGCATATTAAATGGAAGGTTTCTGAAAATCACTGTATATTTTCAGAGGAACATCTGTTGAACTAGATGCATGTCAGTGGCAAGATTCAGAGGGCTTTATAAGATTTTTCAAAACTCTTGCGCTACGTGGGCAATGAAGACCGGGGGTAGAGGAAATAAATCAAGGACGTACAGATTTAGGTGGCAAGATGGTATACGTCGGAAAATGGATGATTTAGCTGCGCATGATGACGAGGTAGTACCAATTGAAAGGATTTTATAAAACGATTAGGTAGAAAACCTCTTCATTTGTTCGAAAAATGTTCCTGAACTCTCGCGGACGAATTCGGCTAGACCGAATATCGGATCCGCTATATAAGCGAGGGCAAAAACGTCGGATAAACTATGAAAACTGAGGAGTCGGAGTGAGGAAATTGGGGGGGCCGGGGGAGGACGAGTGAGATGGCGCGGGAAATTATGGGGACGCAAACACCTGAACGCGATATATTTTATTCATAAACTACGCCATTAAATAAATATGCCGCGCCGTAAGGTGGACCCCCCGATGAAAAATTGATGGATTTAATTAATGAACGACAAAAGACTGTTGTTAATACATGAATTATATACTGTAAACGGTTTTCGAATCTGTAATATACCGCCGAAAAAGCACTTAAATATTTTATGGAGGGTCTTTTGATAGAGAACAGTACCCGTTGTGTGAATATTTATGGAATATTCTTGATAAAAATAAGAAAAAATGTTCTATTTTTCCAAGGACTATGATTATAATACTACCCACAACGAAAATGTATTTGTGAGAAGCACTAATAAAATATCAAATAGACTTCGCCATAATCACTTAAAATTAGCCAAAACGATGTAGAGTTGTCATAAGGCATGTGGATCTATCCAAAGAAAGAAACGGAGCTTTTAGCACCTCACAAAGAAAGAATTTACCTACGAAGGTTTTTTGAATTAAAAATGAGTTGTTCCTTGTGTTACTGTATAATGGAAACACCCATCAGTTCTTAAGAACTTCAATAAAAATAGCGAATGACTTGAAGTTATTTCGAAACAAACAAGATGAAAATTACGAAACACTACAAGAACATCTAAATGCCTCAAAAACACGCTACTTACTAACCAAGTTTCATTCATCGACGAGGACGTTTTTGTTAATTCTTGCTTTACTTGATTTAGAGGGAGTTAATCCTGAATAAAGACATATTATTATTATCATTATGAAATTGATCACATTGAATAATAGTTCACTCTGTTGACATTATTGATATGAACATGTCAATATTGACCTTTTTTAAATTCAATATTAATGACGCATTAAAAATATACAGTCCACTTTTTTCTCTCCAAATCCAGAACTAAGATGATCACTCTGAATACCTAACAGCGCATTCTACCAAACCTTGGCTCATCCGGGCTGCCATCTTGATTACGTGATCATGAGGGGGTCGATTGTCTTTCAGCGGTTAATTTTTGATTCCTTAACATGTATATAAGTTATGTGCTAAATCTTATATTGGTAACCGGAAGTGAAATATTTTTTCGCTAACTCCACCGATTATAAATACTTAAGCTTAGAAACAAATTCGATTTCTTCAATTTAATTTTCAGAGCTGATTCTAAACTATTCAACCCAGTATTTAACTTTTTACGATTTGAAAACCTTTCATTTTTCTTCTTTGTGTGGTACCCGGTGTTACCTTCGAACTTGTCATATTTACAAACGCACGCACTTTCGTCGGCCAGGATTACGTGTTGTCAGCTGTAGACGCAGCCAAGTTTAACGCCGAGACCTTGTCGGTCTGGTGGTTTCGCGCGATGGTCGTTTGTTGTTCTTGAGATCTTAACGCTGCTGATGTTAATGTAATGCCTTTTAATATTTAAAAGTTAGGTTGTTGGGTACACTGAAAAACCAAGTCATAAAAAAATTGAATTTTACTACCCCAAATATTTGTTTGCTATAAGCGAATCAATTATTTGTTTAAAAAATGCCAAAAAATTGTTTAAACTTATGCCGTTCAATGAAAATAATACACTGTAGACCCAAGTAAACGTTTGTGTCTTATAACTAATAAATTATAAACAATTGTTTACTTTCAATATATATTTTTTCAATAAAATACGTCATTATTTCAATCAAAAAAGTAAAAACATCCTGTTTAATAGCCATTTTTAAGTTTAAATATTTTATTTGTTTGTGTAAGTGTTGTATAAGACATAAATATGCTATTGTTTTGAAGAGTGAGTTATGGAAGTGCAAAAGTGTCTGGATAAATTAAATCATTTTATCGACATTGATATATAATAGATTGCAGTAATTAGCTGTTTTAAGTAATAACTTAATGGTAGGAACCATTTCAAACCTAAACCATTATCGAACGAATAAGTGAAAATTAAATAGCTATAAATACTTTCATAACCTTTAGAGCATACGCAGCTTTATTTAAATTGTTCACAAAGTCTTCTCAAACTATTTAAACATGCATGTAAAAATGGTATCACATTGGTTTACATAAATACAATAAAATAATACTATAAAATCTAAATTCGGAATGTGATGTTATTAAAAATAAGTAAATAGGTGATAAGAATATCATGTGCAATTGACCAAAAAAAATTCTTAATATAAACAAAAATAATATTCCCAATTTTTTTGTTTCTTTAAAACAAATATAATTATTCCTAAAGAAAAACATATATGTATCAAATAATCACCAAAATTTCCTAAATAACGTTTTTTTTTTAATTAAAACTAATATTTAATGCTTTTTTATGCGTCGTTTGTATCCATTTTATATGCATTGTGTAGATAACTTGTAGAGCAATTTAAAGCTATTCAGGCCCAAAAGGTTATCAAATGTATTTATAGCTCAATTTTTGATTGACAATGGCTCGACTTTTCTGCCTTAAACAAAAAATAAAAGAACCACTGGCGTTACAGTAGTTAAAAGAATTCTTTACTGGATTCTATTATATATTAATATGGATAAAAATATTTCTTATCTTGAAATGAATGCTATAAATAACCGAGACTATAATTATACAGAACTTTTGCACATTCATGTATCACTGTTAAAAACTAGACGAGCGTAGTACACTAGTTAAAAAGACACTGCGAGTCCTAGAGTGAAAATTTGAAAGTTTTTCTGCAGCAAAGTGAGAGTCTAGAACCGTCATTTAATTAAAAAATCTGTTCCCTTTAATAAATATTTGTTTAGAAAATATATTTATTATAGAATAACAAAAAATTATTTCATATTAATATTTTTTTGTTTGAATCAACGCTGTTGATTTCAAAAATTGTTGATTTTAAAAAACAAACATTTATTAGAATATTTTACTGATATTTTTTTCAGAGAGTTGTTTTTTTTCCTTTTTTTTATATAAAAAATTAAAAAATGTTCAAACCGGAAAAATATGTTTATTATTTATAAATAGTATGTGACAAAATTAAAAATATCGTTTTTCGAAAACGAGCTTAAATTAATTTATTATTATATATAATTTATTTATTTATTACACAGTGATTACAACAGAAGTAAAAGTTATTTTAATATATTAACTCATGTTCAACTGATTTTTCAATAAATGAAATTTCCTCTCATTTAAGCAACACTTTCTTTTATCTTCCTAATATTAAGATTAAGTTAATAATTATCTAGAATGTATTATGTTTCTTGTTTTGGGTATTTTGTTTAATTTTATTGTTTCTAAAAGCAAATATATTTTTTATTTTTCGTTTTTTGGTTTCTTTGCAGATCGTGTTTAATTTTTATTTTGCTTTGCTAATGCAGATGCCACAATAATTCCAACAGATGGTCTTCTCGCTATACTCCATAAATTCGATGTATATCTCAATGATTCCATAGGGCCTGTGTCGGGAATTAAGTATTTTTGACCTCAAAAAAGGTTTCGGAGTTTATAGGTTAACATGGAATTAATGCCTGTTTATAGAACAGTCAGGGAGAATTTGACTCTAGATCATACAGGCTTAAAACACAAAATTCATTTTTTTTTAGTTATAAACATAATAAAGATCCGAATATAAATATTTTAATATTGCAAGCAGTCAACTGGATAATTAGTGTTAATAGTAGGGCGGTAATTTGTCCCGCCGTATAAGATTCTCGTTAAGATCTTATTTTTCGGGTTTGCCAACTAACGCAAATGATTGGGGGTTACTCTCTCCTATAGGCACGGTCCTAAATGCAGCATGTCATTTATATGTGCCTTTTTTATTTTGATATTAATTCATCTTTTTTTTTTTCAGGTAAACAATCGGAATAGTAGTAGAATTCCATTCCAAAAGAAAACCAAAGTAGTAAGTAACCCTAGTTTAGCAATAATCAGCATAATTATTACAAGAGTTATTAGAAACATAGTGTATCCTTTTACTTTAAAATTTATCATTTTTAAGGCCATCTTCAATACAAAAATGTCATATATTTTATTACAGACCTTTTTGCTCTTTTCAATTGTCAATTAATATTTTTTTTGTCTGTGTATCCAGATATTTTTTGAAAATATTTCGGATTTTGAGGTAAAAAAGGGCATTCTAGCAATTTATTTAAATAAAGGTCATATCCCCTTGTTTCTGCATATATTTGTAACATTAAAACGTTTTTAAGAAAAGGGGCAAGCTGGTATTAAATACATACAAGGCATTAAATGAACACCCCATCTGTTTTATCAAACAGGTTCTGTCAACTAAAGATTTTAAATGTTATCGTTTAAAAAGGTTCGAACTATTTAGATCTGGAGATCTCGAAGGCCATGATCGATTATATTAAATGCCTTAACTTATTACTTTTTTAGCAGAGTTTTGATAAATAATTGCTAATCCTATACCAAGAATATTAATGTGTTCCATCTAATGAAATAATCCAAATGGGAGAACCCACATAAGCCCGTTGTCGATTCCTACACGGGTTTCTGGTTATGTTACGATAGCTCAAAAAAATTAAGGTGGGATCTTAATTTTAGTATCTGTGGGTTTTACTACCCTGTAGGCGTCTATGCAGTAGCAGTGGTTTTATTGGCCGTATTATTTTGTTTCCCAGCACCCCCATTTTCGACCGTGGGACGAGTATACATCTGAACGTCGTGAATACACCGCCCACTTGCTTTCTTTCATTCAGCCAAATATTTGCATTCATAACATTGCAATATGGCATAAAGACCCACATCTTTTAGGGCCAAGATTAAAAAATCCTTTTTATTTCAATAATTTTGACAAAACGTAAGTGAATCGGTATAAGTAGTATGTTATAAATATAAAATATGTAAATAATTACGTTATTTAGGGTTCATTTTCAAAAACTTTAACAAACAATCTTAAAGAAATTCAATTTTTACTAAATTTACAATAAAAATGTATTGTTGCTCTTTTGGTTTTTTAATAACTCTAAATTACATTAAAATATGTGGCAAGGCCAACTAAGCAAAATAAGACAGTTGCTTCTGGCTACCCCATTTTTTATCAGATTTAAAAAAATCTAAAAACTAACATTTAGAGAATTTTGAACATTATCAGAATGTAAATAAAAATGAGGGGGATTTGTTTTAAACATCATGGATGGCGCTACTTTCGGTAAAACCGGAAGAGAAAAGTTGGAAAATAGAGTCCCATATATGATTACAAAATTTTAAACTAGTACTTTAAAAAACAAAGACAAAAGGAAGGCGTATATTAGTCGGAGGTCACACTGTATATACACTCTATTTTTTGCAACTTCACTCCTCAACCATTTACACTAAGGGCGTACAAATCTCTAAAATCAGCTATGAAAACATATTTTGAGCGTGGGCTTCAGCTATGAAAACATGTCTTGAGCGTGGGCTTCAAGACTTGTAGGCCAATGTTATAGACTATTTTTTGCTACAAATAATTTCTGTGCATTGATAACATTGAATAGCAGTCATAATATTTAGACCCAGAGACGTTAGGAACACATATTTATCAAGTGTGGGCGCCGCATTCACAGAAGTTAGGATGCATGCGCGTCCCACGCGCGAAAAGGGATTCTGGCAACAAAGTTGCCAATCTTCGAATAATTACCCGAAATGAGGTTATTTTGAAAAATCATGCGGGTAATTGGAAGACTGACTAATTGAGAGACTTGTAATTTTTTAAAATTTAGTATTTGGTTTTTGGATTTTGAAAATTTAAGACATTGATTGTTAAAACTTAAAAATTTTTCACATACAAGATGAAAAGATTGGTTTCCGATAATACCATCGCAAAAACGCGACGGGGATACTAATATTGAAAAACTTACAAATAGTTATTAATTTAGTTTTAGGTCACCCCTTTTAAATACTCCGTAGAAATGGTCTTCAATAATATGTGTGATATTACAACTAATTTCAGAAATAAATTACTGATAATATTATTGGTTTTTGCACGCTAAGCAAGGCATAAACAAAGCCCGTGACTTAATCCATTTTGAACCAAATGGAGGCATATTATATTTAAATATTTGAAAAAATAATTTAAAACCTTAATTTCAATAAATGTATGTAATATTATGTATGGCCTTTAGTAATTTTCTGTTTCTCTCTCATGCCAAATATACATATGAACAGAAAAGATAAAACATTTATTTTAGGATGTAAATTATTTTAAAATCTGAAATTTGTTCTCTTCACGTTTATTGGGCACTGAGCTCATAGGCAAAAATAAATAGAATTAAATCTCATCAGAACTAAAAGAGTATGCGGGTAAAATTGTTTTACAAGGCGTTAGATTTTTATCGACTTCAAAAAACAGGGGTTATCAATTCGGCCTTATGTATTTTTTTACGTCTCTATAGGGCTGTGCTGTTTTCGATACCTTTACAGGGTATCTGAGATATTATTGAAGATAGAGGGATGATGTTTCTGCGGCACTGGCATCGCCTTCTTCGTTTTTGAAATACACCGCGAATTTGAAAATTGCACTTTTCAGGCACTCTTCGGATCTTAGCTATAATACAAGCTAATGAAAAAGTGAAAACGGATTATTATAGGGTTTTTTACGTAGAATGCAATGGCCTAGCTAGTTTTTTTTTCTAGGGTCCTCAAATATTGTATATTCTTGGAAAGTGTGTAAGGAAGCGTTTTTAGCTGCTTTAAAATATACAGGGTGTTCCATTTAAAAAAATACAAGTTTAGAAAAAAAATTAAGAGTCACATGAAGATGACCTGGTAACATTTTGGTAAAAATCCAGATGGTTAAACAAAATGGCGGCCTAGTGAAATGTTAAAAAAACTATTTATCCAATATGTTTTATCAATTCCTGTCGGTTTGTCTGTCTGTCTGTCACAGACCCGTGTACAGCTTGTAGTTATGGAGGGCTAATTTATAAGTTTTCCATGCATTAGAAACAACTGACGACCAAAAAAAAAAAAAATACGAGTAAGAGAAATGGTGAGTACATTATTTAAAAACATATACCACAGGCTTATTTCTTGTGTGCAAGTAATAAATGTGATATAGAAATAAACTGTGCAATGTAATATTACGTGAACTTCAGTGTTCAGAATCCGTGGACGGCTCCCATTAAAAATGTGTAAAAAAGCAGTATATATGTGTTCTTAAATAACTACGTTCTTAAATTTCACACTCTACATTTAATTTTCTACATGCTCAAACGTAGAAATTTTTTATGTATATTAAAAACCGATTTTTGTGTTTATCTTTGTTTTAAATAGGTGAAAAAAGGCTATTAGAATAAACTAAGAAATTGAACTACTAACAGTATCTCTAATTATTGTTATTTATTATTAAAAAAATGGATAATGATGCCATAAAAGCTAGAAAAATAATATGTTTTAGATTTCATCAGAAACAGTTTTTAAAAGTAAGACTCAGAACAAAAAAAAAAGATAACCCCTAAACCAAACAGTAATAATAAAGGTAAGAACTACGAATACTACCACCTACAATAATTATTAATTATTACATGTATATAGGCTACAAAGCTTTGACAAAAAAATCAAAACTTATACTTTAAAAATCAAACATTTTTTCTACAGCCTTCGAAAAAAAAAATATTTTAATAGTCCTCAGATCGATTACTGTCTATTATCTTCAAATGATAATACATATAAGTTAGCATTTTCGAATTTTCCTCAGTGAGTCGGATTCGGATAGGAGAGTGAACAAACGACCAATTGGAAAAGAGTTTCTAGTTGAGCTGAAGAAAAAGTTCGAACTTTTGTAATGCTTTTCTCATTTAGTTTTCGAAATATATTTCGATTGTTTTTAAAATCTTGACGATCATCCAGTCCTTCCGTGTCTAAATTGTCTATTAAAAAAGCATTAACCTCTTTAATTTGTGTTTCATTTAACATTTTGCCTCGGTAAACAGGATGCAAGTAATTAGTGGCTAGTGAAAACAAATTCAAAGCCACCTTTTTTGCCGTTTTTTAAGACATGGTGCATATTCATCAGAACCTTCAAGAAGGCTTAATAGCATCCATTCTTCTGTTGCATCCGCGATTGAGGCTTCAGTACATTGTAATTTGTTAATAAGTTTGCAAACTGGATCAAATAATGCTTCAACTTGCTTGTTTAGATGTTCGTCAAATACTAGTTTTGTTATGCTTTGTTTAAAAGTAGTCGCTTCAGCAATTATTGTTCGCATTGGCTTCAAGTTCTCTAGATAATTTACAAATGAGTCTCTAAACGAACACCATCGAGTTTCCCTAGCTAAAATTACCCTTTTACCGCCTGATTTTAATAAAGCGTTTTCAAGGTCAGGTGAGGAAAATTCTTTTAAAACAGACTGAACTTTCCCAGCTATATTTTCGGATACTAATTCTTTTGCTATTAAATTCGCTGTATGACTATTACAGTTTGTATACCATACATTTATTTGAGATCCCATCTTTTTCATATTGCTTGTATTGTCCGAACAGATCGCATATATATTAGTGTTATAAACTTCTGTTGCTAAAACTACACATTTTTCAACAATTTCTTGCAGTTTGTCCCCAGTTTCTTTCTCACCTGTTAAATTAAATGATTCCAAAAATGCTATATCACCATCAACATTGTGAATTAGACAAACAACGTTTTTTGAGTTACTTGATGAGTTTTTCCATTCATCAATAAGTATAACAGATTCTTGATCAAAATTTTTAATAGATTTTTTACAATTATCGTAGCACTTTGAAAGGAAAGTTGATGATAATGTTTTTCTCGTGGGTAACTTATACGATGGGCGCAAAAGTTTAACAAATTTTTTAAAATGGTCCGATTCAACTACCGAGAAAGGTATATTACATCCGAATATAAACTCACATAGAGCCAGATTCAAATTTTCGTGCTCCATAAATGTCATTCTTTCACAAAATCCTACGAGCGCAATCGGCATATTAGCAGATTTTTTTTGCCTTTTCCTTAGAAGGCTCTATGATGCTAGCTCTAATGGGGCCCGCTTCTAGCGTAATCTGAAAACAATAATATATTGTTTTATAAGAAGTGAATGTGCAATTGTCAAAGAAAGGCCAACCACAGTTACTACAAAAGTCAGTAGTGGCTGCTTTATTCCATGAGGGCAATTGGCAAATGGGCAATGCCCTCCCAAAAAATACACATTTTAAATTAACAAAAATAATTGCCAAAGTAACATTTTAAATGAAACAACATTGGCTTGCACCTTATACCTTAATTCGTAATATTTTCGTGCGATATGCATCTATTTCTTTTTAACTCGGAATACACAGCAGGCAACAAGTAATTTCGGAACATTAAAGTAAAGATATTTTAACAAATAGATAGAAATAGAATATGCTATGGGCAAAATACGTACGAGGGAGCGAGACAAAAGAGCATAGTCTAAGCAATACCCGTTGGCTAATCAAAGCCCACGTTACGTCATCCCTTTTCTACGCGCAAACGGAAGGTGGATCTAAAAGTTTCTAATAAAACTAAATGAATATAATAATAAAATATATAATAACAAAAAATAATAATAATAAAACTCAGTGAATTGAAACATACCAAAAAATTTAGCAGGGAATGCTGATCTGTTGATTTTGCGAACAGTTTTGGCGAGAATTTAGATTCTCCAAGTTAATTACTTTCGGGTTTTTAAGAATGGGAGCCCTGCCTGCCTACGAACCATTCTATCTATTGATTTTTGAACTGGGCGGTCTGAAATTGTTAATTTATAATGTATAGGTAGGTATACCGAGGTTTTTTTACTTATGAACATATCTACTTGAGTATCTAGCTCCCTATGCGAAGACTGAGTAAAACACACGAACACACCTTTTTTTTGATTAAGAGAACATTTCAAATTTTTGTAACTCTATAAACAGTTTTGTTTTTCTACTAGTAAACACTGAACTAACAAAAATGGTAGTGCTTGTTTTAAAATCGGTTATAATTTGCATCGGAAAAAATTCCCTACCATATTTTTCTTACTCTAGGCGCCACTGAAAATCACTTTGGCTGCTAATAAAACATCTACCTACCTTATTTTGCATAGAGCTCACAGAAGAGGTAGATGCCAATGATGTTGATTCCCGGTTCAAAAATGAATTAAGTATAGAAGAGATAGCGGAACTCTCACCCTGGGTGCCAGGTGTTTGTTGATCATGGCAATCAAAGTGAGTTGCAAAAGATGTGTTATTTCTCTTTTCTGAGATTGGAGAAATTGTATTTGTCCTATTTCCAAGCCTTGCAAGTTTACTTAAGGGTATATTATTCGCACCGTCACTATCTGCATCTACATTTGACTCCTATGAAGAAATTTGAAGTATATCTTCCCTTGATTTTATTGGCGTTTGGCAAATATTTCTGTGTGCAAAAAGTCTTTGTTTTGCAGTATTTTTCAATGTTTTCTTACAGTAATTGCAGAAACAAGCGTTTTTTCCTTTTACCTTTATTTCTTGGAATTCATACTTTGCCCAAAAATCATCTTTTGGTCGCCCAGCCATTGTTTGATATTATAACAACGATTAATCAATCAATTTTTAGTTACACAGAACAATAAAACGACAGTGATTCTTAAAATAACTTTCCGTGAAGTCCAGGAGTTGCTGAGGATGGGTCAATTGACGACTAATGTACGCCGGCGACATCAGTGTATTTTGTCGTCTGTCAACGAATAGGGCGTTAGCGCCGGCCGTTCGCCGTTACAGAATAGAGAGTTGGCACGCGCAAATTAACGTCCGATTTTATTTTGGAAGTCTGTGTGCGTGCAGTTTAAACACCTATGATAATTAATAAAAATATCAAGAAAGTTTTAATGCTGTAAAACATATTTTAATAAACTATAATAATTATTGTATGTGTACTCGGATTTTATACATTTTTTACTTAATATTCTACATTTTCTACGCAATTTTCTACATAGACGAAGAAAATTAATTTTCTACGTGTCGTTACCCAACCCTGCACACTGCACAATTCCTAATAAATCGAAATATTTATAACGAGGGAAGTTCCGATTTTTTTGACCTGGGTCAAGAAAATTGCAAAAAAACTGTCACTTTTTCAAGGTATGCCTTGCTGACGCGACGTCAAGATAGATATTTTAACAAGTCAGACTTATTAATCCGACATACATCTAGAAAGTGGCAAATATCTCCTCAAATTCTTTTAGAGTCGGTAAATATGGATAAAGATCGACAAGCCTAAATACATTTCACTGGCCCTGCCCAAATATTGTAAATTCTAACATAGAAGCCATGCCAAATTTTGTTTCCCAAATTAACCTAATTATAATAAAAATAAAAATAGGTTAGTGGTCGAAACATGACATACGGGTAATTTAGAAATAGTTTTATTTTTATTTTTTGTTTTATGCGGGATACCGGGTGCCTATATAAAGTAAAATGTCGCCTATTTTAGTTTGTTTTGTAGTTTCTTATCCTGTGTTAATATACTTATTTTCAAGTCGGTTAAATTTTTTTATAAAAGTGTTTATGCATTGGCAACGTTGGCTGGCAAGCAAAGTAATACGACCAATGCAATGGAGCGGCTGCAGAGCCGCCTACGGGGGAGCAAATACCCAAGAACCGATAAAGGTCGTGTCCTTTTTTGTGCTCGCGGAACGCGTGTAGGAAGCGACAACGAGCTTATGTGGGTCGTGCGATTTGGATTATTGTATTAGATGGGACACACTTAATGCCCACGGGAACGAAATCCGTTTACGGGGCTTTGGTTTCGGCCACCAATTTGTCAACTGTTAGCCGTTGCTGTCAAGGAGATAATTTGTTCCTCGTGTCGCTGCTGTTATAATATAGCTTTCGTTTTAGACAATAAAAAAAAATCGGTAAATTTCCTTTACCCGGAACTTTCCTTGTTATGCATCTCTTCTTTTATTAGGAATAGTGAAAAGTAACCCAGTTTAGTTCCGGCAGATACTCATTTAGTAACACACATACATATACTATCTTTTGGAACATTTTTATTGGCTGCCATTTTATTTTATCATAATGGATTCGTTTTTATTGTTGTACCAGTTTCTACCTATGCCACACTTGGTTTTTAGGCATAATTTTAAAAAAATTGAATAAACAGTTTTTACACTGATTTTTTTAAATCCGCCATTTTGTTCAATTCGTACCAGTTTATCCCTTTATCACAGTTTTATAATTTTTGTGCACAATTTGAAGTCACCTATTATTTTGTTCCGACATCTTGAATTTGTACCACAATTTTGCTATTTTATCTCTACCACAGTTAATACTTGCATAAAATTTGTACCAACATGTTCCCAGTTCATTTATATATTTTTACACAGAGGCCAAGCTACCCAAAGACGCTAAAAACGAATTATCATGGCAGTGAAAGTGACAGTGCCGATACCAGCGTGCAATCATTGAAGATTATGAACTTTAACATTCAAGGTCTCTCCAACAAAATAGATCTCTTGGACGCTGAACTGCAGCTGCTAAAGCCACAAATAATGTGTATATCAGAACATTGGTTAATAAAGGACAGTATTCAAAATGTTTCTTTCCAGAACTATAATTTGACTTCTCAGTATATTCGTCAAGACCATATTAGGGGAGGAGTACTAATCCTTACAGAAAAGCATCTTGCTGCCAAGCAAGTTGACACTAGCAGTTTTTGCATAGATAAAATCTTTGAGATATCAGCCTGTAAAATGGTTGTAAATAATAGGAGAATTATAATAAGTGTTATCTATAGGGCTCCAAACAGTGACCATAATCACTTTTTATGCAAACTAAATTTTATTTATAAGAGTGATTACACTTATTTTATATGGGGTGACTTCAATATAAACCTCAACATAGATAATCAGATAAAATGTGACTTTCTTAATACTTTTCTGGAATACAATGTTGTCCCAACAGTCCATGAAAATACACGTATTACCAGTTGACCCAATCATGCATAGACAATATATTCACGAATGCTAGTAATTGTAACACTAACGTTAAGCAGTCGTTCCTCTCGGATCACACCTTTCAGCTCTTAAATTTTGAGACTAATGTAAAATCCTCGGATGCTACAAGCTACATTGAAAAGCGATTTTTTAGTGAATTTAATAAAAAGAAGTGGATAGCATTGGTTAATCAAAAAAACTGGCTGCTACCTCGAAACCTTGGTACACAAAAAATGTTTAATATTTTTTATGATAATCTGTGTGATATATTTGAAAAATCTTTTCCCATTGAAAGAGTAATGGAAAAATAAACCAAGGCTACCATGGTTAACCAAAGAACTTGGCAAATATGCGTGACATGTTGGCTGAATTGGGTGAGATGAAAGGTGCGACTGGAGGCGAAGTATATGAAAATAAATACTTGCAAATGAAAGAGAACTACAAGAATGAAGTAAATCATTCTAAATTAAACTATAACAATCTGGGAATTCAAAATTACATAATATAAGCAAAGAAAGCTGAAATCTTATAAAAAAACAAAAATACGTAAATAAAAGTAATTTCGTAGATAATATTTACAGTAAGACAGGTGAAAGTGTCACCGATGGCTCCCAGATAGGTAAAATATTTAACGATTATTTCATAGAACTTTCTAACAATGCTTTGAAGCCCACAGGAACTGCTTCAAATTCTATATCTTGTAGTTCTCTGTTTCTTTCCCCGACTAATGCAGAGGAAGTGTTCAATGTAATAAATAAAGTGTGTAAAATATCCTCTTCAGGCCCTGATAATATTCTTGGAAATTGCACATATTATAGCAGAACCTAGCAGTCAAATTTTAAATAAATCATTCTGTGAGGGTTGTTTTCCTCAACAACTAAAACTCTCTAGAGTTGTGCCGGTTTTTAAGGAGGGGGGAAACCGTCAGGATATATCACAATATAGGCCTATATCGCTGCAAAACCAAATAGGAAACATTTTTGAAAGCTGTTTTTACTCTAGATTATATATATATGGGTATCTAGAGACTGCAGTATCTGCACATATTGTCTAGCTCACAGCATGGTTTTGTTAAGGGAAGGTCTACTGTGTGAGCACTAAATATTCTAAGGAATACATCATTGGTCTGTTTTTCGATATGAGCCGTGCATTCGACACAGTGGATCATCAAGTACTCTGCGATAAGCTGGATAGAATGGGAGTTAGGGGGACACGTAATAAGTGATAAGGTCATATTTGAAGGAAGGTTACAAATGGTCAGTATAGGCAGTACAAGCTCTGAATATCAAAGTGTGACTGTAGGCCTGCCTCAGGGTTCCATCCTTTCACCTATTCTATTTTGTTGTTTTATAAATGACTTACCATCCTTTTGCAATCCTCTGGGAAAAAATATAAACTACGCAGTCGATACAAACATGCTGCTAAGCTCTAAAAGCCTGTGCGATAATGTACAGGAAGCACAGACTTCTATTAATGATATAGTTAACTGGTGTAAATCAAACGGACTCTGTATCAGCAGTAGTAAGACTAAGTTTGTTCAATTTTGTACAAAAAATATGTGTGTGGACAAGAGTGTACTTTTAAAAATGAAAAATAAATCTATACCACAAGTCCAAAATTCAGAATTTTTAGGGGTTTATGTTGATAATGAAGTAACTTGGACTAAACATATTAATTTTTTATGTAATAGGTTAAGTTCTGTTTGTTTTTTGTTCCGACAGCTGAGAGACACTGTCAGTCTAGAATCTCTTATTTTGAGGTACAATGGATTATTTTTGTCAGCAGTAAGTTATGGAATATGTCACTGGGGTGGTGCAGTGGACGCATATAAAATATTTATTTTACAAAAAAAAGTCATAAGATGTATCAAAAAGCTAAAACACCAGGAATCATGTAGAAAACATTTTAAAGATCTTGGCCTGCTCACGATACCAAGTTTATACATTTCCTTACTAGTGCAGTATGTTAAAAAAAACATAAACTGCTTTCATCAAAGAAGTGATCTACATGGTTATCCTATACGTACCTTCTTCACCTCTCGTACAGCAGACTGACAGTTGGTCAAAGTACTTTTGAGTATGCAGGATTTAAGTGTTATAACCATCTACCTGAGAGATTAAGAAATATAGATAGCTTAAAATTTAATTCAAGTGTTAAAGAGTTTCTCAATAATGGAGTGTATTATAGTTTCGAGGAATCTATGGCAGCTTCCTGGACTCCTTGATTATTTCAATTAATTATTTAATTCGGAAAATGTTGCACAGTTGCCGAAATACTAGTACTATACTACTTTGTCTGATATAGTAATTGGTTCGGGTAGTCAATTGCGAGTTTCAATAATTAAAAATTAACCACCCCAAATAGCAAATCGTGTCGCATGTCTCCCGAGTCATTATTGCAAGTGCCTATATTGGCGGCTCAATTATTCAAGTCGTCACTAAATCTCGACGGCGGCCGATACATTTTTAATCGTCAATGAGCCATAGTGTGTCCCAGTTTCCCGTTATAGATTTGCATTTGCATCGAGTTTACAAAACGTAATGTCTAGTGCACCACCACACTACGATGGAATGGCCTTCTGCCAATCAGCGCCCGCCTGGCCTACTACTAGTCGTCGTGCCACTACGGCCCTGTCATGTCACCTGTGTGAAGGCGGCAATCAAGTCATGTCGACGCCGCCGCCGATGAGGGTGATGGGTGGACGTCTCATCCCCCCGACCGATTGCACTGTTGCCGAATGCGTTTGACCTTATTGGGATCGGTATGTTGCGGCGATAGCAAATATATTAGCGTAAAAAGCTTGGGATGTAGACAGGAATTGGGAGAACGAATATTGCATACAGTTTTATTAGTCTAATTCCGCATGTATTTATATTCACCATTAATTTCGTCGGAACCAAAATTTTGTTGTTTGGCAAATTTTCTATTTTGATATTTATTTCGTACCCTCTATATAAAATGACATTCTTCTTTAGATGAACTTTATTCTTCAGATCAGCAAAACTTTTTATTAAAAATAACTTTTTGGCCTAAAATAACCTAGGGGGGCGAAATAGCCCCTGAAAACGAAAAAAAAAAATGTTCAAAAGCATTTAGTTTTTTTTAAAAAACGCTGATACAAGTCAAATTTTTTTTATAATTTCTTATTTGAAATCTTTTTTTTTTCTAGTATACAGATAGGATACCCAAGAAAATAAAATATCCCCCGAAATCGAGGGAAAAGTTTTTAAAAAACAAACGGTGGAATACCTCAAATTTCTTTTACTATTTGTTTTGTATATAAATGGCACCCAAAAACCGAAACATTTTTTACTTTAAAGAAATAGTTAAAAATACATTAAAACTCGACAATTTTATCTATTTGTAAATTTTTCCGCTACACAGTGCAGATTTAGAGGATGAAAATCTCCAAATTCCCTTCTGTTATGATGTATGTTTGTATGGACATTTCGCTTTTCTTTTGTTAAGAACACTTAAGTTTTTTAGATAAATATTTTCACAAAGTACATGACGTCTGGACTGCTTGCGTGTCATTTTGACAATACCCTAAATCGTCCTGGGCATCCGATGACCACACCACTTTAGAGTGAGGGCGTATTTCAATCTGTTTTTGATGATTTGAGGTGTGATTTTAAGGCTTTATCGACGAACCTGAGCTAACATAACGCTAACGTACGGATTCATATAGCAGTATAGGTTTTGTTAAAAAGAATCCTTGTTTTAATAAAGACTCGGGATTTCGCAGCACACAGCAAGCCTAACCAATCCTAACCTAACCTAATCGTTTTTATTAAATATATAAAAAAATTAAGAATCCGCTTGAACGAATGCATATGCGCCGCATCCAAAGCTGAGTCTTCTTCCACCGGGCCAGGAAGCCTATGCTGAACATTTAACAAAACTTGTTTATACTCCGCGGAAATAAACGACCAGCCAATAGGCAATACATTGAAAGTCCTACGACGCGACAGCTATTTGATTCAATTTGATTATGGATTGAATTTTTAAGCCTCATTAACTAGATCAAATTGCTTGTCCTGCGATAACCCAAAAATGACATGACAGTCAGAGATCGTTGAACTGTCTAATTAGGTTTGCATCTCTATAATATCACAGTTTATAAATAGTCGCATGATTATACAGTTTCTTTTGAAAATCTTATGAATCTTTCCTTTTAATTAGGAATAGTGCAATGTGACCCATTTTATATATAGGTTGATTTACAAGTACTTTTAAAAACTTCGGGAGGTTATTATTGACGTTATTTTAGGAAGAAAAATAAGCTATGGCTTTTCCGGCTTCGTTACGGAGATACAGAGTTGTGAAAATTGTTTAAAAAAATTGTAATTTATACATAATTTCTAACGGCGTTGATACTCTTTTATAAATTTTGGTAGCTAAAAGTGGTACTTAAATCCACTTCTAAAAATAAAACATATTTTTGGAACTGACCAGTAGCGTCGGAACGGACTTTTGGTTCCATAATTTTTGTGAAAGTTACTACTACGCCACTGACAATTTTTGTTTTTAATTTTTTCTTATAAGTCACTACCCTATTTGCAGCAAAAAAACGCGTCTTGTGTTTTTTGTACGGGAAGTGGTTTTATAGGATAAATACATATTTACTTTGCTTGATTAAATAAAATAAAAATTTAAAGGAAAGGAATTACTGGCGTAATAAGGTTATTTTATGTGGCCAAACAAAAACTCTATTCACTCCTAAAAATCTTCCCGTATCAAAAAAAAACACGTGTGGCCTTTTATGTTGTAAATAAATTCATGATTTATAAAAAAAATAAAAAACTTCAAATGTCAGTTGCGGAGCATAATTATCGTAATAAATATTAGAGAAAAATCGGTACAGACGCCACTGGTCAATTCCAAGGATATATGTTATTTCTAGAACAAGTGTATCTAAGTTTTATAAAAAAGAATCAACACGTTTAGAAATGATTTATAAATTATTATATTTTTTCTTAAATTTTCGACACTCTGTATCTCAGTAACAAAGCCGAAAAAAAAAGTTTATTAAAACTTTTCTTCCTAAAATATCGTCAATAATAACCTGCCAGAGTTTTTAAAAGTACTTCTGTATACAGGATGATTCATTAATATTGTGAAAAAAATCAGAATTGAGTTTTCTTGCAATTAAGAAAAAAAAGTTCCTATAAACTTGTGTCTTGAAATGCTTCGTTTCAGAGATACAGGTTGTTGAAATTTTTTATTTTTTTGTCTACCTCCTACATTTTTAAAGATATTTTATTCAAATTTCGTACATGTTAAACCAAAATTAATGTCTATAAAATAAACGTAATAAATTGTAGACAATTATACAGAATGTAACATTTTTCGCGTCACGACCCCTTTGACCGCCCCAAAAAAATGTCTGTAGTGACACTGACCTAATTTGAACCTACTGTTGGATTCCTGCTTTATTGTACTAATTTTATATTTCTTGGAATTTTTTTGATATTTTGCACCGTTTTGAAGTAATTTAGAAAAATGTGTTTAAAAACAGATATTTTCAATGATTTTGGCATAAGGTTTTATTATGTAAATTATAATCTGAAAAGCATTAAAAATGTCCATGTTTTCAAACACATTTTTCTGAATTACACTAGAAAAGCAGGATTAAACTATGTCAGTGTCGGTACAGAACATTTCTTCTAGCGGGTAAAGTGGTTGTGACCTGAAAAGATTAATTTTGGTTTAACGTATACCAAATTTAAATCAAATATGTTTTGAAATGTACGAGGTAGATAAAAAAATCTAAAAAATATTTAAAATTTCTACAAACTATATCTCCGGAATTAAGCATTTCCGCAACATTAATGAAACACCTTGTGTACTGTATGTTCGAACATTTTTATTGAGTGCCAATTTTTTCTATCATATACCTAGGATTCGTGCCAATATTTTACCAGTGCCACACTTGATTTTTGGGCATACAGTTTTTACAATTTTTTTAAATTTCAGTGTACTCCTAGTTTGTTCCATCATGTTGAATTCGTTATTAAAAATATTTTATTTGGCCTACCCAGTTTCTATCTATGCCACACTTGATTTGTGGGCATAGTTTAAAATAAACTGAATAAGTAGTTTTTTGCACTGACTTTAAAAATTCCATTATATCGCGTCTAATTTATGCAAAATTTGAAGTCAGTTGAATAACACGGTTTTTTACGATGGTTTTTTAAACATTTTATTTGGCCGACCAGTTTCTACCTATGCCACACTTGATTTTTGAACATTGTGTTCCGTCATATTGAATTCATACCAAAATTTTACCCATTGTATTCCAATATCACATCAAATGTTTGTGCAAAATTTCAAGTCAATTAAATTACAAGGTTTTTTCGTTGATTTTTTTGCCGCCATTTTGTTTGGCCATCTTGGATTCGTACTAAAATTTTCGCTGTTTATTCCTACGTAATACCTGATGTTTGTGCAAAATTTGACGTCAGTTGGGTAAGTAGTTTATTAGTAATAAGTAATATTTTTCTAGCTTTGCAGTAGGTCTCTATTTTCTTCCGCCATATTTGATTTTTACCAGAATATTACCAGGCCATCCCCATATGACCCTTAATTTTTTACCAAAATTTGAAATCAATCAGGTAAAAAGAGGTTTTTTAGCTGTGCCGTGAAAAGACAGAAGACAGATCGACGGAATTGAGAAAAGATATTCTTTGGCATCTAGGGAGTGGGGACCCTAAAACGTGAAGATCTTTAAAAACTTACTAGGATGGTTTTTTTCACGATTACAAACAATACTTCCCTTTTACGAGTGAAGTAAAAATATACAGGGTGTCAATTAAGTACTTGTACAAACTTTAAGGGGTGATTCTTTGACTAATTTTAAGATTAAAAGTTCATATGAACATGGGTCTGAAACGGCTTTATTTCTGAGATACAGGGCGTCCAAAAAAAACAATTTTATTTGGTTTTTTGCTTAAATTTTTGTTAAGGAACATGACAATTGGACAAAATTTGGGATTCTGGGTATATTGATGACGAGCTTAGTTTTTTATTTAATGTTAGAGGGCGTCACATACAGTGTTGTTCCTGAATTTAATTAACCATAACTTTTTTGTGAAGCCTTTTATGTCAATTTTGACTGGGCAGACCTATTCTCATAAAAAAGTTACTCTTAGTATTTGTCGCTAAAAGCAGCCGCTTTGGATAAAAAAGGGTTTGAAGTTAAATCTGCGATGAAATTTTTTAAATTGAATCATTTCCGAAATTTTGAAAAATAAGCGAAAAAATAATTTTTCAAAATCATGTGCTATGTTACTCTATCACATTAACATATCACAATTACCAAATTAGTGAAAATTGGATAAAAATAATAAAATCGCAGCCGCAGTACACAAGAAAATAGTAATAGGTGAATCCATAGCAGGCCTTGAAAAACAATTGAGAAGTTTCCATGGTAGCAGAATCAGTCATGGCAGTTGATTTAGAATAAAACAAGTAGTTTTATCATTTGGCATTATAAGTAATAATGTATTATGTGTTTTGTCCCAAATGTAGCAATATACCAACGCAGAAATGGCAGACATTCATTTTACTTATGGAATGGCTCGCCGTAATGCACAAGTTGCAAGACGAATGTATCAGGCGCGATTTCCTCAACGAGTGGTGCCACATGTCCAAACTTTTATTAATATTCACGCAAGACTTTGTGAAACTGACAGCTTTGAAAGAACAACAGATATTCCAGGAAGGCCTGCAACAGTTCGAACAGTTGAGATTGAAGAAGCTGTGTTAAATAATTGAAGAAGACCCGCAAAGTAGTACACGGAAAATAGCTCTTGAATTAAATATTACACACACACTTGTTTGGCAAATTTTAAGGTCCCAACAATTTTATCCTTATCATATGCAACGTGTGCAGGCTCTATTACCTAGAGATTTTCCCCTCAGACTCGACTTTTGTGTTTGGTTGCGTAATAGATCAGTACGAACCCCGGATTTCTTAAGCCATGTGTTTTTCGCAGATGAAGCCTCGTTTTCTCGAAATTCCATAATTAACTTTCGTAACAACCATATCTGGGCTGAGGATAATCCGAATGCTATCAGAGAAAATCATTTTCAGGTGCTATTTTCTCTCAATATTTGGGTAGGAATTATCGGTGGTCCCCTTATTGGACCTTGCATTCTTCCGAACCTTCGATATTCTTCGAAAAATATCGAAGGTTTTTGGAGCACGAACTTCCCAACCATTTAGAAGAAGTTGATTTAGAAACCAGAAACAGGATACGGTTAATGCACGACGGAGCTCCTCTACACTTTAGTGTCGTTGCGCGTCAATTTCTGGACGAGACTAACCGTTGGATAGGAAGATCTGGACCACAAGCCTGGCCTCCCAGATCACCAGATTTGAATCCTTTGGATTATTTTCTGTGGGGTCACTTGAAGTCTTTGGTTTATAAAAGTCTAGTCCAAAATGAACAAGATCTAAGAAATAGGATATTTGAATCTTGTGCCATTATTAATCAGACGCCAGGTATATTTGAAAGAGTTCGGCAATCAATGTTAAGGCGACTTATTGCATGCGTTGAAGTAGGCGGTGGTAATTTTCAACAATTATTGTAAAATAATGTTATTAACTAGTTTAGTTTTAGTCTTGTAAATGATTTAAGTTTTTTACCTGTTAATACAATCAATAAAAGATATATTTTTTTTGCTTATTTTTCGAAATCTCGAAAATGATCCAATTTAAAAAATTTCAGCCCAGATTTAACTTCAAACCCTTTTTTATCCAAAATGGCTGTTTTTAGCGACAAATACTAAGAGCACCTTTTTTATGTAGAATTAAATGGAGAATAGGTCTGCCTAGTCAAAAATGACATAGAAGGCTTCACAAAAAGTTTATATTTGAATTTCTCGTCATCAATATACCCAGAATCCCAAATTTTGTCCAATTGTCATGTTCTTTTAACAAAAATATAAGCAAAAAACCAAATAAAATTATTTTTTTTGCACGCCCTGTATCTCAGAAACAAAGCCGTTTCAGATCCATGTTCATATGAACTTTTCATCCTAAAATTAGTCAAAGAATCACCCCTTAAAGTTTGTACAAGTATTTAATTCACACCCTGTATGTATCTTGTTAATATTTAAGGTTGTATTAAGTCGAATTTGATAACAATATAGTAAACTAAACATAAGTTAATTTTGAATGGTATAACTTTTTATTTGTTTTGTTTCTTAATTTGAGAATAAACGTGTTTATTTCTACGTGCCTGCGGAAAGTAGACATATCACCGTACAGAGAGTGGCACTTTTCCGCACTAGTCCGGAAAGTAAGTTATTTTTCTCACTAGTGTAGAAAGTGCGAAAAAATTAAACCTGAAATTTTGACATTTTAAATGAATGTTATTATTCTTCTTCAATTTTTATGCTTTCACACATTTGAAATAATCGTTATTTCTAATGTGTGAATATTTTCTTCTTATTAATGCAGTGTTTAAAATATATACATTATAAATTATAAAATTTGTAATTCAAACTCAATATCGCGAAAAAAATATCCATTGAATCCCGATTTCGAAACTTGGAAGCCCTTAAACGTTCCCAACAGACAAAGTCAAAATTTTCTTGCAAATTCACTTTGCGCTTTCCCATCCTGTACATTCCTGTGATGCCACGCCGACCTCCGTTCCAGAAACACGCGCCGTGCAAATATAGCATTAAACTCCCCGAAGAGAGGAGCCGCCAGGGAGGGTTGGCAGTGGGTGGTGGTGGCAGCAAAGATCCTCGGAGCAGGGGGGTCATCCGGATCGATCTAGCCCGGGTCGTCTAGGCAACCGCCGAAATCTCGATGACGTCACGGGATCGATGCCGAAACAACACGAACGGAGTACGCACAATTGGTCAGAAAAACAAAATAAGGGCAGAAGGGTCGCGGGGAGAAAGCGAGGTGAAACTTTATGCGCCGTTGGCAAGTGTGCTAGGTGGAACGGGGGATGATGTCTGCAGGGGCGGCCTAGGTTTGTTTTTACGAATAAAATATTGGGTTAAGATGTAGTTATTGCGTACTTGGCGATGGTGAATCCTGTGATTGTTGGAAGGATTGTTATCTCAAGCTTTTTATGTAGTAGTTTAAGTACAAGTATGTTACAGAAATTAAGCGTTTTAATAAATAGCAAAGTTGTGATATAACACATAGTTAAGCTTATTCAATTTGTTATAAATTATGCTCAAAAATCAAATGTTAAATAGGTAGAAACTGTTAAATTATTGTTTCGAAACTTTTTTTTATGGAAGGAAGTCGTGTGGTACATCGTTTTAAAGGTCTTTTTATTCTTAATTTAGTCCCCGATTTTGAAAACATTTGTTTTAGCAATTCTCAAAGTTCAGATGACCAATAATAATGTTTTGTAATGGAATTATTCATATACTTTTGGGATATTGTTTGAGGTTACCAATGTCAGTACTACATACTAATAAAAGCACGAAAATGAAATGGTAAATATTTTATTAAAACAGTATAAAAATTAACAAAAAACTGATGAAACGTATGTTAAAAAACTGAAACAAGCAGAAAATAGAAAAACGCGAAATTTTCATTTTAAAGGATGTAGTAAATGCCTGCCTTGCACCTCTTGCAAATGAACATTGAAAACTTGAGATTTCACTTAGCTTCATCGAAAATAATCAAGAGGTGTAATATCTGGTGAGCGAGCTGGCCACTCTGCCAGATCTCGGCGACTAATACATCTATCCAGATAGGTTGCATCCAAGTAATTTCTAGGGTCCCTAAAATAATGTGGCTTGGCACCGTCCTGTTGAAACGTAATGCCAAAGTGGAACTCAGGTTTGTTTTGTGCAACAACATCATCAATAAGTGGAGTGATAGTATCCTGCAGCTTTCGCAGATATGTGGGGCCGTTTAAATTTAAGATCTACGATGGGGCATGTCCTTCGCCGAACCCTGGGGGGTTCTCATCACTTCATTGACTTTTCCATTCAGGAAAAAGGTGCTCTCTTTACTAAAACAAATATGGCGCAGATAATTGGAATTTGCTGTGATCTTTTCTGCCATAATCTCGCAAAATTCTAATCGTCTGTCAGGGTCATCTTCGGTTAATTCGTGGACAATTCTCAATTTATAAGGTTGTAATGTATTGGATTGTAAAATGTTCTGAACGGATGAACGCAAAATATTGCATGTCTCAGCTTCTTGCTTAGAACATTGTCTAGTCTAAAAAAAATGAATCATTGATTTTATTATTTTCCTCAAAACAAAAGGTTCCATTTAAAGCCATGGAATTTTACCCAATATTTAACCTTTTTATTAGGCCGTCATTTTGTTTTGCCATATAGGATTTGTAGTGAAAATTTACCTGTTTAATACATGACTTTTGTACAAAATTTCAAGTCAAGAGGATAAGTAGTATTTTGGTACTGAATTTTTAAGCATTTCATTTGGCCGCCATATTCTTCCCCAACACACTTTATATTGGACCAAATTTTTTTTACATTTAATGAGGCCGCCATTTTGTTCCGCGATATTGGATTTTTACCAAAATGTAACCATTTCATCCCCATATGGCCCTTAATTACAAACATTTACCGCAAAAACAGATTTCATATTTTCATTTCAAGGCTTTAGTGTTAATCAAATCTTCCCTTTCAGCACAGTATCAAACCATATAATGGAGAGAAATATGTTAGGCGTTAAAACTTATTTTGCCCCATGAAAATTGTTCCAAGAAACATACAATTCCTATTTTTTTTCGTTTTAAAATAAACATATTTATGTAATTTTGTTTATGTTTGGACGGAACAAAGTAATTGTGTTTTTATATGCCAATTGGCTCGTAAACTAACTATTATGACACTAAGAATTATGATTTTCATTATAATAACAACTGTGTTTGCCTTTAAATAGGAATTAATAAATGTCTAATTTCTTTACTTACGAAAATTCAAGAGCATTTCCAATGGAACTTATTTTCTTTCTCTGTGTATTTTATTATTTGGGAACAACCACACGCTACAACTGATTTGAACAAGGGAATACACAAATCGGCAAAAAAGTATTTGTTGGATTATCTGATAAAACAAGACAACTTTTATACGAAATACTATATAAAAATTGATACAATTTAAGTTTAAATTGTAGAAGGCCAGGGTTTGACAACACACGTCAACAAACCAAAACGTAAAGGTCTTAAAAATTAAGGTAATCTCCGTCGCAAGCCTCCTAACCGAGCTTCTAACTTAAAATAATACATGGCGCTCCTCCTAGCACTTTATTATTTATTCATAGCTATTTATACTGATTTAAGAGTTTTATCTCACTATTTTTTAGACCAATTTTTGACTTTTTTTTTATTTATGTGACAATTAATTTCAACAAAATATTGTTCTGAAGCCGATCCTGTCTCTTGCCGTTCTTCTGAGCACCCCCGCATCACAACGTTGTCAGTTCCGCATACTCTTACCCGATATATTTATTTTTATAGAACAAAATATCCGAAATAAACAAAATAAGATAGGTAGATATGGGTTACCTGGTTACAAATCTATTGATGTTAAGTCCCTATAAATAACGTTGAGTTAGCAGAATAACATCGAAAACGGATCAACTTATTCCGAAAATACAACATAAAAGTCAACGGATTTTTACCCTTAATCTTTTTTATTTTAGAAAAATAGTATTTTTTTCTTTATATACAATTGGGCCAGTAAAGTCCGCAACCTATGGGACTTTTTTTTAATATTTCCGAAAAGTTTATGTTGGAAAAATAATGGCAATAAAAATAGTGGCCTAATTTAATCTACCTATCAAATTTGACATTTTTTCAAAAAATGGCAAAAAACTGCATTTCTCAAAATTTTTAAAAATGGCAAAGAAAAAGTTTTTTATTTTTAATTTATTATCTATATGCCCAATTTCAAATTAACTTTTAATTTAATTCAAATTTTTCTCATTTGTTTTTAGCTTTTTTTCTTTTCACTTTACCGAATGTAGTCAAACTTCTTTTTATAAATTCATCTCCTAAATGCATTGTAATAATCATTGTTTTTATTTTAAGCGTCATTCTGTTGATGAAAACATAAATGGGTCCAAAAAAATGCCTCCATCTTGAAGCAAAGTTTATCCACTTTCCGCAATATAATAATATATAATAATATAACAAATTGGTTAAGACATATTTATTTACTTAAAAAATAGAATAGAATATTTTTATTAAATTATTAAACTAACTAAATAAAAACAAAATTATAAAGTAGGCTATGAAAACAATGGGAATAAATTATTCATTCAACGATTCAAAATAATGTGGCGGGGCCCCATCCTGTTGAAATGTAATGCCAAGGTGGAACTATCAGGTGTGCTTACATTAGATTATCTAGGTGAAAAAACATTAAGTTAAAAAACAGAAAAAAAAGTTGAAATTTGGTATATATGTATAAAATCAAAAAAGAAACGAAATATCCCTTTATCATTTTTCACAATAATAGTAAGAAAAAGAGGAAGTTTCTTCTTTCTTTGAAAAACAAAAAAAATTGACAAATCTTAAATCACGTGACTAACTTTTTTTATTTTGCATTATTTTTCTGCAAACTCAAAACTTTCTTCAAACTCAAATTTTACAAAAGTCAGTTATTAAAAAAAATTCCATATGATGCGAACTTTACTGGTCATACTATATGTAAAAGAACAGCTGATAATAACTAAATTTTGAAATTTACAGTTAAAAACTGTATAGCTAACGTACTGTGTAAAGCACGTATAAGTATATAAACATTACACGTTTCGCACATATGGGAAAGCTATTTATAAAATGTGTAAAATGTTTGCAAACAGTTGTAAAAAGTTTCCAATTCGTTAGGTATACATAAGCATTATGCCTTTCACCCATATAGAAATAACTCCAACGAAAGACAATTTCAGTTTGCTCCAATGTGAGACGAAGATGTGGGATGTCGGCGTCGTCGCATAGGGCGTCCTCTAGGCGCGTCGGTCCCTTAACCTCGACGCGACGCGTCGCCCCGATGCGAAAACCCATAAAGACGTCTGCCCGACGTTGCCAAATGGACCGGACGCTCCACTCCGCCATAAAACCAGCTCTGTCGAGTCCTACTTTTCTTTCCGTATAAATTAGCCACAAGTTGAGCCCGATTTTATGTGACGCCGTAAATTCGAGAGCTGTTCTTGGTTTATTTGAGAAATTCGAGGGATTTTTACCGTAGAAAAATAAAAACCTTAATATAATAGTTACTGATTGGATAAGCAAGTCTTGCAAGAAACGTTTAATTGGCAAGCCTTAAGCCTGCTACTCATTGTTTGATTATATTCGTCAATTCGATTCGTTTATTTAATTCGTCAGTTCAAATGAATAGACGAATCGGCGAATAATGTTTGAAAATAGACAGAAAACAAAAGAATTGATTCGAATGGTTCGCCCGAGCTACTGTGATGATTCGCCGGAATTGCCGCGAAATGAATCGAACGGATGAACCGGACCCTCCACACTATGCGGACCATTAAGCAGGGCGCCCATTGAATCGGTTCGGATCGGATCGACACGGCATCGCTCAGTTCGGAAACGTTCAACGCCCGCTCACCAAATCGGTATGCTTCAGTCTATCAGTAACAGTCGAATTATAATTTTTGTGGCGTATTTATTTTAGTTCGTTTAGAATTTTATAAACACTACTTAATAATTTATATAATATGAGCTCTTCATCTTCCGACGAAGATGATATGATTGCGTTGGCATGCCTTGAGATAGAGAAACAAAATAGGAGATTTTGGGTTCATGAAATTAACCTTAAACGAGATGTATTTGGAGAGTTTGTGAACCTGTTTCCTGATTTATTAAGAGATGACAAGAAATTTTTCAAATATTTTAGACTGTCGCTGGAAAAAATTTTTGAATTGGTTAAGATATTACCTTTAAAACGACAAGATACTAATTTTAGAAAATCAATTTCTCCTGAAGAACGTTTAGCAGTAACATTGAAGTAAGTAAAACTATATTTACTTAATTTTATTTACCAAAAAACAAAAACATTACAACACTAAAACTAATTTAGATATTGCCTTTATACAAATAAACTTTAGATTCTAACAAAAAAAATTTAAAAGTTTTGAAAATGTGGCACCTGTGGCTGTTCATATCGTCTTGATGGTTCTGAATCAGAAGGATAGGAATATTGTGCAGATGTAGCGGAATCTTCAAACTCTGGTGGTGAATGCAGTGAGTAATGTGATTGTTGTGGGTGTTGTTGACCTAATAATGTAAACTGATTTGCCTGAGGTTGTTGGATATGCTGAACTGACTGACATGATGTGGTGATCTGACGATCGTGGAAATTTTTTAGTTCATACTCTGTTACTAATGCTGAAATTTTTCCTTTAATTTCGATTTGTAATTGTGGCTCAAAAGTACGTACGGTTTCTTCCATAGCCTCAAAAAATTTTGTTAGATGGTCTTTTTCTTGTAGGGGAGATTTTTTTGTTGCTAGTTTTTTTTTCAAAATAGGTTTGTACTATCTTTGACATGGGTACCTGTTGACGATCTTTAACAGATTTGAATGAACTCATCGAAGAAAGTGAAGGTGTGGGCGCGGAATTTTGTGGCGATTGTGGAGAAGTTGGTTGCGAATCACTGATTTGTGAATTTGGAGTTTTGGTAATATCTACTTCGTCTTCGCTTTCATTATCAGATACAGTTGATGCCAAATTTGAAGTTTGTTCTCGCTCACTAATAAAGGGAAGTAGAAAAGACATCTGTTTTTCAAACTTCCATGGCTTGCACTTTATCGCTGATTGACCACTTTTGGTTTTTCGTTTCCTAGCAGCTTTACGGAAATTATCACGAAGAGAAGTCCATTTTTTTTTACATTCAGCCGCTGAAAATGGAGAAGGATATCAGTAAATTGGGTTTAGCATTAATTTGAGTGTTTCATTATGTAAATAGAAGTGTAATGAAATGATATACAGTTGCAGTAATTTATAAGAAAGAAAACAACACACAACCAGCGGCGTATACAGGGGGAGGGCGGCAAGGGGGTAAATGGTTACATTATTTAGGGTACTTTCAAATTTTTAATATGTTGTGTATGGGTTGATACTCTAGTGTTAAATTCAAATTTTTGACCTCCCCCACCTCCGCTAGTCCGCCCAAAGTATGCCCCAACTAAAAAAACTGTATAGTAAATTATCTATAATCTGGCCTAAACAAAACTTATCTAGCTCTAATAGGTCTCGAGATACATCGTTTTGAATTTTGATACATTTTCTTAAAAATATGAATAATCAAGTTTTTCAGCCATTTTCGTTATTTGAATGATTCGCAAATTGAGGTGTGATTAATCTATAATTTCCCTACTTTTTTCAAGTGGGCGGACTGGCGGAAGAGGGCGGAAGGTCAAAAATTTGGATTAAACACTAGGGGTGACTAGAGTATCAACCCATGCAACATATTAAAAAAATGGAAACTATACCCTAATTAATGTAACTATATACAATTTTCGGTGATAATTTGATTAGCCGAGTAGTTTTCTAATAATATTTTTAACTTGTAGGTTTTTGGGTTACGGTGATTCATTCTCTACAATTTCGTTCAGCTACCGATTGGGAGAAACCACAGTCCGAAATATTATTTATGATACATGTTTAAAAATATGGACAACATTGCAACCTTTTGTAATGCCAACTCCTACAACAGAACAATGGCAGAAAATAGAAGAAGGATTTTCCCAAAAATGGAATTATCCGAATTGCTTGGGTGCCCTCGATGGCAAGCATGTGATATTTGAAAAACCACCTAATTCAGGATCTCTATACAACAATTATAAAAAACAATTTAGTATCGTGCTTCTTGCTCTACTAGACGCTGATTATAGATTTATAACTGTTGATATTGGAGCATATGGACGAAATAGCGACGGTGGTATATTTAATTCGTCACAATTAGGTAAAAAATTAATTTCTGGAAAACTGGGAATACCACAAAACAAAGCTTTGCCAGGGACAGACAAAGGGTTGCCTCATATGATAGTGGGAGATGAGGCATTTCCTTTGTTGCCAAATTTGATGAGACCTTATCCAGGTATACAAAGTCTTAATGACGAGGCTAAAAAAATATATAATTATCGTCATAGCAGAGCAAGACGAGTAAGTGAAAATGGGTTTGGAATTCTGGCAAAAAAATTTCGTATATATTTTAAAAAATTCAATATTTCACCAGAACATCTAGATTTGATTATACAGGCCACTACTGTATTACATAATTTCCTTCGAAATGACAAATGTGAATGGCAGCCGGGGGAACTTGAGCACGAAGAAGAACTTTTAGGCGTAGTACCTGTGGCAAGACAGGGTGGCAAAGAGAAGCACATGCAATTCGAGAAACATTTAAAGATTTTTTTATTTCTCCTCAAGGTTCTGTACCTTGGCAACGTGAAAGTATTTATCAAGGTAGAAGAAACATACCGTGATACGCATAAAGAGCAGAATTTTGATACACAAAATTACCTGCAACTACAAATGTTATTTATGTTAATAATATAATAATTTAAAATATAATATTACCTGTGCAATGAAGAATTTTTCCTATTTCTTCCCAAGCATTTTCCTTTCGTGAACTGTCATGATAATATTTACTAGCTTGATCATAGAGATGTGGATATTCTCTAACAGTATCAATTAAAAGTTCTTCATCCATTGTAAACAATAAATAGCACACAAAATAATCAACAAGGTAGTACACACTCCATCAAACGAGAAAACTGATCGGACCTTCGGAATTTTTTGCCCTCTCTACCAAAAAAGACTGATTCCGTAGCCAACCGATGGACGTTGCCGAGCGGGACTGAAACAGTGCGCGGATGTCAATCTATTTCTACGTATTTCAAAACATTCCGAAAGGACTGTTCCGTGCCGTTCCGATCCGATCCGATCTAGTGGGCGCGCTCCTTTAAACGAATTGACGAATCAATGAATAGTGTGTAGTGGGCTTTATAATACGTTCTAGTTTAATTCCAGCCTTAAATAAAATTGCAATGCAACCTAGTTTTTTTTTAATTTGAAACCTATCATGATGACAAAAGGTTTTTCATGCTAAACAAAATGGCCTCTGACATACGCCATATTAAATTGTTAAATTTATATCGTCAGTAGCGTTCGCGAAAAAATTACGAAAAATTCTGCACAATTGCTTAGATTTAGGCCACAAATTGTGTCTGAGTGTGTACTTGGAACAGTGCAGAAAATGTACACATGATTGATCAGAATTAGTTGTATATATTTTCTGAATAATTGTGCATATATATTGAACAATACTTTGTTGTATTGACATACAATAATATATAAGGTTTTTGCACAAGAGAATGCGTGTTTTTTGGACAATTTTGTATAGCAAATATTTTATTAATATCAATGTGCATTGTTTTCAAACAATATTATGCATACTTACTGCACAAATTGTGAACATTTTATGCCCAAAGTTGTGCAACAAATTAGAAACATTTATTTTTTTTTTTGAATAATATTGTATATTTTTTAGCACAAAATGTACATTTTTTCTAAAATATGTTTGTGCATAATTGTAAACATTTTAAGCACAAAATTGCGCATTATATTAGAAAATACTTTTTTCTGTATAATATTGTACCTTTTTGTATGCACAAAATGTGAATGTTTTCTAAATATTTTTCGATAACTATGAAAATATGTGAAATAAGGAATCCAAACTACAATCAACTACAGAACTTTTAGTCAAAAATTATGTCAGATAAAAAATAATTTTAAATAAAAAAAATAGTTTTATTCATCATAGCAACTCTAAATGGATGTAGATAAATTTCTTGGTAAATACCTTTTGAAATCTAAAAAATGTAAAAGTACATGGTTTTTTACCGAATGAACATAGTACTTATCCACAACACAATGTTTTGTAACAAAAAACCAAACGGGTTCCTGCAATTGCTATATTCTAAATTACACAAGAGCCAAACATAATTTGCGTTTTGTGAAAATAAAAGAGTTAGAGTTTGAGGCATGTTCAATACAAATACAATTTGTAACTCCGGAAATCATTATGTTTTAAAACGATTTAAGTATCTTAAAGTGATATATCTTTTTTGTTTTTATGTAAGATTTTATGAAATATTTTTATAAGCATATAATAAGACTATACCATATAAATTAAACCTTAAAAGCAACACGTTTATTCAGTTTATTGTCTTTAAGTTCAGAGTTATTATACCTTCTCAGAAATAGTTGCATATATGTATTATGTCAAGAGGTAATTGTACAAAACTGCAGATTCCCCGCGGTTGAATATTTTAAAGAAAATCGCAACACTACTCATCAAGAAAGAGAAGGGTAGTGGTACTTGCAAGATATAAAAATGTTACACAAATGAAGGCATCTATTTTGAATCCTCCTAAACGTATTTTCTGCACAATTGTATAACATTAATGCACAACTTTTTCTGAACTCATTATTGATAATTATTGATTGAATTTTTGACCGTGTAGGAGCCTGATTTTTTAAATATTTAATTTAACCTCGAATATTCGTACATTTTGGATTTAACAGTGAATTCTAAACATTTTTATGTAACATATTATATCTCTAATTTTTTTTTGTTTTGGAGTAATAGATCTCTACCAAAAATCAGCAATTATCGAATTTCTTTGTTTTCTGAAAAAATTAGATACCAAGTTCTTCTTAAATATGATGATTTACAAATATTGTTCTGTCATTAGCAGAACTTTATTCAAACACCTCGTATAAAGCATTTAGAAGAAACGTCTATTAACAATAATGGAGTCAATCTACACTAAAAACAAAAATTGTTTCTATAAGCAAAACAAACATTTATTTTATTAACTTATTTCGTTTATTTAAATTTGTCTGTTAATCAAATTTACGCCAATTAAAGTGTTTTGTTTCATATGAAGGGTAATCTATAAAGAATTGTTTGCTTCAAATATATAATTTTGTAAACCAAATATATTTATTAACTCAGAAACGTAAAAGCGTCATGCCTCATAATCTTTATTAAATTTAAATATATTATTTGTTTATGTAAGATACAAAAATATTCTATTAACAATAATGGAGTCAATCTGCACTGAAAAAAACAAATATTTGTTTCTATAAGCAAAACAAACATTTATTTAAAAAATGTCGAAAATTTGTTAGAACTTATTTCGTTTATTTAAATTTATGTCTGTTAATCAAATTTACCCCAAATAAAGTTTTGTTTCATATGAATGGTAATCTATAAAGAATTGTTTGCTTCAAATATATAATTTTGTAAACCAAATATATTATTTATTAACTCAGAAACGTAAAAGCGTCCTACCTCATAATCTTTATTAAATTTAAATATATTATTTGTTTGTGTAAGATATAAAAATATATTTTTTATTACTTAAAATTGATCTTCTACCTTTCAGGAATATGATATAGAAGTACAAAAGTGGATAAAAATATAATCTCGGCCATTTATAGCCTTTATTTTAAGGTAGAAACAATTTTTTTCAGCGGCTCATTCATAGCAAACCCAAACCATCTTCAACCGAGATAAATAATAAAAAAAGAAAATAAATAAGCTATATATAACTTATAACTGGATAATTTTATTTTAATTTTTCTAAAAGTTCTCCTTTCTACACTATTTAAAATATGGATGTAAAAATGCCTTCATATTGGCTTCTACAAACGACACAAAGAAACCATTTTTTTGTTTGTTTAAAACAAATATAATTTCTCCCAAACAAAAATATATTTGCATCAAATTATCACTAATATTTCTTAAATAACGGTTTGTTTAAGAAAAACAAATAGTTATTGCATATTTATTCTTCGCTTATGAAAGTCAATGTGACGTCATTTTTGCATGCATATTTTAGATGGTATGAGGGAACAATTTAAATAAAGCGGTTCAGGCCGTAAAGGTTATCAAAGTTATGTTATTTTCACTTTTTCGTATTTGCTATGGTTTGTACCATAAAACCGAAAATGAGTGAGTCGCTATATATTGTTAAAGAAAGTTATTTACTACAATCTATTATATATTAAGGTCGATAAAAATATTCCTACCTTCAGGTGCATGCCATAAATGGTCTAAGTTATATTTATTCGGAACCTTTTGAAGATCCATAACTCACTCTTCAAAACTAGACTATCAACAATCTGCATAGTACGCCAGTTAGAATGAAACTGCGAGATTAAACAGGAAACCCTGACATCTCGTCTATAACCAATATTTAAGTAAAAAATTGGTCCCCATTAATAAATATGTATTTAATAAATATATTTATAGTAGAAAAACAAAAATATGTTTTAGATTAATAATTTTTGTTTGATTCAACGGCTCAGTGAAATAAACAAATATATAAAACATCTCAAATACTCAAGTTGATTTAATACAAACAATTTTTGTATAAACGAAACGAAAATTATTTGAGTGAATATAAATCAGACAAATATTTATTAAAACTTTTTACAGATTTTTTTTCAGTGTATAGGAAATTTTCGTGAAAAGGGAACTGTTCTCCTTTTTTTTGTGTAAACGTGTTGATGTTTTTACATTGCACAACTATGGAAGCCAAATTTTATTTATTTTTGTAGAAAAATTAGACATTAGAAACAGAAGTATTGCGGCTTCTATTGGTTCGATTGCAATAAAAAGACAGTTTCTTTGTTTTTAATTTTCCTAAAAAACTGTGTAGGTTTCAGACCTCTGTGTCCAAAACATAATTTACGAAAGAACAAAAACCACATGACAAAAAAATTCGAATTTTTTTGCATTATTTTAGTTGTGTTTAATACTTGATAAAAATTTGTAAAAATATGCTTTTGGTGGTCAGAAATAAGCAAAGGTATCAAATTTTAGGTATTTGTATCTAATATAACGGTTAAAAACTACAATTTTGTTTGAAAATTGAATCGTCTGTAGTTTTTGTCTAAACTGGCCAAATAAAAATTATTTTTAAATAAGTTTTTATTTAATGTTGTAATATAGAAAAAAAATAAAAATGTTGAAAAAATTTTTTTGGTATTTTAAATATTTAGTAGAGAAAAACTGATTATACTCCCTCAAAACTTTATTTTTAAATAAAAAGTTATTTGAATTCCTTTTTTATTTAAAAATAAGCTTTTTCTAACTTCTTGGCTTTCCTTTCGAGTATAGTTCTTTTTTTTTGTCTACATTTAATTAGAATAATAACAATTTAAACATAAAAAATTAGAAATTAAATAGAATTTCTTGTTTAAAAAATATTTTTTAGTGCCATTTTGAATATAAAAATAATCTACATTTAATACAAATAAAACATTCAATTTGCCAGGTTTACACAAAAACCACCGACCATTCTATTTTCAAATTAAATTGAAGTTTTCAATTCTATTTGATACACTAAAATTTAATATGCTTCTTATTGACCTAGATTCACAAGATTTTATCAAAATTTATTAATAACAATTAAAATTATGAAAAAAATTCAAAATTCATGTGGTTTTTCTTGATTTGTAGGTTATGTATTGGACATAGAGGTCTAAAACCAGTGCAGTTTTGTCGGAAATTTAAGAATAAGGAAACAGTTTTTTTTATTCGTTCGGACCAATAGGAACCACTATACTTAATGTCAAAACGCTATTTTTCTACAAAAGCCAAAAACAATTATGGCTTCTGGTCTTGTGCAATGCAAAAACTTAAAATTCCCCAAAAAAAACAAGGAGAGCGGTTCCTTTTTCAAAATTTCTGGTATACTGGGTGACACAGGAGACTGGGTGCAGGCAGTAATTTTTTTGAATTGAGACTTTTTTATTTTAAAGTGGACCCTGTATACTTTTATGGATTATCGTATTCAGCCTAAAATTAGCTTTTAAACGATATGTTACAAATTAACGTTTCTTTTCAAAGTGGCTGCCGGATAGCCATTGTTTTGAAAATAATACATTTTTTTTCACCAGACCAATTTACTGCAAAATTTTTAATGGCACTTTGTAAAAGCCATTTTTAAGAAATCTCTCTTGATTTGTCAAAAATTGCAGGCATATCTGCATCTTAATAATAAACAATTCTCTTAGTACCCAAAACGATGTTTAAATCGAATTGTTCTAAAAAATGAAGAAATAAGTTTATATTGGACTGTTTAAAGCAAGTATTTTATAATTAGTGTATTTTTTGTATAAAACCGCAATGTTGAATTTTCAAAAAATGGCTTTCCAGTCGCCATTTTGAAAACAAAAAGTTAACTTGTGAGAAATCGTTGAAAAGCTAATTTTAGGATGAATAGTCGATAAAAATGTACAGGGTGTTCCAGCGAGGACTGAACAGGGACCTATTTTCGACCTTCCTTTTATTTTGGAAAAATTAAAAATAGCCAATCGATGTATTTTTTCTTGTAGAATCCAAAAATGTCATCGAAAAAATATTTGAACCAGGAATAAAAGAGCTACGCTATGCATCAGGTGTTTTTTAAATGGAATGTATCGTTTTTTATACGATTTTTGGAAAGAGTGATTTTTTTTATGTCCGTTCTGATTAAAAGATTTGATTTTGCGATAGCTGTTTATATTACATTTTAATGTTTTACAAACTAAAATTTTAGCTTCACCTGTTTAAAATATACGATAGGTTGGTATAGGTGATCAAGGTAAAATGACGTTTGAATGCTTTGTCAATAAAAATTGACATTATTTTAATTATTGTCGAAGTCTTCACCTAAAAAATATATATTTGACTCTGATCGAAATGAAATACTCTTTGGACGAGAGACTACAGATTGTTATGCTATTTTACAAGTGCCAAGAAAATGCGAGAGAAGCAAGAAGAAGATTTATTGCAAATTTTCATAGAAATATATCCATCAATACAATTCTAAGGATAAAAAACCTATTTGAGGAAAATAAAACTTTACATGATAGAAAAAGAAATTCAATAAAAAATAATTATTAAATAATAAAATAAAACTACTAATAACATAAGTTTTCAATGTGACCGCCGTTTTTCTCGAAACAACATCGATAACCCCTTTGTAGCCTTTCTAAACTTGCTGTTACAATATGATTTTCCTGGTTAAGGCGGTTTATTTCATCGACAATTTTTCCCATGATCTCTTGAATATTTTCGTTTCGTTGTCTGTATGCGACGTTCTTCAAATGGCCCCAAAGAAATGTATCCAAAACTGAGAGGTCGGGGCTATTGAGCGGCCAAGCATATGTTCCATTTCGCCCTATCCATTCGTTATGGCGCCGATTTAAAAATTGAACCACATCATGCACGGCATGAGGAGGCGCCCCATCATGTTGCCAAATTAAATTCTGATATTCTGCCAATGGTAAGTCTTCAAAAAAATTTTCAATTTCGTTTTCTAAAAACTCATAATATCTGTGCCCATTTAAAGTCCCGTTAAAAAAATATTGGTCCCAAAATTTTATTGTTTTTTATCCCACACCAAACATGAATAGAATTCCTCCCTTGAAATTTAATAGTCTGGAACTTTTTTGGATTTTCAACGGCCCAGTGGTGACTATTATGTCTGTTGAATACTCCCGATGTTGTGAAAGTAGCTTCGTCGGTCCACACAATATTTTTGAATAAATCAGGGTCTTCGTTTTCTTGCCGAATTACCATTTGAGAAACAAATTGGAAGCGAAGTTCTTTTTGTGCCGGTGTTAGGTGCTGAAGTGGAAGGATACGAAAAGGCCTAAATTTATGAATTTTCAGAGTCCTGTGAACAGTCCCTCGGGTAACTCTTCTGCGCCTTACACCGCCACCGTACTGAACTTCCCGAACTGCATCCGAAATAGATTTGGTTGGATTAACTTGAAAATAATTTATAATGGCCTGGTCTCGATTTCTTCTTCTTTGTATATTTCTTTTTCTATCATGTAAAGTTTTATTTTCCTCAAATAGGTTTTTTATCCTTAGAATTGTATTGATGGATATATTTCTATGAAAATTTGCAATAAATCTTCTTGCTTCTCTTGCATTTTCTTGGAACTTGTAAAATAGCATAACAATCTGTAGTCTCTCGTCCAAAGAGTATTTCATTTCGATCAGAGTCAAATATATATTTTTTAGGTGAAGACTTCGACAATAATTAAAATAATGTCAATTTTTATTGACAAAGCATTCAAACGTCATTTTACCTTGATCACGTATACCAACCTATCGTATATTTTAAACAGGTGAAGCTAAAATTTTAGTTTGTAAAACATTAAAATGTAATATAAACAGCTATCGCAAAATCAAATCTTTTAATCAGAACGGACATAAAAAAAATCACTATTTCCAAAAATCGTATAAAAAACGATACATTCCATTTAAAAAACACCTGATGCATAGCGTAACTCTTTTGTTCCTGGTTCAAATATTTTTTCGATGATATTTTTGGATTCTACAAGAAAAAATACATCGATTGGCTATTTTGAATTTTTCCAAAATACAAGGAAGGTCGAAAATAGGTATCTTTTCAGTCCTTGCTGGAACACCCTGTACATATTCCTATTTAAAAAGGGAATCACTTCCGGTAAAACCGAAAGTAATTTTTAATTCTTTTCGCTTCTTATGGAGTTATTGAAATGCCTCAAATTTCAAATTGATATTTGTGGTGACACGGTATTGAATCAACTATAACGTAAATTCAGAACACCCAACAACATGTCAAAAACGTACGATTTCTGTTCTCTATGGGAGAACACAGGGACGTCTAATTGTATGTAGCCTCCGGCTTGGTCCTCATTATTACACCCAAAGGTCAGAGTGCACTGGGTCATCTGCGTCATCCGGGAGTGCACTGCGATGCTCGTCGAGTTTCCGGGACTTGCAGACTGGAAGTTTGCGCCCCTGTGGGAGGCGTAGGCGGCAGAGGGTCCGATTATAATTCTGGAATAACTTAATCGGTTCTCGTAGTGCGTAGTTAACAGCTTTCTTTTAACGGCACACGTGTCTTATCTAATACGCGATGACGGAACGCATTTTTAGATCAGGTTTATAGAAGGCCTATTTTGCAATATGTACTACCAGGGGAGTGGAGGGGTGGCTACTAGAGCGACGACACACGATATAAAACTCGAAAAAAGTATGCATTGTTTACTATGGCACAGCAGTGCATTCTGCTGTAACACAGTCATTTTTCTCAATCATAAAGTGCGTTAATGCAGTACAAACTTTACCGTCGTCCAGAACAATGGTTATGCCGCAAAGACTCATTCCACACATGAAACGTATATGTGTAATAAAATAACTTAAATCAGTTTTTAATGGAAAATATTTGATTGTAGAATATTTCTACAAATATATAAGTGACTGTCATGCTACCATACGCTCCAAAATGCGAGACGGGATGGATAACAATAATTATCATAGTAAATGGTATGATGACTGGATAGGAATGTTTATCGCTACAAGCATGTTGTCATAGAAGTCACAATACCTTACAAAACAGATGTTTCTCTTTTTTAACACCTATGTTTTAGAAAACAAAAAATATTTGAAGTACTATTGCATAACATGATTTCACCAGAGTGGAGGGTTTGATAACTCCTACACAGCATGGTTTTATGCAAGGTAAATCCACGGCAACCAACCTCATTTGTTTCCCGCAGTACATTGCCGAGGGAATTGATAACTTCTTACAAACGGATGTAGTTTACACTGACCTTTCAAAAGCCTTCGATCGTTTAGATCATACTATCTTTCTGCATAAGTTATCTTGCTATGGTTTTTCCGATAAGCTACTCTATCATTGAATTTAATTACGATATTAATCATGTAATTCTTGCAAGGCCTGTAGAATTTAAGGACTTAGATGTTATTTACGACAAATAATTCTCCTGCACAAATCATATAATGACCATAGTTTCTGACTCATATAAACCCCTTGGCTTTATAATTATCCTCAAATTATTAGTTTATACGTTCGTTAGGACTAAGTCTTCATATTAATACACCCAAGTCGATAGTTTGGAATCTGTTCAAGCGAAAGTTCAGAAAGATGATGATGGTTAAAAACTTATGGGATTTACTTTTATAGAAGTTTTTCAAGAGATCAACTTTTGCGAAGATTTCTTATTGCTCCCCTAGAAGTCAGACGTAACTAGCTGTCTCAGGTCTTTCTTTCTAAACTGGTAAATCATAAAATCAGCTGCGATTACCCACTATCCAAATTAAATTTTAGAATTATTTTCTCTCACACTCGAACTAGGGACACTTTTTATCTACCCCTTACTCGTCCGAATATCTATCGTAGTATTCCCATATAAACAAATCCTGTAGCATTTATAACGAGTTTATTACAACACTGGGTCTATATATAGTTGGCGCATTACCTTTCTGGAATGACGTCACGCTGGTTTCAAATAACGTATTTCTTATATTATTTATATTTCAGCGATGATTCCTAACCTAAACGTATGCAGTGATGTAGATAGGAGGGGTGCGTTCAGCACTGGCTAAAGCGAATTTAAAATTGGCATTTTCTGTACAGAAAGCGCTGCAACTTGTCGAAAATGGCTGGCAAAAAATTAACACTCTCATTGCCATAAAAAAAACCCTCATTTTGCACACTTAATACAAAAATAACTATTATAACTTCAAAAACTAAAATTATTTTGCAAATAAGACTTTACTAATATAAATTCTTTCATCTTAGTCTTATTCTTTGTTTGCAATGTAATAAATTGACGCCAGTTACCCATTTTCATTAAAATTAGTTTAATTCTCAATTACAGACAATACTGAAAAAATATTAAGAAAAGGGGAATAACGAACGATGAATCCTTTACCTCCAGAATGTTTCAAAAACAAAAAGAGGTAAAAACAAAAATCACAGATTACTTAAAGAACAAAATAAGAGATATGATCTATTGCGTGTATGCTAAAAATGAATATGTTACAATGCAGACTTTGCTTTAAAATCTAAAAGAGAGAAATTAATGTATAACTAACTTTAAAAATAAAAACTACTCCCCTTCACTGTCTTCAGAATCAGAACTAAATTCTTCATCGTCACTGCTGTCTTCGTCGGTACTAATTACAAGTGGCGCAATGTCTGAAGCATCACATATCTGTATTGTCTTCCAAGCTTCTTGGATTACCCTTTCTGTGTGGCTGACATAATTTTTCCAATGCTCTGAAGATACTTCATTTATCGCTTTTTCCCACATGGCCAAAACTTCCGATGGTGTCCCCTTCAGACTAGCAATGTATTGGTCGTATTTCCTCTTACACTCAGACCATACCATTTCAATAGCATTAAATTGACAATGGTATTTTGTGGCCCAAAGGTTTCACATATTCGTCAAGGTAGAATGTTTTTTCAATGTTACAATTTTTTTCTACAATGCTCCATATTTCATCCTTCATGGCCCTCTCTGGGAAGTCAATGTTCTTTTCTTTTAACCATCCAATCAATCTCTGCTTTGTCCATGATTTTCTTGGAATATCCTCTAAAAGGCCGGAATGATAGCTTGCGTTGTCCATCACTATCAAACTTTTTGGAGGAAGATTTGGTACCAGCTGATTTTTAAACCAATTTTCAAAATTTTGCTTGTTCATATTGTCATGATAATCTCCGCTTTTTAGTCCACTTTTAAATATTAAACTGGCCCCCTTAATAAATCCTTCCTTTGATCCAGCGTGAACTACAATATATCGATGACCTTCACTAGCTTTTTTAGAACTTGTAGACATAGTGTTATCCTGCCAGCTGTTTCTAAACGAACCTTTACTAAAAATCCAAGTCTCATCAATAAATACGGTGGTATAAGCATCTTGTCCTAGATTTTGATTTTTGACATATTCCCTCAAGAAATTGATTCTCTTGTGGACGATGTGGGGCAAATCCATCAGGTATTTTCTATTATTTGATTTCTTCCACTTAAAACCAATACTTTTTACGTATTTTCTTAGCGAGGTGATGGAAAAATTAAAATATTCAGGGATCTCTTTTAGTTTTTTAAGCAAAGTCTTCATTGTAACATATTCATTTTTCGCATACATGCAGTAGATCGTATCTCTTATTTTGTTCTTTAAGTAATCTGTAATTTTTGTTTTTACCTCTTTTTGCTTTTGAGACATTCTGGAGGTAAAGGATTCATCGCTGGTTATTCCTCTTTTCTTAATATTTATGATTGTTGTATGGCTAAGTTTTGTTGCATTTGAAGCTCGTTCAATTATATTATCAGTTTGCGGAAGGATTCCATTTTTAGCTTGCTCTTTTTCCAATTGAAAAAAAGCCAAGATATTCAAAACTATTAGCTGTGATTGCTGATTATATCTTCGCGGCATCTTGCAAAAGTTTAAAAAGAATCACAACAAATCAATGTCAATTTTGACGAATATATTCTGAAAGACACATAACCAAAACCGGCATTGACTGTTGTAAAGAAACGACAATGAGTTTTTTCAAAATGTTTTTGTCACTGTCAGTTAACATAAATCAAACAAAAATAACCAAAAATGACGTCATTCCAGAAAGGTAATGCGCCAACTATAGTTCTTAAGCGTTTTCTTGTAAGATAGACAGTAATAGCATTGTGTGTTTTTGTTTTCTTTTTTGTGAATTTATATTCATATTTTCCTTATTATAATCTGTACCTTCCTGTACTGTAATTGGGTTAAGTAACTCCTAGTTATGTTGCCTGTTGTACAGTGTATATGTTACCGTAAATATCCGAAATCCGTAATAACGCGTCCTAACTAGTAAAAATGCGAAGTTTCTAACGCATTTAGTAAAATACTGACAAAATATTAAATATCGGCAAGAATACGATCTAGTACATTCTTGAATACTTACAGCGCTCTGGTTGGTCAAGAGAAAGACGGTTTCGGTGAAATTGGTTGATTTTTTATATGTTATAGTTCTTGATCTCCTGAGCAAACGATTCCATGGACACAATCTAATCCTACGACTAGTTTTTAATTATACAGGGTGTTAAAGTTTGCCCATACATATGCATATATACATATGCCCATATACAAAACATGGAGAAACGTATAGTACTTCCTCGAGTACTTCTCAAAAGAAGAAAAAATATTAGGCCGATTTTTTTGAAAACCCAAAAATTGACAACGTCGCCAATATCACTATCTAATGCTGCACGTACCCTGCAGTTTCTTACTGTAGTTAACAACGTTTAAGATATTTTTGAGTATATTTTCCAACTTTTTGTATAATATTGTATTCGTATTTTTTCTGTTTTTGTATCATTTCTACATTTACTAAGTTTTATATAATAGTTTTTATAGTAAGAAAAAGCTAAGGTCGTTTGTTATAGACGTTGATTGAAAACAATGTATGTATTTTTCTAGTTTTCTTATATGTTGCAACATAGTGCCCTAGAAAAGTTTGTTAGCAACATATTTCTTTTGACTTGTTTAAGAATTTTATCAATATTCCTGTTTCTTACTGATAAAAAACTTGGTTGGAAATATATCCTAAAAAATAAATAAAATAAATATATCAAAACAGGAAAGGTATTAAGGCATCATATTACTATAATATAGTAGAAAAGGGAATTCTTTGGAATGACCGCTAAAGCAAAATGGAATTTGACTAATCGTAGGTACGTGTTTCTTCTTTATCAGTACAATCAACTAGTAGAGAGACGCGTACAACTAGTGTCAATACGGTTACTCCGTATTAATAGAGTATCAAGAAGATTTCGGATTGGATGTTTGGTTATCACAAATGTCGGTTTTGCTCCTGTTGGTGACTAGTGTGGTTTTGACACAAGCTATAAGTCAGAAATAATTCCTTCTTCTATTACCTTTCTTCTTTCGATTTAATTACTCTTGGGTTAAGAGTTTCGCCACAATTGGCAAGTCTGGTGAAGATTTCCCATATTCTCTGAGATTATTCTTTTCTCTTTATTTGTATGGTGTTTCATGCGTGTCATTCGATGTCGTCGAGGTAAATTATTGAGCGATTTTCAGAACAATATTTACTCAAGACGCCATATTATAAAATTGGCTTTCTAATGTAAGTACACTTTGATCTTCGTAGATGGTGTAGCTTTTTCACCTTATCAAGTCCTTGTCGCATTTGGTGGAAACTGAAACCGGCGTTAAATCCTCTGTTAAGTAAAGAACTATAAACAGTTTTTACAATTTCCCTGGCATCGATAGATAAACTCTTTTTCTTCACCGGAACATTAGAAGAAGCATCATCAATGTTTTTCCACGGAAACCAGGTTATGCTATTTTATATGGATAATATTTCATAATTTTGTACAACTGAACACTTCCCGTGAGAACAACCTACAATAGAAAACATTTTAGATCTTTTAGTATCTAGAAAGCTCTTGTCTACACAATGGGATTAATCCAGGTAGTTTTATTGCAGTTATTCAGTCAGAACCGTTTTTCTTGAAGTTTTCTATATATAGAAACTTCAACACAGTTGTATCAGCTATAAATTGGTTAAAAATTCTTATATTCATCATTCCACCATAGTTTTTCTTACACTGCTGTGATAGATATTTACGATATAAATGGGATTAAAAGAAAATCTTATCCGAGTTTTCACGGCTTTGGTCAATTAAGAAATCATTATTCTTGGGATTAGACCGTGTAAAATTGGAATTACTATCCGACGTTTCGCCTTCTATTGCACGAGGCATTTTCAGGGATCTTTACTCCATGAGATCTGACCACTGAATTAGCTCGAAGAGGTTCAGGCGGTCTTTTATACCCGACTTGTGCTCGCCGAACCGTGACCCTGTGTTAAGATCGATTTCGTGTGATGTAGACTGTAACCCGTATCTCTATTGAAATTGTTTGTATGTTTAAATATTTCAATAGATTCTCTAACTTTTTGTTTATAAAAACCTGGAACCGATGCTAGAACCTTGGTTTCCTTTACATTTATGAAATAGGCCAGTGTTATGCTGGTGTTCAGCTACAGCAACTTCAACAATTTGTTTCTTTTTAATACATCGTTCATGTTCCTTGAGTCTAGTTGATATTGAGCGTCCTGTTTCTCCCACATACACTTCTCCACACAAGCAATGTGCGTGTTTTCGATTTGTAATACCATTCACGAAAACAAAAATAGCCCGAGTGTTTTTTGTAAAATCAGGAGACATTGAAGGTTTAGATATGGTGGAAATTGTCCGAAATTACATCAAGTTACACCCTAAACACGTTGATCATGGTCATTTCTTCGTGTGCTATAAACACGGTAAATGTACAAAACAGCTAGTGGGAATAAACACTTTTCGATGGGAATAAACACTTTTGGAGGTATGCCGAAGACTATTGCTTTGTTTTTAAAATTATCCAATACAGAACAATATACCGGCCTCTGCTTTGGAAGGTGTTCTACATCACTATTAGCCAACACCGTAGTGGATATTTTGACTGTAAAGAAGCGCTGGAGATGGCGGTCAAATACAGTTGCAGAAGGATAAATTGAGGCTTCGGAAGAAATCAAAAAGAAGACTGCTTTGAGTATACTTGGAAATAAGGAAAATGAAGCAACTAGTATCCAAAAACAACATATTTAATGCAAGTTTATCAAGTACATCTGGTATTAATTTAAGTAACTGCAATAGTTGTGTAATTAATATTTACAATACATAATTTTTAATGCTGTATTTTAAACAAAAATAAACGTATTTTCTTTAATTCTGTTTTAATTTTAATATTAGTAGATATCATTACCGCACTAGTGCAGTAATATCTAACATTACCTAACTAAAATCAGTGCAGTAAGGGTTTTTTACCTCACAATCGTAGATAAAATGCTTTAATTCAATACCTAATTGTAATATTGCATTTAAATGTAGCCACTTTAACTAATTATTGGTTTCTATGCTTGGTTTAGTGGAGTATCTGCTAAAAGCTATCTATGTGGCATACTTTAACACTTATTATACATTTTGCATTTTGAAAATAAAAGATAGTTAATACTATTGCTAATTACTATTTTTAATAACTACTTTCTTTGAAACGATAAATTATTTAAAGTGGATATTCCCATGTTTTTGTCATCGACTGGGAACAACGGCAGATTTCAATATATAAAAAGTGTTACCCTTCAAAACGTACGCTACTTTTGAAAAGGCCTTTCTTTCCTGCCCGGGAATTAACAAACAACTTAACCTCAAGGAAACTAGGTCACATCGCATAGCCCTGAAGCAGTCACTTGGTGTACAATTTCTCGTATTTCCCACTGCGAGTTCTTTTTACTTTTTTCTCCGGGACGTACACTTGAAATTTGCATTGAAGCATGAGCCATTAATGAATGGACGAATTGAAAGGAACGCCCACGTCGAACAGGGCTAGAAAGGGTGCGAGAAAAACTCATGAAAATACTACTTTTCAGCTGGTATGCGATTTACTAAATGATAACCAGACTTTTGCTTGTATATATGTGCGTGGTGGCGGAAGATGTTCGTGTAGGTCAAGATGGGATCGCAGAAGGCTCTATACGTAATAAAGCGGCGCCTTTTGATAGAAACTGGTCCACAATTGATAAACCGCACTCTGATTTTTGCTGATATTTGAAAGTGATGTAAATCTGTTATTTTGCTTTCGATTTTGTTAAAAAAAATTGTTAAATAGGAACTGAACAAAATAAATGGTCATGGACGTAGATCTTTTACAAAGCTATACAGTGTGTAACAGAAATATGGAACACTTGAAATATCTCAGTCTTCGCTCACCTATTTTGTATAGCTTAGCATGAGATTATGCCTGGTTCTTTTATTGCATTTTCGAATTCTGCTTAAAATTCTCGATACTTTTCATTTGAAGGTTAACTGTTTTTGAGAAAATCATAGTATAATATGAATTACCTGTCAATACCTTCACACGAAACATTACCTGACATTGTCAGTTTCGTTGATTTCCAAAAATGAATAATTTAACTAATACCCAAATAATTGAAACATTAATGATACTGGGTCATGGGGACATAATGAGAACGCAACATGATGTTTGTAACATTTTTAATGACAAATATCCTAATAGAAATCCATTAGCTATATCTATGTAAGTAAAGTTCTAAAAAAATTTCGTGAAACTGGAAACGTAACAAAAAGCGCAACGGATGGTAATAAGGCTTTAGATGCTTTACTGAGTTTAGAGGAAAATCCTCACCTATCTAGCAGAACACTAGGAAAAGAATACAACATTCAAAAAGTAAATGTTTGGGACGGCCGGTACAGTAGGACAAAAAACAATTGGCCCCTTTATGGAAGAAACATTAACTGGAGAAAGATATTTAAGTCTTTTGATAAACAAAATTGTCCCAACTATTGCTTAACTATTTCCAAATATGTAATCGAAAGTAGCTAGTGTAACTTTTTTACCGGTCGTATTGAATATTTGAACGGTATTTTTCAGGTGATAATCAAGCGTCAAATGATGAAATTTGGTTTCAACAGAATAGTGCTCCGCCGCATTATGCTCAAAATGTTCGCCAATATCTGGATGTTGTGTTTTTTGGAAGATGGATTTGGACGTAGGGGTACAATTGAGTATAGCCAGCTCGATCCCCAGATTTGTCGCCCCTCGATATACAGTGTGTCCCGCTTTTCTTGAATACACCCTAACACCCCAGTTATTAATAATGCGATTTTATTCAAATTTGGGTGGTGATTGTTTGTTAGAAAAATGAAGTATTTAGCATATTGAATATTTTTATTTACCGTTGGCGTGCGTTGTTGAGAGGTAAAAAGGGGTTGATTTTTCGGAAAAATGATATTAGGGCTTGTTTTAGATGATTTTCTCTCAGGTTTAGAATCAGCATACCCAAGAGCCACTTAATTCGTATTTTCAAAATCTCAAAAGCTTATTTTAGCAGAAAAGTTGCTTATTTCGAACTGTGATAACAAAATTACAAATTACGTTATTTTAAATTCTTCTAACACAATAAACTTTTCAGCAATTCTTCTTAACCGTCCATAAAAACTCAAAGTTGCTCTCTATTACGAGGCCAAGTAGCATACACTTTATTTTTCAAGTGCCCCCACAGAAAAAAATCACAAGGGGTAATATCCGGCGATCTGGGAGGCCATGGTTCTAAAGGACTATTTCAACCTATCCACTTCATTGGGAAAATTGCATTTAAAAAGTTTCGAACGATCAGAGAATTATGTGCGGGGGTACCATCTAATTGAAAAATATAAGTTTTGTTTCTGCGCTAAAGGCTTCCATGAGAAAATCAGGAAAATCATATTATTATTATTTAATATTACAATCAGAGAAAAAGTGGAAATTATCTGCTTATTTGGTGATGATGAAAGATGTACGCGTGAGGTTGCTCGAAAATTCAATCAAAGGCATCATGATCGAGCACCAATTTCTCACGATACCGTCGCTAAAATTAACAGGATGTTCGCAAGGACTGGAGTGGTTTTCAAGACAAGACCAAGACGGTAAAATTTGACAAGACACTATCCCGGCGACGAACTTATCTTGGCAGAATTTAGAAACAACGCAAAAGGTACCATAAACGAGGATACTAAACTTAACCAAAAATAAAGAATGGAGGTGTTTGAAACGCAATAGAATTAGGACATTTAAACCAAAATTTCTACATACTCCATTGGATGGTGATTTTGAACGGCGGTTTGAGTTTTGCTTATGTTTGCAAGACAACTATCTTAACGACAGATCTTTTTTTAAAGAATATAATGTTTACTGACGAGGCAACGTTTACGACAAACGGCGTGGTATCTAGCCAAAATTGGGTAATTAATTGTAAAAACCAATACAGTGAAAAAATGAACGTGTGGTGTAGCATATTCAACGAACGAATTGTTGGACCTTTTTTCCTGGATAACCCAAACGGACAAAGTTTTCTACATTTTTTACAAAATAATTTTCATGATTTTCTCATGGAAATAAATCAATCTTGTGTTGATTTTCAGTTCTTTACGGATGGAAAAATACGATGTGTTTTCATTCCGAATGTACATCCGTTCATTGCTGTCATTCTGAAAAGAACAGTTTTGCTGACGTTTCGCCAAAATCACATTTGGCATTTTCGAAGCTATATAACTGTTACGGCGAGCTTCGGATGCTGTTGTTGTTGCGCTAATTCCGCTTGATTTTTGTGATTTCAGATTTGTCGATTATTATCTTTCATATAGTTTTAATGATACCGAGAGATATTTAAATGCAAGATCACATCATCGCCCACCACAAAAGCTATTAATGCACAGGGTTCCTAACAAGGAACACCCAAAAATTATGAACCGGGAAGGCAATTCTTAGAAAACACGACATAAAAAGATTTAATGGAGTCTTCCCTTACTTTGTGACAGTACATTTTAACAAACAAATGAAAACACAAGTTTTTCATTGTTAACTGTCGCGTATATACTATATATAAATGTATATATATATATATATATATATATATATATATATATATATATATGTACGTGGGACAAACTAACAGGCGAATATCAGCAAGAGTATATATAAACTTAGCATATATATAACCTATATATATATATCAGGAAAGAGGACACAAAATAAATTTCGATATATATATATATAATCCGAGAAGCCATAGAAATAGAAAAACTAGGCGATTTAAATAAAAGGGTCGAATCATTAAAACTACCAATAGTATGGAAGACAATAAACGACAAATATATATATATATATATATATATATATATATATATATATATATATATATATATATATATATATATATATATATATATATATATATATATATATATATATATATATATATATATATATATATATATATATATATATATATATACATATATATATATATATATATATATATATATATATATATATATATATATATATATATATATATATATATATATATATATATATATATATATATATATATATATATATATATATATATATATATATATATATATATATATATATATATATATATATATATATATATATATATATATATATATATATATATATATATATATATATATATATATATATATATATATATATATATATATATATATATATATATATATATATATATATATATATATATATATATATATATATATATATATATATATATATATATATATATGTATATATATATGTATATATATATACATATATATATATATATATATATATATATACATATATATAAATATATATACATATAATATATATATACATATATATAAATATATATATATATATATATATATATATATATATATATATATATATATATATATATATATATATATATATATATATATATATATATATATATATATATATATATATATATATATATATATATATATATATATATATATATATATATATATATATATATATATATATATATATATATATATATATATATATATATATATATATATATATATATATATATATATATATATATATATATATATATATATATATATATATATATATATATATATATATATATATATATATATATATATATATATATATATATATATATATATATATATATATATATATATATATATATATATATATATATATATATATATATATATATATATATATATATATATATATATACATATATATATATATATATATATATATATATATATATATATATATATATATATATATATATATATATATATATATATATATATATATATATATATATATATGTACGTTGTCTTATCTTTTAAATAATTGAGATAACCGAATCAGAACTGTCTAAAAAATAACCAGCCAGTCCCACTTAGCATCTAAAAAATTGTCGGCTCGGCCCACACACCGCAACAACAACGCTAATTGTCTTATCCAGTGAACTTGAACTGGCACCGTTATCTATCATATATATCTGAAAAAAAATGGTGTTATTTATCCTATTAGGCGCATCAGCTGAGCGTGTAGCCACAGACCGGGTCGCCTTGTTATATTTTCATTCACTGCTTGGTCGGTGTGACTCCGCGCTGTACATAAAACTACAGGGAGTTAAAAATAGAACGCGGCCTCGCTTTGTTACATTATTACCCACTTTTAATTTTTTTATCCGTCGCCAAATGTTGGCCACTTCACGCGTTGTGGCGGATATCTTGTTTGGTTAGGCACCGTTGCTGGATTACTATTACTCCCCAAAACAGGATTGAAATAAATACTTACAATTTGTCTACATATGATGACTTAAGAAACTGTGTTGTTTCATTTAATGGAATACATTTTGATAAACTAGTCTTATAACGATAAAGTTTTTCCAAATCAGCATTTCGTATATTTTAATCGGTACGGAAATATACAGGGTGTCGGTTAAATTAGCAGATTAGTGGTATTTATTATTGTGATTAAAATAGTAAAAAAAGAAAAACAATCGAACATGGCATTTCTGAATTATTTTAAAAAATAGTATTTTTTTAAATGGAACACCCTGTATATTTTTTATTATTTCGATTGCAAATCTTCTGCTGAACCAAAAAGTTCATATGCATTACTGGCCGAAAGTTAAAGATAGCTTATTTATTCATGTATTGTGCTTTTAGGTAAAGAAAGCTATGTATTTTTAAAATAAAATTTTATTTTACGTTTTTTTACTTAGTATTTTATTTAAGTTAGAAATAAGCACAATTTAAATTTATCCATTTTCTTCAGTATATTTTTCAGCATTTTTTTACACAGTTTTTGTTGCCTTCAAAATTCTTCTGCCATCGATATGTGTCTAATGTCAAATATATTTTTTTATATACCTCTTCTTTGACATAAACCCAAAAGTAAAAGTCTAAGAATCGTTTAGGGGAGAGCTCCATCTTGTTGGAAATATATTTCATTGCTTCTGCTTTTAGGTTAAAATCGGCAAAATGGATAAATTTAAATTGTTCTTATTTCTAACCTAAATAAAATACTAAATAAAAAAAATGTAAAATAAAATTTTATTTAAAAAATACATAGCCTTCTTTATCTAAAAGCGAAATATATGAATAACTAGATTATCTTCAACTTTAGATCAGTAATGGATATAGACTTTTTGTTCAGCAGAAGATTTCCTAACAAAGTAGTAAAAATATACAATACTATTTTTAAATTTAAACAGAAACGCGATGCTCGATTGTTTTTCTTTTTTTACTATTTTAATCACAATAAAAAATACCACTAGCTTGCTAATTTAACCGACTTTGTAGCTCCCGTAATAAACAAGTTGTCAATAGTGTGCACTTAATTTGATACCCCCCGTAAATAAAATATGTATGAAAGTTTTGAAATAATATTCAGTTTTACAAGTAATTTATTGGCGGTACTAAACACTTACTAAGACAACCGCAAATTACTAAAAATTATTGGATTTAGGTATAGGGAAGCCTAATGAAGTTTAATTGGGATTTGGAATAATATACCGGAGTCTATTGTAAAATAACGATTATATAATAACTACCTAATACGTTTATGAAAAATATACCATTAATTCTTATAAATTGCGTGTAATATTCAAAAACAGAAGATCTGATAGCTTAAATAGATTTCGCTTTTAGAAATTTTGAGGTGAGAAAGTCAACGAAGGCAAAATCGGGTGATCTAGCAGGTTCTATAGAATATAGTTGACACCCAAGGTTGAGATTGGTTTATCTAAACCATTGTCTGGATTAAGCTGTGCCAGTTCTCAAAATACTACTATACATTTGTTTAGTGAAAATAGTGACAAAAAATATGGACCAAATGTCCATTGAGGATTTATTTATTATATATATATATATATATATATATATATATATATATATATATATATATATATATATATATATATATATATATATATATATATATATATATATATATATATATATATATATATATATATATATATATATATATATATATATATATATATATATATATATATATATATATATATATATATATATATATATATATATATATATATATATATATATATATATATATATATATATATATATATATATATATATATATATATATATATATATATATATATATATATATATATATATATTTGTTTGATAAGCTAGGTCTACTTTCGTAATAAGTTTCCGAATCATTTTAATAATCCGTAAAACTTTGGCAAGTGTCATTAAACGAAATCGTATTAAAAAAAAATAAAATTCAAATTGACTTATTTGGCTATTTTTTAGAATACCTTCGCTTATTTACATATTTTGATGTTTTCAGGCATTATTTCCACGTTAAATTAAATACACAGAAAGATATATAACGCATATAGGGGATTTGATTACATATTGGTGTTTAGAAAACATGAAACCGTAGGGGCGTGAAATTCTAATAGTCTTTACAATAAAATCTACAATAATAAAATAATAATTAGGTTTAGTCAAACACAATAGTAAATTATTTAGTAATTCTAAGAACAAAATAAAGTTACCAAGACACCTTCAGCACAAAAAATATAACTTTTTTTTTCGAGTTTATAATAAATTCGATAAGCTCCCTCAATTGAAATCCAGTACACATTTTTATTCTAAACGTATAAGTTAGAATAATAATTTATATTAAAAGGTTTGCTCGTTTAATCGTTAAAATGTAAAAAGATAAGCAAGCTTCAGTTTTCTGACCAGAAACAGTGCACTGTTCAGTCATGATTAGGCAATAAATAATATTTAATTGTCCAAAAAAACCTCTAATCACTAAAAACGTTAAAAAAAGTTAAGGAAAACACTAATCGAATTAATTTGGCTGACATTTGTGACATTATCGACCGGACAGTTACTTTTAAACAAACATATGTGTGCGGGGTGGTTTGGAATTTATCCTTCCGGCACGTTTTATTGTTTTAATTTAGTATAAGATTTTCACAATACATACATCATATGAGGATTAACCATAATATAACTTAAAGTTCAGTGTGATTTGAGCCTGACTACAGTTAATTTATGTAAAACTGCTTATTAACCATAACTGCCTACAATATTATCCAAATGTGAATTTATTATTAGCCATTAATAATCCTTTTTATCTCCTGCAACGCAACACAGGACGCCGACAGTCCAGATTAAGGTTAATCCTCCTTAGCTTTGCCGGCATATTGTTTCCAGTTTCTTAGCTTGCTCAGAAAAACGTCTTCATTGTTTCGGTATTGTGGATTTCTACCGACAGCTTACCCTGTTATCTATTACGCCCAGTTAAGGCAGCAAACTAAACTGTATACAAAAGCAGACCGCGAGCCTATGATATAATCGTAGTTAATTCCCTCGTTATTGTTGTTCTACGATGTTCATTGAGCGGCAGCCGTCTTAGGCTGTGCCAGACTCTGCTGATACGGTGAAAGGAAACAAATAATCTCGGTGCTTACTCTACATGAGCCATTCATTGTCTATAAATAGTTCTGTTTGTGTCGTTTCAACGTCTTTATAGGGATACGTTATTCGGTGGACTATACAGGATAAAAGGCAAATTACTAGTATTTTAGCAGCATTTAAAATTAATGCGGAATCATTCCTTTAAAACAGTGGTCGCCAAACTTTTCAAGGTGTTGAGCTACTTTGATAATTTAGAAATAAACCGTGAGCTACCTACTTGTTACCAGTGTTTAAGCCAGCCTAAACTAAATAATGCACAATTGTATTTGACACAAGTACATGTTTTTATATATGTGATAAGTACTTAACTAATACTAATACAAACCTAAAAAATAAACTAAATTTTCATATAGCCATTATGGCACGTCACATACGACCTAATAAAAGTAAACCAAACATTATAATTAAAATTTTAAACAAAACATGTGATAAAAAATGCGTGCATTCAATGAGAAGGTGGACTCATCGATAATTTGATTCAGCCATTCGAACACAATTATCCAGATGTTCATCTGTAAGACGAGTGTATTCTTAATAAACTTCATATTGGAAAGAGAAGATTTGCACAAATAGGTGGAAGTAAATAACTCTTTCACTTTTAGAACTGAATATTGGTCTTTATTTACTATAGGCCAGATATATTTTGTACTTGAGACTAATGATTTCAATATTAAATCACTTAGAAATGTAACCACTTCCATTTCAGTTGCAGATATGTTTTCGCCAAAGTTCTGCATAACACAAGTTGCAAACTGTTGGATATCAATTTCCATGAAGTGTGAATCAACAAACTGAGCCACCAATGTCATTTTGCTGAAATCCTTAAACCGATTTTTAAAGATATTGTTCAAGTTAGAAACTATTTCTACATGAGATATACTTTCATAGGATTCTATTGGATTTTGAGATATCTTCTCTGAAAGAACAGAAAAATGCTTGACATCACGGTTGACTAAGGTTTGTTCCCAAAACTCAAGTTTTTTTCTGAATGCATTTATATCGGAAATCATTTCCGCCAGTTCTTTATCTCTTCCCTGAAGTTGCAAATTGGGTTCATTAATCATGTCTGTTCACAAGAAATCCCAAATCTCTAAGCCAAATTCAATTTTCTAGTTCCTGAATCCGTTCGCCGCGTTGTTTGAAAAATTGAACTAGGACAGATGAACTATGGCTTCATTAAAACATGGTATCACTCGTGATCTACTTAACTATCGCACTTCAGAGTGAAGAAGTAGATACCCGTTCTGACAATTAATTTCATTTGAATAATCTTCTTTATAATTCGAGAACTCTAATTTTGTTTACAATTTTTACTACCAATTTCATTGACGTTGTTTAGTTTTAAAACATTTTCACATAATGCTTGCTGATGAATAATACAATGATAACACATAAATTGTAGAAAGCGTTCATCTTTACTACAAAATGCTACCAGACCCTTATCACAACACAACCCACCATAGCTGGAGACGCATCAGTTGTCAAGCCTACCAATTTTGTAATTGGAATTTTCTCAAAAGATATAAAATTGTTTAAATGAGAAAACAATTCCTGTCGAGTGGTATATCCTTTTAGTGGAATAAACTTCAAAAGATCTTCTTTAATCATAAAATCACTAAAAACTGTTGCTTCATCCATTTGAAGAGAGAAATAAACAGTTATCTAGGTCAGTTTTTAACCGCGAAAAAATATCCTAGCTCATTACTTCCACTCGTCTCATCACTGTATTATTAGAAAGTTTTAGATTTTATTGCTGAAACTATCTCGTCTTTATTTTTAAGGAAAATAAGGAATCTGCAGCTTCTAAAAACGCCTGTTTTATCAATTGACTGTTGTCCAATTAACTAGTTCTTTAATTGTTTCAAATTTTCTTTTCTGCTGGCAGCATATAACGGGAAATATTTTTCAAAATTCGGATGTACACTTTTATGATGCCTCTCAATATTTTCTTTTTTAGCAACCGAAACACAGGCATTACATAACAAACATACATTTTTACCTTTAACTTGTGTAAATGCTGTTCTTCCCATTCCGAATGAATATTGTATGTTTTTACTTTCTTACTACTGCTTTCCATTATCTTTTTTATTGATCACTCTGTATACTAACACATCTAATGCCTTTTAGTTTTAAACAGAACGCGTTGTATGCCCGACATGCGCATTTATCGCGTTCAGAACAGTCTAGATCGTTCTTGTGTTCTCAAACATTCACGCGATGCTGGCGCTCTGGTCAATTTTAGCAGCTGTCCAGAGCACTCAACGCAGTGTTGCCGCTGCTTGTTTTCATATTGTGATTTTTTTTCAACATTTATGGACGCTCTTATGATTTCTAAACGTTTTATTAAACTACCTAACACCCAAAGGGTTTACAACCTATATACGGACGTAGTAGGTCAAATTTTCTATATCAATCTTTTTGGTAAACCTATGTTTTTTATTTTTGAGCTCAGGTGAATTTTGTGAACTATTTTGAAGATTATCCCAAATTTGATTTATAGAAAAAATTCTAAACGCCGTTTTTATTTTTATTTTTTGTTATCTATGAGCAGACCACGAAGACCGGAGGCCTGAGTACTAGGTACTGTGATTGCATAGTGGATGATAATTCATCAGAACAGAATTCGTGGTAGTATCTGTAAAACAGAAACAGAACGCCCACAATTCGACGATGGTCTAGTGATGCAAGCTTGGTTGTGATATTTGGATCATCAGTCAGGCCAATAGCTCATTTTTTGGACAGAGTCAAGGGTATTAAGGATTGAAGGAAATGCTGCTCCCCATGTGTGTGAGCAATACTCAAGGTTGGGTCTGATTTGCGATAAAGATACAGAATGAAAGAAGAAAAGTATTTTAGAGCTCAGGAAAGGAAACCCAATTTCTTCGCGAGTGCTGTGGCAATTGGGATGATGTGATTATGCCAGCGAAGATCTTTCTGAAAAGTGGTACCAAATAGGCTAAAGGAATCTTTGGTTTCAAATATGTGGTTATTCATTGTAATGGTGTGGGTATTGGGAGATAATTTGTGAGATAGTTACATGATTGTGTCTTACAGGCCTTAAACTGGACAAGGTTCTTTGCTTCCCGTTCAACGATTTTAATGAGGTCTTCGGTTAGGGACAAAGTCATTACCCTACGCCTATCACCGATTTCAGTCTTGCAAACAGGTTTGGGAATTGTATGGCGCTATCGTCAGAATAGCTGTGAATAGGATTGGTGATAGAAGAAAACAGATCATTGATGTGCAGCAGGAATAGGGTAGGTGTCAACACTGAACTCTGTGGAACGACTTCGTTGATTTGGTGGAACTTGGATAAATTGCCGTTAACCACTACAGAAATACTTCTGTTGGAAAGAAAACTGGCAATCCAAATACACATTTTTGGAGTGCGTCAATCAAATGCTTTGGATATGTAGAGCTCTCACTACAAACAGCAAAATACAGTAATATTATTTTGAAATGGGATAACTATTTCTTTGTTAGTTGCTGTTCATTTTATTCAATTAATAATACTTTTCAAGATTGATGGATTGGCGGGTTTAGCAGTGAAAAACAGGTTAATAATATATCTTTTTATTATAAAGCCGAGTTTTCGGTCCGAGTTTGAACCTTTTTCAAGACAACAGGCTGAAGATAAATAATGCTATGATAGTTATTACAAATCTACTTACATTTTACATTATAATTATTGAATTATTAAATTGCTAAAATTAGAACATTTCTTGTAAAATAGTATAAAACAAGGATATACAAGGTAATAAATTATTGTAGAATTTTTAAAAAAATTCTTGTTATTGTAAATGAAATATACCTGAAAAATTAATTTGTTTTGTAAGCAATCCCAGCCTACTACCAAAACTGAGTCTATCTCTAAAAAAATGCAAATTACTGGGCGATTTGAATAGAAAAGTATATACTACTATATATTTCCGAGAAGCTTATTGTGAACTGAATAATATAAAACGAAAATATACGGGATGTCCCATTTAAAAAATTATAAGTGTGTTTTATATATCAAAAACGACAGCTCATATAAAAATCTTACTACTCCACTGGATTCTACATAAAAAACTGTATCAGAGCCAGTTTTTACCTTTCCGCTAAGTTAAATAACAACCGAAATACGAGGGGGCCTAAAAATGCAATATTCTCAATTTCACACTGTATCTTAAAAAGTCCATGTTGCGAAAACCGCAACCCCCTATCTTTACTAATAAGAGAAATACCCTATAAAAACAACGAAAACGGGACACCCTGTACTGATCCTAGTATAGAGAAAATCTTTTTGAATTATTTGAAAAGCTGTAAAATCGTTATTTAATATTTATTTCTATAGTTATCGATCACCTTTGTTTCTTTTCCTCACATGTTTTTCAACCTACCTATCTGGGCTCTTCCATGTTTTGTGTGTATTTAAAAAATATCTTGCAATGACACCAGGTCGAGAATGTGTGTCCATGTCTAAATTTCCTTTGCCTTATACACTTTCTCTTTTATTGATTGATAGGTTCGTAGGGATTTTTAGATCTAATTTCTGGTATTTTAATTTTGTTACATTTTTGTCCTATTATTTGTAAACTCAAACCGAAAAATCAATACAATGTTCTTTCAAACAACGTATATTTCGTACTACTCGTAACAATAATTTCTGTCTCCCAAGACTGACTAATCTACCTGATTCAACACAAAGAAAAACTCTTATCTTATTACATAACGTCGAGAACAGTCATCCAATATTTCACCCGATAAACCGAGTGTCTTGCCGAAGCGTTTCTACAGTCGACCTAACCTGACATCTTCACGTCCTCGGGAAGACAGACTTACCCGCTTCTGAAACATAAAAATAAAAATAAAAATTAGTTTATTAAAGTAACCTAAACAGGTGAATCTTCCGATTCATCCTTAGAATCGTCAGAACTCACAACTGTTTTAAAAATTTTAATCTTTTCAGAGGGGCACACCCCTTTATACGGGTTTCGCGAACGTTTCGCCCCCTTCAAGTCTTCAACGACATATCGATCGTTATCGAGAACTGCCGTGATCGTAAATGGGCCGTGATATCGTGGCTCGAGCTTTCGACTTTGCCCATCGTTCGAACCTTTGTTTCGTTCGACAACTACCTGTTGGCCAACTTCGTAACGTTTAGGTTTAGCATGTCGTTTATCGTACGATCCTTTTTGTTCAGCCTGCTTCTTGGCTATCTTTTCAGCTACGTTAGCTCGGACCTCAGTAAGGTTTGAAGGTTCTTCATGTTGAACCTCTGTCGTCAAAAATGAGTCGTTTACTCCACGTGGTCGATATCCGAAAAATACTTCATACGGTGTTTTTCCCGTAACGGTACTAATAGTTGTGTTGATTCCAAATCGAATCATGCTTATTTTATCATCCCAAGACCTCTCATCATCAACACTAGCAGATAATGAAGAGAGAACAACTCGGTTAATTCGCTCAACTTGCCCGTTGGCACGCGGTGTGGCCGTTGCACATAGAACCCGTTTAATTCCAAATTTTAAGCAATATTCGGTGAATGCTTTGCTTGTGAAGGCAGTCCCTCTGTCGCATATAAACCTCCGTGGGACTCCAAAGGTTTCTATTATTTCGTTCAAAAACTTAGTCACTGGTTCAGTTTTCGTGTTAGGTACTGCTTTTAAGAACACAAATTTAGTGAAAGCATCCACTGCTACGATTAAATAGCTATTCTTCTTTTTACTTTTAACAAATGGCCCCAAATGATCTAGATGTACCGTGTCCATGGGTATCGCTTTCTTTTCAATGCTATGCAGGATTCCAGGCGTCATACCTGATGGTTTTTTATTATACATACATCCCAGGCAGGACGATATGTAGTTTTTAACATATTTCCTCAGAAGGGAACCAATATGTTTTGTTTACGGCTTCGATGGTCTTATCAACTGCAAAGTGTCCTAGTCCATCGTGGTAATACATAATGGTCCTGCGGGATGCCTTTCGGACTACCCATCGTCGGCCATTTTGAGTCTTCCGGTATAATCGGTTTTCTTTGAGGCAATTTTCTTTGTGTATTTGAGTTCCCTCTTTGCTGGTGGGCGTTCGCTGCAAAACTTCGAGTAAGTGCTTACACCTTTCGTCTTGTAGCTGCGCCGCCAAAATCCAATCCTCGTCGGATACATTAACGTGCAATATATCCAAGTCGACGTTCGACTTAATTGGATTTCTGCTAAGCGCATCAACATGAGACATCTTTGTCCCAGGCCGATATTCAATATCGAAATCAAATTCCAGCGTTGTTAACCACCACCTTCCTATGCGGGGAATCAGGTCTCGTTTGGTTAAAGTCGTGCGTAAAGCATTGCAGTCTGTTACTATTTTAAAATGTATTCCTACAAGGTAAACCCTAAATTTCTTCAGAGAACTAACGACTGCCAAAGTTTCTAACTCGTACGAATGATACACTTGTTCTTCTTTGGTAGTGGCCCTGCTAAAATATTGAACAGGTTTTAACGCGCCATTGGATTGTTTTTGAAGTAGTATTCCACCAATACCCCATTTGCTGGCATCCGTGTGGACTTCAGTCGGAGCTTCCCTATCGTATATAGCTAATGTTGGACGGGATGTCAATTTTGTCTTTAAATCTTGAAAAGCCTGCTGTTGTTCGTCGTTCCAAGTGAAAACCGTGTTTTTCTTTGTCATATTTGTAAGTGGTTTGGCAATTAATGCAAAACCCTGTATATATTTGCGAAAATAACTCGCCAACCCCAAAAATTGTCTCACTGTGTGAACATCTGTTGGAGTCGGGAAATCAGCAACAGACTGAATCTTTTCTGGACCCGGTTTGATCCCCTCTTGGCAAATTTCGTGACCAAGATAGCTTATTTTTCGTTGTAAATAACTACATTTATCAAATCTTAAGGTCAGTCGTGCGGAACGTAGTAACTCCAGAACGTTTTCTAAACTCTCTAGTCCGCCCATTACATCGTTTGATGATATTAAAATGTCATCTAGATATGCAAGGGCAGTCGTGTAACGTAAAGACCCCAAGATTTGATTAATGGCCCTTTGAAATACTGCTGGTGCGTTCACCAATCCAAATGGCATTACGAGGTACTCATAATGACCATCTGGCGTAATAAAAGCTATTTTGGAGACGGAATCTTTAGCTACTGGTACCTGATGATAACCAGACGCAAGATCTAAACTTGTAAAATATTGACCCCCCTTCAGCCTGTCTAAAAGATCGTCGATATGTGGTAGGGGCCATACGTCTTTGACAGCCTTACGGTTTATGGCCCGGTAGTCCACGCACATGCGCGTTTCTCCGTTTTTCTTTTTAACCAATAATATAGGACTAGCGTAGGGCGAGTTTGACTCCCGAATAATGTTATTTTCCAATAAATCTTTTACTATTTCCCTAACCTTTTCTCTTTCAGAATAAGCTAGTCGATACGGCCTATATGTGACGGGAGTGTCGTCAGTTAAATTTATAGAAATTTCCGCGACATCAGTTTTGCCCACTTCGCTTAATTTAATTGCAAAACAATCTCGATACTTATTTAATAATTCAAGTAATTTTAATTTATTTTTATTTTCAAGACATTTGTCTACGCGATCTTCTATATCAGACATTGTAAATTGTATTAATTCGCTTTGTTTAACCGATAAACATTCTAAATATTGTTCTTGTTTTTCTGCTGTGCACGTAATTGCCCGTGCGACGACACTGCCTTTTTCATACACAACAGCGTTATCAGAAGCATTAAAAACAGGTACTAAACCACCGCTTTTTAAAATTGTTATGCATCGTGGAATTAAATGAAATTTATTTGGCCAAGTACGATAGCGTAAATCAATATATACATCATCACAATTCTCAGAAGCATACAGTGGAATGTGTCCAATGTGATTTGGAGGAATAACAGATGCTTCCTTGGCCCACAAAGTAACTTTACGCGACGGCAGTGTGTCAATTTCACTAAGTGAGGTTTCATCTTTATTAAATAACCTAACTTGTCCCCCACGTACCACCATAACGACATTAGAGCTATTTATAAACGGTTGCCCTACTATTATAGACACTTCTTGTGCCGCATCAGGTACACAAAGTGCTTCGACTGGTGCGACAGCTAAATCAACTTTAAGATTAATAAAAACTTTATGTCTTACGACAACTGAGCCGCCGGCAAACCCACTTAGGCGAATTTGTACTGGGTGAAAATCTAGATTTAAATTTCTAACGTCAGACTCACGTATGGTAACGGCATTGCTACCCGAGTCAACATATCCTCGAAAGGCACAATCATTTATGTAACAGTCAATAAAATAGCAAGTGTTAGTATTTAATTTGGCATTTTTACGTAAATCTAAATTTAAAATGGTTTCTGACTTACCCGTCGGTTTGTTCTGCTTGTTTTTATGGCAGTTGTGTTCGTCGTGCTCTAGAAGTTTGCAACGTTTGCACTCGAGACGTGGTTTAAAACACTTTGCTGCAATATGGCCACGTTGTCCACAATTAAAACATTTTGGTAAAAACACGTTGTTTTTAGGTTTGCTTCTGATGACATTACGTAAATCAGTATCACGCACTTTTTTAGGCTGACTTGATGCAGAAGTTGAAGGCACGTTTGCCCGCAAAACAGACAGGTATTCTTCATACAAGGCCTCCGGTGTTTCGTATCTCCCTGCCCGAGCGCCATTTTGTACTACGGAGTCGTCAATACCGTGTAGAAGACAGGATACTGCTCTCTTCCCCTGTATGTCGCATGTTCTTAGTAATTCCATTTTTTCAAAGTAATACGTAGTCATCGATTCTGTTGGAGATTTCCGTCTGTTTAACATTGTCTGTAGAAGCGTTGCGTAATCGGTGTGATCGGGAAAGCTTCTTCTTACTTGGCTTTTCCATTCCTCCCAGGTCAAATTATAGTTGGTCAAACTGTGGTACCAGTTTTTCGCCATGCCTACGAGTCTGGATTGCATGTGGTAAATTGTTGTTATCTCATCCCACTTGTTTAATTGTCTTAATTGGTCAATTTTTGTCAACCATTGCTCAGCTGTAAGGTTATTATTTTCCGGTGAAAATTCTGGAATGCAGTCGCTGCGAAAACTTAACCTTGGAGTTTCTTTGTTTTCCGTAGACTGTGCCTGACGACCTAAATCCTTAATCATGTTTTCTAGCCTTTTGAACCTATCTTCCGTGGACTCTGATTCAGGAGTTCTTGGGGAAACAGATCGAGAATGCACAAACGAACGGCTTTGTTCTTCACGTCGAAGGTCTACCACGCGCGATTCTGGACGTTTCCTAGAATCACTTTTGTCACTAGTTCGTAATTCCGGACGTTTCCTAGAGCCACTTTTATCCGAATCGCGTGATCCCGGACGTTTCCCAGAATCATCGCGTTTGGAAGATTTTCGATTGCGATAACGCTCAACATCACTGTCTTGCGAACTAGAACTACTACTACGAGACCTTTTGCGCGAGTTGCCACCCATAATCAACAATAACTTTAATTTAACTTAATCACACACAGTTAAAACAAAAGAAAATGCAATACACGAGAGACGTGAACCACCCCACACCTGAACTGTAAACTCAAACCGAAAAATCAATACAATGTTCTTTCAAACAACGTATATTTCGTACTACTCGTAACAATAATTTCTGTCTCCCAAGACTGACTAATCTACCTGATTCAACACAAAGAAAAACTCTTATCTTATTACATAACGTCGAGAACAGTCATCCAATATTTCACCCGATAAACCGAGTGTCTTGCCGAAGCGTTTCTACATATTGTTTATAATAATCAACCTAAGAACATACCCAAATGTTTGGTGCTTTTAGATAAATTAGCAAAAATTTTGTTTCTCGTGGCCAAAAAAAAAACTCTACTTGAGTAAAATTGCTAAGAGCTCGCGGGTGGATGTGTTTTCTGTAAACTAGGTTCCTGATCAAATCAATGTCATTTTCGGCAGCGGTTTAAAGGGGATACCTTGTGGGAGATCCTTCAACAATACAAAATGTAAATAAGCATGAATAGTAAACAAACTCGATCTATCAATGTGCAAAACGACAAGGCAAAAACGTTCAATTTCATTTTATGAATGACTCTAAAGAGCGGAAATTACGACCGATTTCCCAACACAACGAGCCACGTCGGTCCCGATGTGGCTTGCGTAACATTTTATTCAAGGTATCGTGTTCAACAATAATAAATAACAAAAAAACAGTGTTTAATTATACGTGTACAAAACGCTTTTGTGGTAAAACCTAGACGACCTTAACTGTATATTTCGCTAGTTTTTTTTTCGTTGTTGCTTGGTAATGTGTATAGGCAGTCGTAGTGGGTACTTTCAAGTGGTGGGCGCAGTGCTGCTGCAATTTTACTTTCTAATTGTTCCATTATGAAGTTCGGAATTAATTTCTTGAATTGTTTTTATTATAAAACTGCATTGACAACTAATTAGCACACTCATAAATAATCCTTTAGTAATGAGATTCGTTGGTTGTCTAGCAGGGGCGTGCGGTGAAATTTTAAGAAGGGAAGCAATTTTTAGAAACTTACATATTTGTAATGTAATTCGATTCTTTGATCATTTTTTGCAAATTCGTCAATGACGTCATCATAAAAACGTCGATGCTCCGACATATTTTAGAGAAGTTTATTTTCAATGGACAACTGCGATGTATGCGAAAGTCTCTCCTGCCCCGCTGAATTTCTCACGAAATTTTTTATACGTTTAAGTGTTCAAAAATTGCGTTCTACTGTCGAACTTGTGGCAGGTATTGTCAATACTAATTCACACAATTTCGACGATTCGGTGTAGCCATTTTCCAGCTCCTTGTCTTTTAAAAATTGCATTAGTTCCTTAGCTTTATTTTTTGCGCTAATGTCATCAGTTTCGTAAATCACTTTTAGATCAGATCGCAGTAACACTCGGTCGAAAAACTGGCCATAATGAAGAAGAAGATATCTAAACGCATCTTCTGAAAAAGTTTTTCCTTTAAATACATCAAAATTGCAGAGCTCAAGAAATTTAGAATCATTTAAACCGTTAAATCTAGAGTTTATTTGTTGCTGAATTTGATCGATTATTTCATAAAAGAGCCGATGTTTGAACATCTCCGACCTTGTCTGTTCGAAGACGCTTGGCTTGTGGCTCTACATTTAACGTCATCGTTTTCTCCCAAAATAGGTCAGTCTCTTTTTTGGCTTAATATGGACTTAAAATCATCCACTTTTTTTTAGGCAAAAAGCAATATCATTTGTTTTAGTTTGTAATATATTAAAAACATCGTCCAAGAATGGAAATATTTCTGAAAATATGTTCAACAAATAATTAAAATTAAAATCTCATTTCAAACAGTCCAAAAACCCTCTCGAACTATTTATTGCTTCTGAGTCCCACGTTTTATTACTTTCTATTATATTCTCAAATAGTTCAATCAGTGATTCACGATTTTCAGATACTGTTAATACAAGTCTTCCATTATATTTCCACCTAGTAGGAGCTACTTTGGGCAATCGTTTGTGGACAATGGAGTCCAAAGCTTGTGTACGTTTTGTTGACTTGGAAAAAAAAAGCAGTCATGCCACTTAAAGTAACGAAAAATACTTTACACTCTTTAATTTGATTGATTGACTGGGATAAAACTAAATTTAATTTATGAGCAAAACAATGTGGACAAACACAGCACTTGGGAAAGTCTCTCGAACTTTAGCTTGCGGACACCCTAATTGTCCTGTCATCACTGCAGCTCCATCATAGCTTTGAGCAACTAATTTTTTCTCTCCATTAATTTCTTTAGTAACATTATAAACTATGGTATATAATGCATCTGCTGTACGATTTTCGGACACATTCTTAAAACCTAAAAATCTCTCTTGAATACTTCCGTCTGTTTTAACGTAGCGTATTACTATAGATAATTGGCTAAAATTAGTGATATCGGTTGCTTCGTCCAGAACAATAGCAATGAACCGCGCCTCGCCAATCTCCTGCTTAATTCTGTTTAGAATAATGGTTGCAACAGCGGAAATTAAATCATTCTGGATTCGATTCGACGTTCCGCGAAAAACGCTAGACTTTTCTAAATGATTTTTTAAGCAATCGATCATATTTAGCCATTAAATTAAGTAAAACTCGAAAATTTCCTCTATTTGAAGAAACCCTTGTTTCGTCATGACCTCTAAATCCTAATTCGTGCTGTCCGAGAAAACAAACAACATCGTTGTCTTCTTAATATTTGCCTATTTTAGACTTTTTCTTTTATGACGGCCTGAAAATGCGCTTTGGACATAATGTGTCTTTTTACAGCTTTATGGAAATTGATTAAATCGGAAAAACCAGTTTTATTCCAGAGACCTTTTTCATTTTCAAAAAGTAAACATGGCTAACAAAATAATTTACTTATATTTTCACACCCTGTTAGCCATTTAAATTGTTCGTATTGTTTTTCCGGATAAAAATGTCTAATACAGTTTTTCATTTTTGTGGTTAAATTTTTCATAGGCGATTTTGCCCTTCCTTTGGAAATTATTTGAAGCTTATCAGCGAAGTTTAATATTGAAAATCCCTTTATTATTAAGACACACACCACACATTCACACACACTCTTCTTACTAAATTCTCCAACATTTTCAGCGTTATTACCGACAGCCGAAGTTGACGGTCTTTGCATATCCACGTCCGTATTATTGTCCTCCATATCGCATCATGCACGACGCGACGTACGTATCACACAACACACGGATAGCCGTTCAAACAAAGAACCTACTTCAACGATAGCTTCCGCCCCCACTTAAAACACGCGACTGAAATGCAAAAATTGCAAACAGCCGATGGAAAGTTCAATAACCTCTGGCTCGATTCACAGGAAATCAAGCATACAGGACTTGGCTGCAGAGAAGCCCGCATAGGTTCTATTCGATTTTCTATTGTGGCGCGCTCGGAGTCAAGGCCGCATTTATTATGAGCTTGATAATTAAGATAATATTTTAGCATTTTTAATATAAACTAAATTAATGGTTTCCTATTTCAAAAATTACATTTTAAAAGATGTTTTGTAATTTTTTATGGAGAAGCACTGCTTCCCTTGCTTCCATGGACTGCACGCCCTCTTGTCTAGATTTTCTATAGCTACTACTTAGTGGCTTAAATGTTCTTTGTAGGGTTTGTGTTGTTATATGCTAGCACCTTTTAATATAATGGTAGAAACAATAAGATTGGGTGAATCTATAATAAAATTGCGAGTAAAATTATATGAAATGTAAAAACACAACTCCGGAAATACGGCAAATTCCAGACTCCCAGGAATGATGCTGGCAGACCACGTGAAGCCCGCAACCCACTGACGGAGGAGCAGATGTTTAATGCAATCAATGAAAATCCTGGTTCAAGTACTCGACAAATATCAGATGATTTGGGTGTTTCCCATGCAACTGTCTGGCGAACTTTGCACGAAAAGAGCTTTTTCCGCGGCGCTTGCAATCCTCCCGGTGCATGGATACTTCGTAATTGTACAAGGTATTCTAATTTTTTGGTAGTGAATTTTCACAACATACATATACTTAGGCACTGGAAAATACCCACGAGATCACAGATTTCCATCACCGGGAACAGTTCAGTCTAAATGTATAGGCAGCTATAGTTGAAGATAAAATAATTGATCCTTTTTGCTTCCTACCAAATTTAAATGACGGAACTTAGTTGGACTTCCTACGAAATGACTTACCCGGTTTATTGCAGAATTTGCTTTCGAATGTTCGTGGGCGCATGTAGCTCATGCACGATGGTGCTTCCTTGATTTTCGAGTGACAGCGCGCAAACAATTAGATTTCTTGTTTCTGATTCGGTGGATCGGTCGAGGAGGTCCTGTATCTTGGTCTCCACGCTCCCCAGATTACACCCCACTGGATTTTTTAAGGGGCAACCCATAAGGAGAAGAATGAAGGGTTGTATTGCGGCAGAGAGAGGTCATTTTCAATACTATAAAAAAGTCAAGGTAGTTTATCTCTAATGGTTTATTTTATTGTTAAATAATTTTTATGAATTTCAAAAAAAGTTAATAAACTGTGCAGTCGAAGCCCACTACGTTTCGTTGAATTTCATTTTGATCATGTTTATCCTTCTACCTTATTGGTTATGTCTATATGGACATTTTGCTAAGTAACTTTTAAACTGTAGAAAACATCGAAATTTTGTAAGAGACTAAAAAGTTAGGGAAGAAAATGAGGAATATTTTTTTGTAGTAAGAGTAGTCAGTGGCGGGGTGGTAAAAAGTTAAAGGGGTCCTTAGGAATTACGACCCCATAAAAAGTAACACCCTGTATATTTTTCTAAAATCTATTATAGCCATTTGGTAGAGAATGATTACAGGACCCTGTGTACCAAATTTAAATAAATTATCTTAAGAAATGTATCTGTATATTCGTACCGCATTTTGAATCACCCTGTATGTTACCATTACATTATATTAGTTAAACCAGATTTCATTTTCATATTCCTGTTTTTTCCTTTCAGGTAAGAATTACACAGCTGTTGATCGTACATCTGTATACTTGTAAGTATGTCTTTAACTTTAATTTGTTATATCGGATTTTTAGAACTAAGTTCAGGAGAAAAGTAAGTTTTTTTTATTACCTAAATATTGCAAGCTAAAAACATAAAATGTCCATGTCTTTGAACACATATTTCCAAATTACTTCAAATGATGTAAGATATCAAAAAAAGTCCAAGGGACATAAAGTTTGTAAAATAAAACAGGAAATCCGATAGTAGATCCAAATTACAAGGGCAGTGTCGCTAGAGTAAATTTTTTGGAGTGGTCAAAAGGGTCGTGACCCCAGAGAAAGTTACACCCTCTATAATTATCTAAAATTTAGACAATAATTACTGTTTTTGTGTTTCTATCAAATATCTCATTAAAAAAAAAACATAAAAATTATTTAAATTCCTATATCTTGAAAATAATGCCATTCCAGACCCACGTTTTTTCTTTTTAAATATTTCCATTTATAGGATATCCCTTCTAAATATTAGATTGGAATTTTCGGACACCTTGAGTAATATGTAATAATTCAGTATAACAACTATCCATATTTATTAAATTCTTTCAAAAAGATTTTTATGATTGGTCCAAATAGTTCCTCATAACATATAAATATTATATTCCTATATGGTTTTATTTTCATTCTCACCTCAATTTAGGTTTGGACTATCGAACAACGATAATGAATGAACTATATAAAGTAATAAAATCACTTTCGAAGGACTAATCAATTTATAAATAAACTACAATTGCCAGATCAAAAGTTTGAATGGCCAAAACTCAATCCTCTTACCGAGTATATAGCCACATTCCAGCTTACATTAATTCCGGTAAAAGATTTTTTTTCTAGGATGGTTTGGTATGGTGAGGGGAGCGTGAAACTAAGTTTGTAACCTCAAAAGCTCTGGCGACAAGTTTTTGTAGGCAAAAAACCTCGAAATTTTGACACTTCAGTTTTTTTGCTTGTAACTCGTAAAGGATGCGTTCTACAGGAAAAAATACTCTTGCCTTTTTTAAAGGATTTTCCTACAAAATGCACTATTCAAACTTAATTATATATCACTTAACCCTTTCCTACAGGACTTTGAAGTTGGCGAATTTTTTTTCAAAAAATCGTAAAATGCAGGTTGTTTGCTTATTTTGACTTTTGTTTGTTTTGGCATGAATTACCAATGCTTATGTTGAAGAATTATTAATCTATGAATTAATATACATGTCTATAATATGTAAATATATTGTTTAGAGGTTTTCAGGAAAAGAATAGTGAAGCTTGAAAAAAGTCGGTTTATTTTTCAGAAAGGTAACGGTAGTTACAAATTGCAAGGTTTATATGATAAAAAATAAAAATAATTAAGCACACATATTTAAAATAATAACTTAACTGTTTGTAATAATCACGTTTTCAGAAGACTTTGGCCTTCATCCTCAGAAAAATCGTTATCGGCTTTGGCATCTATGTTTACTTCGTCCCTTTCCAGTCCGTTCTCGTCAACGAAATCATCAGTGTGAATGTGCATGGCGTTGGAGCACGAACAGTTTTTGCATACTGTGGTGTACTCGAACCCAGATTTCCGACAGATGTACCAGTGGTACACCCTTTGTTGAAGCTGTGGCTGGGGTGCCGGTTCTTTCCACATTTGAATGGGGTGAAACCCAGACTGTGTTGTTTCCGCCCCCATAAAATAAAAATAATTAAGTATAAATATTTAAAATAATAACATAAGTATTTGAAATAATCACGTTTTGAAGACCCTGGGCCGTCATCTTCAGAAAAATCGTTATCCTCATCGGCTTCTGTATTTACCTCGTCACGTTCCAGTCCCTGCCAACGTGCTCGTCGATCTGAATGTGTGGGACCTTAAAGCACGAAGAGTTTTTGCATACTGGAGACCATAGCTGTCTCGTTTCCACCCCCCATTCTAATGGGTCTGAGATGTTCCCCATCCAGCACTGAACTTGGTGGAATGTTTGCTGTTGTGTTGACATTTTGACGAAGAGGTGCTACCTCAGTTCCTCAATTCATTGTATTGAGATTTCTCCACTGTCATCAAAAATTGCTTTGCTGATTTGGGCTGTTGAGGCTGTTACTTTGTAGAATGTAGAAGCCGTTTCTTTTCGATTAGGAAACATAGATTTCTCTTGCCATGCCCAAATGGAGACGAGGTTGTGCCACAGTCAGAAAATGCATAAACAAACAGTATGTAGTTGTGATCATACTTGTACGTGAAGTCGAAAAATATGTATCTTTTTTCCCACCCCTTTGAGAAGGTTCTTGGCTGAAAGTCCTGACAGCACAACAAGCACATCAACATGCTCGATGACTAGCGAACAGTGTCAAAGCTGGCCGAATGTCAGTGCTGTGTACTCTTAGAACATGCTTCCTCTGCAGCCTTTAATACGTTCATACCTTCCTTTTCAAAATAGGTTTTCATCATTTGAATCAGGCGGCTCTTGTGGTATCCATTACCCAAGATTTTTTCTTGGGAAACAGCAGAAAGTGTTCTCTCATCAAACATGACTTCGACTGAGGCATTAATCTTCGAACGACGAACCCTTTCTGAGCTTTTTGTAACTCGCTGATTCTTTGTAATCCTTTTTCACTGAACAAAGGTAAGGGGTATGGAGCCAGTTTATAGGTGAAGTAGTGCTTCAGATCTTCATCAAACCATTTTGCGATTTTCTGGACAAAATCATGAAGAATAGCGTTTAACGGATATTTTCATTACGACAAATGGAGAGAAAAAAGGGTGTTGAGCGTCATAGCGGGGACACCCTGTATATACTGCAGCACTCTCACATGTCCTGTACATTCTACTAGTGCTTTTACAGCATAGGTACCATACAAAATATAATAGGCACCATAAACGATCATACAAAAGTCAAAATGAGCAAAAACTGAATTTTTTTCAAAAATGTCTTCCAAAATAGAAAGCCATGTAGGAAAGGGTTAAGTTTAAGTTTGACTTGTGGAAAATTTTATTTGCTTTAAGAAAAATGAGTAACTTTTTCTGTAAGACACATCCTTTACAAGTTACAAGCCAAAAACTAAAAAAAGTGCCAACATTTCGAGATTTTTCGCCTACTAAAATTTCTCCCCAGGGCTTTCCATCCTAGAAAAAAAAACCATTTACCGGAATTGGTGTAAGCTGGATGCCTCTCAGGTTACCTATACAATGGACTAATATATTATGCAACATTTTTACTTTTGGTCTTAAATACTTAATAAGTATTCAAATAAGTGAGTTGCTGAGAATACCTTTAAATATAAACTAATGTACGTATTAGTGAAAACGTATTCTGTCATTTTTGTTTTATTTTTGACCATACCTAAACACTCAATTCCTTTTAACTAAAAGCTCTATTACGCTAAAATAAACAGTCGCAGTTTGCTGATTTGGTGATGTGTTTATTAAAATTAGATGGAAATCGAGGGGTTGTATTGATTTTTTTTGCAAATAGCTAACATTACCTTGACCATGAACTTCAACACAAGTTTTGTAATGTACAGGATGTTCCAGCGAGGACTGAACAGGGACCTATTTTCGACCTACCTTGTATTTTGGAAAAATTCAAGATAGCCAATCGATGTATTTTTTCTTGTAGAATCCAAAAATGTCATCGAAAAAATATTTGAACCAGAAACAAAAGAGTTACGCTATGCATCAGGTGTTTTTTAATTGGAATGTATCGTTTTTTATACGATTTTTGGAAAGAGTGATTTTTTTTATGTCCGTTCTAATTAAAAGATTTGATTTTGCGATAGCTGTTTATATTACATTTTAATGTTTTACAAACTAAAATTTTAGCTTCACCTGTTTAAAATATACGATAGGTTGGTATAGGTGATCAAGGTAAAATGACGTTTGAATGCTTTGTCAATAAAAATTAACATTATTTTAATTATTGTCGAAGTCTTCACCTAAAAAATATATATTTGACTCTGATCGAAATGAAATACTCTTTGGACGAGAGACTACAGATTGTTATGCTATTTTACAAGTGCCAAGAAAATGCAAGAGAAGCAAGAAGATTTATTGCAAATTTTCATAGAAATATATCCATCAATACAATTCTAAGGATAAAAAACCTATTTGAGGAAAATAAAACTTTACATGATAGAAAAAGAAATATACAAAGAAGAAGAAATCGAGACCAGGCCATTATAAATTATTTTCAAGTTAATCCAACGAAATCTATTTCGGATGCAGTTCGGGAAGTTCAGTACGGTGGCGGTGTAAGGCGCAGAAGAGTTACCCGAGGGACTGTTCACAGGACTCTGAAAATTCATAAATTTAGGCCTTTCCGTATCCTTCCACTTCAGCACCTAACACCGGCACAAAAAGAACTTCGCTTCCAATTTTTTTCTCAAATGGTAATTCGGCAAGAAAACGAAGACCCTGATTTATTCAAAAATATTGTGTGGACCGACGAAGCTACTTTCACAACATCGGGAGTATTCAACAGACATAATAGTCACCACTGGGCCGTTGAAAATCCAAAAAAGTTCCAGACTATTAAATTTCAAGGGAGGAATTCTATTCATGTTTGGTGTGGGATAAAAAACAATAAAATTTTGGGACCAATATTTTTTAACGGGACTTTAAATGGGCACAGATATTATGAGTTTTTAGAAAACGAAATTGAAAATTTTTTGGAAGACTTACCATTGGCAGAATATCAGAATTTAATTTGGCAACATGATGGGGCGCCTCCTCATGCCGTTCATGATGTGGTTCAATTTTTAAATCGGCGCCATAACGAATGGATAGGGCGAAATGGAACATATGCTTGGCCGCCCAATAGCCCCGACCTCTCAGTTTTGGATACATTTCTTTGGGGCCATTTGAAGAACGTCGTATACAGACAACGAAACGAAAATATTCAAGAGATCATGGGAAAAATTGTCGATGAAATAAACCGCCTTAACCAGGAAAATCATATTGTAACAGCAAGTTTAGAAAGGCTACAAAGGGGTTATCGATGTTGTTTCGAGAAAAACGGCGGTCACATTGAAAACTTATGTTACTAGTAGTTTTATTTTATTATTTAATAATTATTTTTTATTGAATTTCTTTTACTATCATGTAAAGTTTTATTTTCCTCAAATAGGTTTTTTATCCTTAGAATTGTATTGATGGATATATTTCTATGAAAATTTGCAATAAATCTTCTTCTTGCTTCTCTTGCATTTTCTTGGCACTTGTAAAATAGCATAACAATCTGTAGTCTCTCGTCCAAAGAGTATTTCATTTCGATCAGAGTCAAATATATATTTTTTAGGTGAAGACTTCGACAATAATTAAAATAATGTCAATTTTTATTGACAAAGCATTCAAACGTCATATTACCTTGATCACCTATACCAACCTATAGTATATTTTAAACAGGTGAAGCTAAAATTTTAGTTTGTAAAACATTAAAATGTAATATAAACAGCTATCGCAAAATCAAATCTTTCAATCAGAACGGACATAAAAAAAATCACTCTTTCCAAAAATCGTATAAAAAACGATACATTCCATTTAAAAAACACCTGATGCATAGCGTAACTCTTTTGTTTCTGGTTCAAATATTTTTTCGATGACATTTTTGGATTCTACAAGAAAAAATACATCGATTGGCTATTTTGAATTTTTCCAAAATACAAGGAAGGTCGAAAATAGGTCCCTGTTCAGTCCTCGCTGGAACACCCTGTACATACAGAAATAATAATATAATAAAAAATAAAATGATACAGGGTAGCTCATAAAATTATAAACACGTTATTGGGATTGGGATGGGTACTTTCCTGAATTTCGGTGGATTTTTACGACCATATTCGATAAGACCTTTTCGAAATATTTCGTCGCATTCTACTTATAAGAGAAAGGAAATTTTGAGGTCAGACAGTTTCATACGTTTATTTTAGTGTATGACTGCAATAGTTCATTTTTTCAAAATTGATAAAGAGCATCTTTTATCTTTAAAAACGTCTCAAAGATAAGAAATAGTAATTTAAAAACCATGTTGTCCATTAGCATTATTTTTGGTTGGTCTATTGGTATTTAAGAGATTGCCCATATTTTCAGGGTCGCCCTGTATAAAAGATGGTGAAAGTTATAATACAAATTCGCTTGGGCTCAAGGTTAAGTAACATAATTACCCATTTAGCTCAAAAATTTACCATTCCTATTAGAATTTTACTTGCTCTAACGTTTCGTCCATTTTTTGTTAAATTAATTTTCATATGAATATGTAATGCAACATAATTATACAGGGTTTTAATTAATGGCATGGACATTTTTAAGAGTACTCGACAAATAGGAAAAACTGCCAACAGTTTTTTCATTATTTGCTTTATTTCGCCTACATTTAATTTGTATCGATGATTATTTTTGCAAATAAGTCAAAAACTCTGACAGATACGAGAATAATGCTAACGACTAAAGAGGTAAAGAAATGAACAGAGTTTAAATTTTATATCAGAATTAATACAGGGTGCTTCCAAAAAAAGTTCCGAAAGATCAACTTGTAGGTGAAGCAAAAAATGTAACACCCTGTATGCTGCGACTGACGGTTTTGATATTTTATTATAGATGTTCTTAAAAATAATACTTGAACTAACTATCTCGGAATGAACTGAAGAGAAACGCAAAAAACGAGAAACTTTGACACCCTGTATAACGAAAATGGTGCGTTTCTGACCATGTATATATTGGCGTTTTTCCCCATTTTGTCGACTATCGTCATCCCCCGAAAAATATGTCCACGACATTAATTAACACCCTGTATAGTAATTTAATATGACGATTGTGAATTTCTTTTTTAACGCATAGGTTGTTTCTCATTCAATAAACCATATTTTTTTTCAATGGTGGCGATCTCATACAGGCTATTTATTACCACAATTAGCATAACCAGTGCAGGTTTAATCTATCCACCTAGCAGAATAAACTATAAAAAGTAATAAAACCACTTTCGCGTGCATTTTGATCGTACCCAGGGGGCTAATAAATAATGCAGCATTTTTAATTTCTAGCCAGGTAAATCTCCTCCATTCCAATGAACTGAACATCGGGCCACGGGAAAGTCATTCACTTGTACTGTTATTAAAATAGTTGAGATTCCAAAGTCTAATCTCCAGTTGTAATGCCTCAAGCGTTCTATTATTAGAACTATCGTGGAGAACGGAACTTTAAAATGAAAATTTTCTTTCTGGTACAGGATTTAAAACTATGGAGTGTTCGTTTAACGGCGGCTAAGCCGGTTGCAATTTGGTTTTAAAATTTTATTTCTGATAACAGGAAGTGAACGTAATTTTTGTGACTTGGGAATCGATACGAGCTCTTGGGCTATTAAACATTGAAATGGCATGCAAAAAGTGAAGAATGTTTCATATTACAAAGTACAGGGTGGTCCAATAATAGAGGACGTCGGCTGTAGCTCGGGAACCGTTACTGACGAAAAATATTTGTAGGTAAATCGGCCAAGAAAAATCGCCGTAAATTATCTTCATGTTCGAAATATGGCCGCTAGGGGGCGTAACAGCAACACAAAAGCGTAAATGTCAATTGTTTCTTAAATTTCCATAATTATGGTATGTTGAAAACATAAGCATTGTACTCTTCAACCAATTACGCACTTTTTTGCTTTAGACCATATTTGTCTATTTTCAAAAATAAAGTGGTGGGTTTTTGAAAAAAAGTGCATTTTTTACTCTACTCGTAGAGCCAATAAACTGTACCGTAATGACTTTGTTAGTCGTCAATAGATGGCGCTGCTTCGGAATTCTCCAAATGATGCTGGTTTTCTGAAAAAATCATCAAATGGTTTGCTATGACTTTTATATCACAATTTATTTGGTAGTTATAAAGGGCATTGAATAGGGAAATAAAAATCCAGGTCCTTATTTAAATTAAGAAAGTTGATGATGATATTGATATAGTTTTTATGAGGCAAAAAGACAGCGCATTACAGAAGTACAAGAGAACTAAACTTCATGAAGATTGGATCACTTATATGTATTTAAGAAATTTTACATTGGCTGAAATTATGAAAAGTTATGAGATACATTGTGTACAGAAAAGAACTCCCGAAAATTGTGGTCAGTTGTAAAAAACTTTAATATTTGTGAAAACAAAAATACTACAATTCCTTGTAATTTGTCTGACCCTGATGAAATAAATTCTTTTTTTGCTACATTTTTACAATGTATCAGACTGTGGTGAACTGGTTAACTATTTTAAAAACAATATTTACAATAACAATTTAAAATTTTCATAATTAGCAGAAATATCTGATATTAACAAAATTTTAAATAGTATAAATATCTATGCAACTGGGATTGATGGCATTTCCGCTGTAATGCTTAAGTACTGTAGCCCATATATTGATCAATACATTACACATATAATTAACTCTTGTATAGAAGTAAGTTATTTCCTTGATCAGTGGAAAATATCAATAGGAAAACCTCTATCAAAAACTTTAAATCCGAAAAATTTTAATGATTTGCGTGTTATAAGTATACTTCCTTCTATATCAAAAATATTTGAAAAAACAATGCATAATCAAATGTATATTTATTTCGTTAACAATCGTATTATACCTTACACCCAGTGTGGATTTAGAAAAAAATTTGGTACTACAGTAGCTCTTATTAACGGAATAGTTGATATTGTTCGGGCTTGGACAAGCAAATTAATACTTTGTTAGTACTGCTCGACTTTTCAAAAGCTTTCGACACTATTAATCATTAATTGCTTGTTTCTAAGTTGAAATTGTGGTTTCGAAAACGAATATTTTCAACAAATTTCCAACTATATTTTTTAATAATAAATATTCTGATCGAGTTAAGTGCAAATAGATGCTATTTTAATATTGCGATTTTGACCTACGCATTGGTCATTGCATAAGATCAATACCGGCGTCTTTATATAAGTTCTGACATAGTGCAAAATGCAAGAGCCAAGTTCTTGCGGACCACGTGAGGCCCATCTTCATGCCATACATAGGTACATATGTGCTTGACCTGTGGCTAGATTGTGGATAACCAAACAGTTTGTTCCCGTCTACAACTGCTTTTTGTAATAGGCCACTCCCGTAGGAATACTAGGGAGTGGCCAAAGTTTTCATTAAATCAAAAACAATCATAGTGGTAATATCGCATTTCATTCCATTTCCAGCTGCCTCTGCCACCCGTAGGTGTAACTACTTTTTTCCCCATTACTACTTTTTATTTTCATGGTATAGTCACATCTTTTGCATGTATCAGTAAAAGAGTACCGAAAATGCAGATTAAAATCCTAATTGAACATTTTTGAAAAAACAAATTTTATACTTCACCTCTGGTTCTTCACTTTGCACATACAATTCAAATAGTTTTGTAATATTTAAATCGGGTGACTGATACTATCTATTCGAATTTTTATTGCGGCTATAGTGGGATGTATATTTGGCAAACTTATTGATAAAACATTTTACATTTTGTGGATCTCTTTCCTTAGTCTTATTCTTAAAAGGGTGCTTTCCCCTCCTACCTAGCAGCAGAGTAGTTAATACGCCATCCCTTGTTTTGTTTGCTAAGAGTCTGGTAAATCTTCCATCCCAAACTCTTAAAAAGTTTTTGAATAATAAATTACAAATATTTATCATGTCACCTAATCTTTTGACAATGAATAGATTCGTGTTTTGGAGCGTTTATTAGGATCCTAAGCTGCTGTAACCCCTCCTTTATTAACAACATTTACTTATGCGTTAATGTAAATAGTTTGTAAATTAAAATAAGATAAGTTGTAAAAAAATAATTTTCCTCTTTTGAATAGTTAACAGCAAATGACAGTTTCGTGGGCAGCTCTGTCATAAAATTGCTTTTCGGGACTAATACGATCGAGATAATTTAAATAGGGTTTGCCTGAATATCTTCTTAACTTGGACTTAAATATCTCCCAACACAACTTATTCTGTTTATGTTTTTTCCCCTTATTTGGTCCAGGTTCTACACTGGCAACTCCACTTTTCTTCCTCCATGTTTTCCCTAGATGTAGAAGACTCGTCATCCGAAGGTGGATAAAAGACCAAGAATCTGTCTCAAATTCACTTGGTTCACAAACACTGAATGTATCAGATAATGACATTTCCAATCTGTAACGAGATCCTTATTAGTCGAATTAATTCAATATTCTTTCATTTAAAGAATATTTTGCACTTTTGGCAACACCGTTCAGTAAAGCAATTTTTAGGTTATAATTTAAAAATGTTTAATTTTATTTGAAATCCATAATAAAATCATTTAGAACCACTATTAGTATAACTGAAAAGTGTTTACTTAACTTTACACAATATTTTACAAACCCAAACAGAACAAAAAAGGCCGTTTATAGTTAAAAAGTGAGTAAAAAACGTAAATGCGACTAAGTTTACGGGGAAAATGAAAATTTAATGCGTCAGACTGGACCAATTGTTTAACTTGCGCAATCTGTTGGAAAAACAGAAAAGTAATTTGGGCCACTATGAAATAAAAGGTAGTAACTATTGGTATTTATTGTGTTGCCTAGTTGAAATATGCAAAAATTGCTGCTTCTGAGCAACTCAAATTATTTTAAAATACTTAGTTTATAGTCAGGACAATGTAAATAAAAGTAAACCAGCTTAGGTTATATTTTTATGCATAGTGCAAAAAAATTGATTAGGTGTGTTATTAAATATGCCCGCCTTGATAATAGATTTTAAATTTGATTGACAGTTAAACAATTGTTATACAAATGAGCTAAGAAATATTACTAGTGTAATTATAATTTTACAGCGTTGCTTAAACTTAGTCCCGACAAGGATTGATATTTTTTCTTAATCATTGCACAAAACATACACGATAAAATGAATGAAACAGTGCGAAATGTAGGGTCTCCCCCTGTTATCATGTCTATGGGATTATCCAACAAAATGCAGTGCAAATTCTTCTAAGTAATACGCCGTGTGACATGCCGTTCTTCTTGCGCGAACTTCAATAGAAGAAAATAAAGATGTCAACGACCTTAAATTATATTTACGCCGTTGTTTATACAATTCGCTCAGCAATAAACGTAGTGAATTCTGAAGAATGCCTACTGTGAGTACGCAATAATATAACACAGGTGTTTGAATATTTTAAAACATTGACTACGTTTATGTCGCAGTGAAACAGCCTCAACCCATCAGCAATAGAATGATGCTGTCAACCGATTTTCAAATTACTGAAAATATCAACAAAATTGATGGCTTATTTAGAACGAAAATAAGTCATTTTTACTTCACCATATAATATCCAATATATTATATTATTAATATACGTATTTTTAGAAAAAAAGACAAAAGTTTGTCCAAGGGTAACTTGAACGGTCAAAATTTGCATCTAAAATAGTAAAAAAATTGATAATGGTGGCTGGTAGACGAAACGTCGGATTGAAAATTTGAGGGCGCCATTTTGTAGAGAACATTAAAGTAAGTAAGTGTTGTATAAAAATTCTGAAGTACAAACTTTTTGAGGTATTTACTAAAATAATTTTGGGCAATTTATGCAAAATCACTGTTATTTCAGGATCAAAGAAAAAAATTAAAAATCTGTAGCCGAGTTATTAATGTCCTCCATGAAGGATACTTTTTCTCTAATTTTACCAGTCGTATCTCTTGCCGTTTATAAGATAGCAATAGTGGTATACCCTAAAATAAACACCCTGTATGCTATCAAAATATACAGGGTTTTCACGCAACCCGTTCATTAAAAGTTTTTGATGATGCCATTTAAATAAAAATTTCAAATTTTGGGATTAAGGTAAGGTCAAGGTGTACTTCTTTATTGAAATATTTTCAACTTCCTGTCACTTCCGGTTTAACCGGTAAGTTGATATCAACTTGCTTATTTTAAATGGAACACCCTGTATTTTATGATATTTTTGGATTCTACGGAGAATTTTAATGCTATTTTATGTAGCATGTCCTATACTTAGGTTCAAGCGTTCTTAAGATATTTGACATTGAACCGAAAATAAGCCTTCGGAGTACCAAATTTTAAAATCTCATATTTTTCTAAGTTTTGAAGATATAATCTTCAAATTTTGCAGACGATCGGTAAATAATCTTAGGTTTCTATTTTTTTTATGGAATTTGTCTATTTTTATACAGGGTGTCCTAAATTCAGCGGCAAACATTCAAATTTTCAAAGCCGCTAAAGTCCGTTTTTTTAAATGGGACACCCTATAACTTTATGCACTATTAAATGTAGAATTTCATTTTATATCGAACTGTATTAAGGTTTCCTATACCTATTCCTAACCATTTTCGAAATAATTGGGTTTTATAAAAATATCGTATGTATTTGCTTAAATGTTTACATGTTCCAATGGTGAGCCATGGAAAAACAATTGAGATCCAATATCCAATATGGCAGATGATTAGTATGTGTTATTTATCGAAAGCTGTCGGTGATAAACTAAATCTTCTAAATCGAAATGGAAGAATACTCAAACGCTGATATTCTCAATCTATTTTATATTCATGGGGAATGTTATAAAATTTTGGAGAGAACGTGTCGTGTGTTTAATGAACGCCAGCCAAGTCAAAATTCAAGAGGATTGAAACGAACTTTTTGCGTTTTGGTAAGGTTAAAGTTACAAAAAATGTTCCGAAACCAGTGACAAATGCCGAGGATAACGTAATAAACACATTAGCTTATTTCCACGCAAACCTGCAAAGTTCAATACCGTCTGCAGAAAACAATTTGGGAATTTCTTCTTCATCTGTCCAAAGAATCTTGAGCGAACATCATATGCATCCTTATTCCTTCCAAAACGTGCAAGCCTTGAGACCTGGTGATGACGTCCGACGAGTAGAATTTTGCAAATTCATGTTTTTGAAAATTCAAGAGGACCCTCAATTCCTTTCAAAAATATTTTGGACCGATGAAGCGAAATTTTCTAGAGAAGGAATAACAAATAGAAGAAACGAACATTTCTGGGCAGCAGAAAATCCGCACGCTTTACGCGAAACGCGTTCTCAAGAGAGATTTAGTTTCAATGTTTTCGGTATAGTAGTAAATGATCAGGTGCGGTACTGTATTTATGAAGACAATTTAAACAGTGACAAGTATTTGGAAATTCTACAAGGGACGGTTTCTGAATTTATAGAAGAAATTCCTATTGGTGAGCTGAATTGGTATCAATTAGATGGGGCACCAGCACATAATTCCGCTGCAGTTTATCTCCAATTATCTCGAATTTCGCTGGATTGGTCCCAATGGCCCTTGGAGATGGCCCCCGCGATCGCCTGATTTAACACCCCTAGACTTTTATTTATGGGGATTTATCAAAGGTAAAGTCTATGGTTCCCCAGTAAATAACCAACAAGATTTACTGGACAGGATACGAACAGCTTTTGCCGAATTAGAAAACGGACAAATTCAACGGGCCACAGCAACTGTACAAAGAAGAATTGAAATGTGTCTTCATATGAACGGACAGCATATAGAACATTTGTTATAATTCAATTTTATTATTTTATTTATTTATTGTTGATTGTTAGATTGCTATAATTTTTAAGTTCACTAAAACAAGTTAAGAACAGTCTCGAACTTAGTAGATATGGTTAAAAATAATGTAAACAATTTATTACATTTTTATAACTTTAACTTTTCCGAAACGAAAAAATTTCGTTTCAATCCTCTTCAATTTTCTCTTGTTCATTGGCCATAAATGAGGATGTTTTTCATTAAAAACTTGGCACGTTCTCTCCAATATTTTGTAACATTCTCCGCGAATATAAAATAAATTGAGAATATCAGCTTTTGAGTGTTATTTTATTTTAATTTAAAAGTTTCAAATCAGCTGTCATGTTGAATAGAAAAGCAGAACAATTGTTTTTCCATGGCTTACTACGGGAAGGTGTAAGCATTTAGCAAATACATGTGATAGTTTAATAAAAACCTGATTATTTCGAAAATGGTCACGAATAAGTATAGGGAACCTTAATACAGTTCTATAGAAAATTAAATTCTGCATTTGATAGTGCATAAAGTTATAGGGTGTCCCATTTAAAAAAACGGACTTTAGCGACTTTGAAAATGTGAATGTTTGCCGCTGAATTTAGGACACCCTGTATAAAAATAGACAAATTCAATAAAAAAAATAGAAACCTAAGATTATTTACCGATCGTCTGCAAAATATGAAGATTATATCTTCAAAACTTACAAAAATATGAGATTTTAAAATTTGGTACCCTGAAGGCTCATTTTTGGTTCAAGGTCAAGTATCTTAAAAACGCTTGAACCTAGGTATAGGACATGCTACATAAAATAGCATTAAAGTTCTCCGTAGAATCCAAAAATATCATAAAATACAGGGTGTTCCATTTAAAATAAGCAAATTGATGTCAACTTCCGGTTAAACCGGAAGTGACAGGAAGTTGAAAATATTTCAAAAAAAAGTACCCCTTGACCTTACCTTAATCCCAAAATTTGAAATTTTTATCTAAATGGCATCATCAAAAACTTTTAATGAACGGGTTGTGTGAATAACCCTGTATCCATCACTTTGGTTTGACAGATTGTTAGTTTGGTTAGAATTAAAAAAAAACACAGAAAACAAAAGAAGGGAAACATGTTGTGGGCTTGTTAATATCTTACTGGTTCCTTCCAATAGTGTTTTATAAGACATATTATGGAAGTGAAAAAATTCAAAGTTTCTGTCACTAAATAAGAGTTTAACGCATAGAATTACTTAAATATAAACGATATATGGATAATTCGCATTAGCGCATACGCAAAATTTTTTTTTTGCCTAAATGCGAGCCAGTCCATTGGTCGCTTACCAAAAGTATTATTCAAAACTTCTGCGAAAGCACCTTTCCACTCCTAACTTCTGGTGATGAAATCGTCTCCATGTCTAAATCGAAAGCTGAGCTTTTTGCAAAACAAATTTTATTTTAATCCTTCCTCTTCACTTCTATCAGTACCAACTTTGCCAGACAATAAACACGAAATTACCATCAGGGTTTAAAAGGTACTACTTATTCTTAATACCCTTAATACCAAAAAGCCCTCTGGCTTTGATGGTATTTATTCCTGCCATAGTCATAAAAAAGTACAGTTCTGATTTGGCCCCTATCCAGGTTATTCCAACTGTCCTATGGTAACGGCATTTTTCCTAAAATGTGGAAATCTGCTCGTGTACAGCCTGTTTCCAAAAAGGAATCCAAAACTCTTCCCTCTAACTACTGAACCATATCCCTCTTGCCAATTATTAGTGAGGAAGTGCAAATATATCAATAATGATGTTTTAAATTATTTTGAAAGGTATCAACTTATTGACGACAGGCAATACAGCTTCCGCCACCGAAGCAGCACAGCAGCTTTTCTTACATTCGTAAGAATTAACAAATACGACACAGCGCAGCGTTGCCATCTTATTCATTATTTCCGTATTTACCATTGAGTTATGTTAAAGACACATGGATATTCATGGCCTTGTTGAGGGTGATGATAATAGTACAATTTGTATTTAATAAAAACAAAAACATCATACTTTCTTTTTCTTTGTCAAAATTACCTTTAAGTACCGTCAAAGATTGGAACAGATAGCGGTATCAATGCTAGGGCCAATTTCAGGTGTTAAGGGAAAAAATTATCACGGTAGACGAACATTTTTCCTATTTTGCGGGAAATCAACTTTGTTACTTTTGACCAAAAAATATGCTAGTAATCGAAAAAGCGCATACAAAAAATTCCATTTTAAAAAAAATCAAAATCAGTCATAGCAGTTTTATTTGATGTTCAGTTGTTTTACACGTATCATTTTAGGATTCCTATTGGGTTTTCCAAATCAAGAGACACATCGTGAGGAAAAACAACTTACTTTCATAATATGTCAATAAAACAGTACAAAATAAAACTGGAGAGTAATGGAGAAAGTTTCATAGGGCTTATAAAATAGTTCAAAATTTTTAAATAATTTTAAAAAATTAATGAAAACAAAGTCTGTCAGAAAGTTTAAACAAATCATATAGTGATAAGTCATGCTTAACTTTGAGTCAATATCCTTAGTTTAAATTATATTATTATATTATAGTCGATATATACAAGTCAAAAATAAACATTTGTAATTTTAACACCACCTTGTATCTCAAAACTAGGACATTTGCGGACATATATTTATTAAAACTTTTTTCTTCTGTAAAGTTTTTAGCAATTTTGACTCGAACTGAAACTGGGCCAGAGGCGTAAATCAAAACAGAATTTGTTTTTTTTCTTGAAAACCATTTGTCGTATTACAAAATATTAAGAGACATTTTTTGTGTATTTTTACTTTCCCTAAAGTGGTGTGCCATTTTTTTATTAAGAAAGTCAGGGATGGTTGAAATAAAAATTGTTGAATACTCTCAGAATATGGTCTTTAAATACCTACGCGGTTGTGCCAAATCATAATCAAATAGTTTTACTGTTTCAGAATTACGAAAAAAAATCATAGTTTTTTTTAACTTAAGACCCTGTATCTCGAAAATAAAGTATTTGCGGACCCATATTTATATAAACTTTTTTTCTTAAAATGATCCAAGAAATGACCACAATATTTACGCCACATTTAGGAATACCCTGTATATTTTTTATGGTTGTTCTCACCTTCATTTTGTAAATTGACCTAATTGCTCTGTCTACAACATTTGAACCGATTTTGACAAAAAATTTTTGCTACTTACTGCATTTTTTTAAACTTTCAAAGGGTATAGCAATGTAAATAAATTTTTGCTTGTTAATATTGTAAGTTTATTAAGTTCAAATTGCAAAAATAGTTTTTTTTCCTGTAAGTTCTACTAAATTTCGCTTCTTTCGATAATGTGTTTTATAAAACTTATGCATATTTAAAGCAAGTAAATCTAATATGTAATATTATATATGCTTAAAGGTTTAACACCATCAAGAACGTCGTCTATGTAAGTAACAACACGCGACGTATTATATCCACAATGCATAGTATATTCTTTGTTACAGCTGGCCGGACACCACCGGCAACAAATCGTAGATAGTGACTGGTTTGACCTTGATTCGTCTCCCAGATGCTATTGACCCAACTACTCCGGTTGGTATATCAACTGAAATTCCAAGGCATTTCGATCGTTGGTAGAGATGGGCAGTTCAGTTCATTTAGGTGATTCCTCATACGAAACTGGGTAGTTTATCAGAATGTCACAGCATAGCGCGTAGTGCATAGACAGGAGGTCGATTTAAAACAATTCAGTTCACGATACATTTAACAAACCACGATCCCCATCTTTGCATAATCCTTAGCGTTCAACTGGTCTAGGATCCGGATCGCTGGTTGAAATGATTCGAATCGTGCAGGCCTATGATCTACCCATCTTTAATCGCTTGGTTTCTTACTGCAACCGCTTTATTTATGCTCTCTCTCTACTCTGGCCGCTTATAATTTCTGTAAATTCAGTTTTATAATATCAACTGATAAAACTGGGGATGTATTTATTTTTTTAGTTTTAGCAGCGCTAAAAAATCATGGATAAATGAACACAATGCCACTTAGTCTTGTCACCTTTTAGCTATTTAAATAATAAAATACTATTTCAAGTTACTAAAAAAGTACTAGTAAAAATTGGATTACCTATGAAAAGGCTTGTATTGTCTTTATTCTTAACTAGCTTACTCATAAAAGTGTCCATACATTCCACGTTTAGTAGGCAATGAGTTATTAATTACATAAGAGATTTATAAACAAATGTATTTTTATCTACCCAGAAAAAAATATCTATTGAGAAGCGCAGCTCACAAAAGTCTTCATCCAGCGGACAGAGTCTTCAGACATAAATCAAAGTAGGCGCGTGTAAACGAAAATTCGATTATGCCAATGACATTTCAAAAATTACCAGTTTCAGTATCGTTGACGTGTTTTACTAGTGCAGGTAGAATTTGTGATTCTTTTTTTTAAATTATGATTAATAAAGGAAAGGAAACGGGGGATGAAATACGAAAAACTGTAAAATTTCGGAAAGATGGAAAGTCTTATGGTGGAATACCTAAAGTAGTAGGAAAAAGTAGAGCCACAGTACAATCGATTTTCAAAAACTATAAAGAAGCCTGGAATGTCAGTAATAAACCCAGATGATGTGGACGTCCAATAGTATTAAGTGACCGTGAAACCCGTTTGGTAATAAAATTGGTTAAAAACGATTCCATAAAAAGCTCTCCGACTTTAGCGTCCCAGATGGCAACAGCTACTAATAAAATAATGCATGTTGAAAATGTGCGCAGTGTATTAAGAAGTAAAAGTTATAATGAAAGAACGCCTAGAAAAAAAAATGTTAATTTAGAAAGTAAATCAAGAAAAACGTGTATCATATGCTTTGAAATATCAGAAAAAAACTGCTGATTTCTGAAAACAGGGGTTGTTTACTGATGAAAGTAAGTTCAACATTTACGCATGTGATGGACGGTGCAAAGTTGGGAGGAAGGTCAATCAGAAGTTAAAACTGGAAAATATGGTACCGACAGGGAAGCTTGGAGGCGGTAGTGTAATGGTTTGGGGTTCGATGGCGGCGCGGCGGCTCGGCTGGAATAGGAGATTTACATTTTGTTGAGGGTATTATGGATCATATGAAACATATTTACGTATTGCCTGCTAATTTGTTACCCAGTCTTGATCGTTTAGGTCTTGGTAGGCATTGGATACTACAACGAGACAATGATCCTAAGCGCCTGCCCAAAACGTGTAGTATAATGTCCCGAAAACCCTTGATCATCTGCCCCAGTCACGGATTTGAACCCAGTTAAACATATATGGGAAGAATTAGATCGGCGGCGTGTGAACACAGCCTTAGAATAGCTTTGTAGAGGGTGTGGTCTACGATTCCAGCAGCAGTTACCGAAAATTTAGTTTTGTCATTCATTAATTAATGTATTAAGACTTTTGTGATTTGTCGAATTAATATTTAATTTTATTTCCTGTTGTAATGTAATAATTAAACTTCGTTATTATGAAATTCGATTAAATTGCATAGTATATGAACACTTTTGTGAGTGACTGTACGTATCGAAATGGGAAAAGAAAAATTTGTCTATAACAATAACAAATAACTAAAAGCGATAACAGGGATATGAGAAACCATTAAAATTATGTTTTTTTTATGAACTACACTTTTAGTCTAGTGCCTAGGCAGATAAAAGTTAAAGCTGGATTAAAATTATTATTTTTTAAAATAAGTGACCAGTGGCTACAGTCCTTTTTATCAAACCGTTTCTGTTAAGGGTGGAATTTCGAAAAATCTAGAAATCCATTTTTAAATAATTTATTTTTAAATGCCTTTGACAACTGAATCATTTTTAAATAATATACATTTCACCTCGTTAAGAGCAGAAAGTCGAAAAACCAGGAAATTGATTTTTAGGTTTAAACCCTTTAATGAAAGAATTATTTTAAAACTCTCATTTAGTTAAAATGATATTGTAAAAAACAAAAACACATTTCATTCAAACTCATTTAGTTGACAAGATATTGTTAAAAAAAAATAAAAACCCTATTTAACATATTTTCACCACTTTAAGGATTGAATTTCAAGAAATCCAGAAACCAAATTATTTCTGAAAGCGATACTCATTTAGTTAAAAAGATATTATAATAAATTAAAAACATATTTCATCCCTTAAAGGTGGAATTTCGAAAAATACAGAAATTGATAATTATTTTCTAAAGCAATTGACGAAATAATTGATTTTAAAAACGTATCGTGTTAAAGAAATATTGTAGTAAAAGTAAAAACATAATTCACCCCTTTTCCTTTCTTAAGAGTGGTATTTCAGAAAACCCAGATATTGTTTTTTAGAATAATTTTAAACAGTTATTGACGAAAAAATTGTTGGAAAAATTAATTTAGAACAGAAATTGTAAAAACAGATTTCATCCCTTCTACCCCGTTAAAACTGGAATTTTAAAAAATCCGGAAATCGAATAATTTTTTGAGACATATTGTCGAAAGTATTGTTATAAGAACTCACTTAGTTAGAAAAATAAAATGCGCCCCTTTTCATCCACTTAAGGGTGAAATTTCGAAAAGTCTAGAAATACATTTTTAGAAAATGATTTTTGAAGTTGAGTGAAAAAATCCTTTATTACCTCGCACCTACATCATGAAAAGAAGGTTCCCGCCAAATTTGCACGTTTTATCTTTTGTAAAAACAGATTTCATCCCTTCTACCCCGTTAAAACTGGAATTTTAAAAAATCCAGAAATCGAATAATTTTTTGAGACATATTGTCGAAAGTATTGTTATAAGAACTCACTTAGTTAGAAAAATAAAATGCGCCCCTTTACATCCACTTAAGGGTGAAATTTCGAAAAGTCTAGAAATACATTTTTAGAAAATGATTTTTGAAGTTGAGTGAAAAAATCCTTTATTACCTCGCACCTACATCATGAAAAGAAGGTTCCCGCCAAATTTGCACGTTTTATCTTTTGTAAAAACAGATTTCATCCCTTCTACCCCGTTAAAACTGGAATTTTAAAAAATCCAGAAATCGAATAATTTTTTGAGACGTATTGTCGAAAGTATTGTTATAAGAACTCACTTAGTTAGAAAAATAAAATGCGCCACTTTTCATCCACTTAAGGGTGAAATTTCGAAAAGTCTAGAAATACATTTTTAGATAATGAATTTTGAAGTTGAGTGAAAAAATCCTTTATTACCTCGCCCTACATCATGAAAAGAAGGTTCCCGCCAAATTTGCACGTTTTATCTTTTGTAAAAACAGATTTCATCCCTTCTACCCCGTTAAAACTGGAATTTTAAAAAATCCAGAAATCGAATAATTTTTTGAGACGTATTGTCGAAAGTATTGTTATAAGAACTCACTTAGTTAGAAAAATAAAATGCGCCCCTTTTCATCCACTTACGGGTGAAATTTCGAAAAGTCTAGAAATACATTTTTAGAAAATGATTTTTGAAGTTGAGTGAAAAAATCCTTTATTACCTCGCACCTACATCATGAAAAGAAGGTTCCCGCCAAATTTGCACGTTTTATCTTTTGTAAAAACAGATTTCATCCCTTCTACCCCGTTAAAACTGGAATTTTAAAAAATCCAGAAATCGAATAATTTTTTGAGACGTATTGTCGAAAGTATTGTTATAAGAACTCACTTAGTTAGAAAAATAAAATGCGCCCCTTTTCATCCACTTAAGGGTGAAATTTCGAAAAGTCTAGAAATTCATTTTTAGATAATGAATTTTGAAGTTGAGTGAAAAATTCTTTATTACCTCGCACCTACATCATGAAAAGAAGGTTTCCGCCAAATTTGCACGTTTTATCTTTTGTAAAAACAGATTTGATCCCTTCTACCCCGTTAAAACTGGAATTTTAAAAAATCCAGAAATCGAATAATTTTTTGAGACGTATTGTCGAAAGTATTGTTATAAGAACTCACTTAGTTAGAAAAATAAAATGCGCCCCTTTTCATCCACTTAAGGGTGAAATTTCGAAAAGTCTAGAAATTCATTTTTAGATAATGAATTTTGAAGTTGAGTGAAAAATTCTTTATTACCTCGCACCTACATCATGAAAAGAAGGTTTCCGCCAAATTTGCACGTTTTATCTTTTGTAAAAACAGATTTGATCCCTTCTACCCCGTTAAAACTGGAATTTTAAAAAATCCAGAAATCGAATAATTTTTTGAGACGTATTGTCGAAAGTATTGTTATAAGAACTCACTTAGTTAGAAAAATAAAATGCGCCCCTTTTCATCCACTTAAGGGTGAAATTTCGAAAAGTCTAGAAATTCATTTTTAGATAATGAATTTTGAAGTTGAGTGAAAAATTCTTTATTACCTCGCACCTACATCATGAAAAGAAGGTTTCCGCCAAATTTGCACGTTTTATCTTTTGTAAAAACAGATTTGATCCCTTCTACCCCGTTAAAACTGGAATTTTAAAAAATCCAGAAATCGAATAATTTTTTGAGACGTATTGTCGAAAGTATTGTTATAAGAACTCACTTAGTTAGAAAAATAAAATGCGCCCCTTTTCATCCACTTAAGGGTGAAATTTCGAAAAGTCTAGAAATTCATTTTTAGATAATGAATTTTGAAGTTGAGTGAAAAATTCTTTATTACCTCGCACCTACATCATGAAAAGAAGGTTTCCGCCAAATTTGCACGTTTTATCTTTTGTAAAAACAGATTTGATCCCTTCTACCCCGTTAAAACTGGAATTTTAAAAAATCCAGAAATCGAATAATTTTTTGAGACGTATTGTCGAAAGTATTGTTATAAGAACTCACTTAGTTAGAAAAATAAAATGCGCCCCTTTTCATCCACTTAAGGGTGAAATTTCGAAAAGTCTAGAAATACATTTTTAGAAAATGATTTTTGAAGTTGAGTGAAAAAATCCTTTATTACCTCGCACCTACATCATGAAAAGAAGGTTCCCGCCAAATTTGCACGTTTTATCTTTTGTAAAAACAGATTTCATCCCTTCTACCCCGTTAAAACTGGAATTTTAAAAAATCCAGAAATCGAATAATTTTTTGAGACGTATTGTCGAAAGTATTGTTATAAGAACTCACTTAGTTAGAAAAATAAAATGCGCCCCTTTTCATCCACTTAAGGGTGAAATTTCGAAAAGTCTAGAAATTCATTTTTAGATAATGAATTTTGAAGTTGAGTGAAAAATTCTTTATTACCTCGCACCTACATCATGAAAAGAAGGTTTCCGCCAAATTTGCACGTTTTATCTTTTGTAAAAACAGATTTGATCCCTTCTACCCCGTTAAAACTGGAATTTTAAAAAATCCAGAAATCGAATAATTTTTTGAGACGTATTGTCGAAAGTATTGTTATAAGAACTCACTTAGTTAGAAAAATAAAATGCGCCCCTTTTCATCCACTTAAGGGTGAAATTTCGAAAAGTCTAGAAATTCATTTTTAGATAATGAATTTTGAAGTTGAGTGAAAAATTCTTTATTACCTCGCACCTACATCATGAAAAGAAGGTTTCCGCCAAATTTGCACGTTTTATCTTTTGTAAAAACAGATTTGATCCCTTCTACCCCGTTAAAACTGGAATTTTAAAAAATCCAGAAATCGAATAATTTTTTGAGACGTATTGTCGAAAGTATTGTTATAAGAACTCACTTAGTTAGAAAAATAAAATGCGCCCCTTTTCATCCACTTAAGGGTGAAATTTCGAAAAGTCTAGAAATTCATTTTTAGATAATGAATTTTGAAGTTGAGTGAAAAATTCTTTATTACCTCGCACCTACATCATGAAAAGAAGGTTTCCGCCAAATTTGCACGTTTTATCTTTTGTAAAAACAGATTTGATCCCTTCTACCCCGTTAAAACTGGAATTTTAAAAAATCCAGAAATCGAATAATTTTTTGAGACGTATTGTCGAAAGTATTGTTATAAGAACTCACTTAGTTAGAAAAATAAAATGCGCCCCTTTTCATCCACTTAAGGGTGAAATTTCGAAAAGTCTAGAAATTCATTTTTAGAAATGAATTTTGAAGTTGAGTGAAAAATCTTTATTACCTCGCACCTACATCATGAAAAGAAGGTTTCCGCCAAATTTGCACGTTTTATCTTTTGTAAAAACAGATTTGATCCCTTCTACCCCGTTAAAACTGGAATTTTAAAAAATCCAGAAATCGAATAATTTTTTGAGACATATTGTCGAAAGTATTGTTATAAGAACTCACTTAGTTAGAAAAATAAAATGCGCCCCTTTTCATCCACTTAAGGGTGAAATTTCGAAAAGTCTAGAAATTCATTTTTAGATAATGAATTTTGAAGTTGAGTGAAAAATTCTTTATTACCTCGCACCTACATCATGAAAAGAAGGTTTCCGCCAAATTTGCACGTTTTATCTTTTGTAAAAACAGATTTGATCCCTTCTACCCCGTTAAAACTGGAATTTTAAAAAATCCAGAAATCGAATAATTTTTTGAGACGTATTGTCGAAAGTATTGTTATAAGAACTCACTTAGTTAGAAAAATAAAATGCGCCCCTTTTCATCCACTTAAGGGTGAAATTTCGAAAAGTCTAGAAATTCATTTTTAGATAATGAATTTTGAAGTTGAGTGAAAAATTCTTTATTACCTCGCACCTACATCATGAAAAGAAGGTTTCCGCCAAATTTGCACGTTTTATCTTTTATAAAAACAGATTTGATCCCTTCTACCCCGTTAAAACTGGAATTTTAAAAAATCCAGAAATCGAATAATTTTTTGAGACGTATTGTCGAAAGTATTGTTATAAGAACTCACTTAGTTAGAAAAATAAAATGCGCCCCTTTTCATCCACTTAAGGGTGAAATTTCGAAAAGTCTAGAAATTCATTTTTAGATAATGAATTTTGAAGTTGAGTGAAAAATTCTTTATTACCTCGCACCTACATCATGAAAAGAAGGTTTCCGCCAAATTTGCACGTTTTATCTTTTGTAAAAACAGATTTGATCCCTTCTACCCCGTTAAAACTGGAATTTTAAAAAATCCAGAAATCGAATAATTTTTTGAGACGTATTGTCGAAAGTATTGTTATAAGAACTCACTTAGTTAGAAAAATAAAATGCGCCCCTTTTCATCCACTTAAGGGTGAAATTTCGAAAAGTCTAGAAATACATTTTTAAATAATGATTTTTGAAATTGAGTGAAAAAATCCTTTATTACCTCGCACCTACATCATGAAAAGAAGGTTCCCGCCAAATTTGCACGTTTTATCTTTTGTAAAAACAGATTTGATCCCTTCTACCCCGTTAAAACTGGAATTTTAAAAAATCCAGAAATCGAATAATTTTTTGAGACATATTGTCGAAAGTATTGTCATAAAAACTCATTTAGTTAGAAAAATAAAATGCGCCCCTTTTCATCCACTTAAGGGTAAAATTTCGAAAAGTCTAGAAATTCATTTTTAGATAATGAATTTTGAAGTTGAGTGAAAAATCCTTTATTATCTCGCACCTACATCATGAAAAGAAGGTCCCCACCAAATCTGCACGTTTTATCTTTATCGTTTTCAGTGATATCGTGATCAGACAGTCAGACTCTTCTACTAAAGTATAGTATATCTAGTCGTTATCGAGAGCGAAGTAAGTAAGTTAATTTTAAGACAACTGTCTTCTTTAAGCGGGTATTCCCTTTTTCTTTTATTGTTGACTATCATCGGACGCACTTTCTAGTGTTCTTTCTCGCCTTTGCTCAGCGTCTCGTGGACGGACACGTGAACTCTTAAGAACGGGGGATCGCTGTGGGAGCTCTGTAGATCTCCCGTGCGTACTGCATGCCGGCACCATTGGTCCCATTTCCAGACATTTCGATTTGCGATAGGTGTCTATCAGAGTTCATATTGCTCTCTTTGTCTGTCACTTTCGTCGTAGCCCTTGTTCCCACTCCTGTTGCCAATATCAGGAATGCTTCCTTAATTGTCAGGAACCCTTTACCAGTGCTTTGTAGGGGTGGGTCACCTGTTTTGGTCTTGGCTTGTCTGTTTAAGTTCTCATTATATACTTTATCTTTCTGGCCGATAACTTCGTGTGCCTTCTTGCCCTGATGAACGCCAGTGGCTCGAAACGTTCTATCATTCTTTCCTTTCTTTCTTCTCTATTTATCCTATTTGAGGGGTGGCACACCCTCTTTCTTAACCTCGGGATCCTTTATCCTGGATTTTCTTACATCGCCACCCTGTTTTCGGACCGGGGTGTCTTCCTAGGGTTTTAAGTTTTTAAGGCCAGATAATCTCGTGCTTGACCTACATAGTCATTAACAAGTCAATTAAATACAGAAAAATATAAAAGTCAAAGTAATATAATTAAAAAATCAAAGTTCCAAGACGCATACATTAATCGTTTCAAGTATGTGCAAGGTAAATAAATAACTTACGAAACAGATAGAACTATGTAAGTATTATCTTATTATCATACCAAGGATCATCGTAAAACTCATCAGTCACAGTCGCATAATTTAGAACGTAGATAGTTGAAAAACACCGAGAGATATGTTTTCAAAAATCAGCTGATTAAAGTAAACAATTCGCTCGCGATCATATGGTGCACGCTCTAATTATAGACAAGATAAACGGAGTGGTGCCTAGATTAATCTACTTGTGTATTCTAACATATCAAATGCCACAATTAAGTAGTTCACAGCATGTGTTTAAAAATAGAATTATGCAATAGATACAAACACACTCGTAAACTGTTTTCCAAATGAGCCGTGAAAAATGGGACCAGAAAAACAGGCGGCCACCTGACTTTTGGCACGTTCGCTGGGAGCCTTTTGTACGGCGCATGCCTCGCTTTGTCTCCAAAAATTCATCGGATAATGGATACTGTCTATACGGTGTGCCACTGAAACGCTGCGACTGTAGCTGTGAGTTAAGTTAAAGCATTTTATTTGAGTGGAGGGCCAAAATTTATTCTTCTTTCAAAGTGATATTTTTTTGTCCATATGGAATACCAAAACCCTATATTATTAGTTGGTACAGTGGATGTTTGAAGTAATGAAAGAAAGCAGTGGCAGCTCGTGGTGAATTATATTGGGAGGTCAATAACAAATTTAAAAATAGGCATATTTAAAATAAAAATAAATATCTTATATTTAAATTCTCTTGAGGTTCAGGTCTACTCTTCGTTCTTTAGAATTGGAAAAATGCTGAATGACACGTTCGTTAAAATTGCACGCACATTTCTTTTATAAACGACTTCTCGATACTTAACATTGCTAAAGCCGATAGTCTATCTTGGCCCAACTCCTCAACAAAATTTATAAGCCCTCGAAGAACCCCTGGATTTTCAGACAAAGCCGTTTCATCATCAACACGTAGTGCCAGCTCCAATGCCCCACAAAATTTTACACAATCTATAATTTTGTTTAAAATATAACGATTTTTGGATACATTTTCATTAAAATCTGTAAGGGATTTGCTGTAAGCTGAGTGCGAATATCAACACTTCCGAGCGTAGCATAGATCACCGAAATTTCATGTGATCTGCAGAAAACGCATGTTTTTTTATTTTTTCTTTTAAGTGTTTTAAGTCTTTAACACCGGTTTTGCACCATAATGTGTCTGACGAGTCCTTAGAAAACAACAAACAAACATAACAGTAAAATGAGTTAGAATCTTCACAATCACATATCCAGCTAGCTAAATCGTACATACTTTTGCGAAAGTTTCGATGAACCTCTTTATTTTTGTCTTTACTAGTTTGTTGTATACTAAGTTCTGGCAAATTGCGACCACTTACCTTGAATTCGGTTATTTTCTCAAAATTAAGTTCGTTAGCACTCTTTAGTTGCTTAATATTTTGCACTACCGACATTTTATTTCATCTACATTCACAACTCAACATAGACCATCTTGAAATTGGTTATTTTTACAAAATTTAGTTCGTAAGCACTTTTTAGTGGTTTATTTTTTTGCACTAGTCACTACCAACATTTTATTTCCTGTATATTTCCGACTCACACATGGATCATAAAAATAAAAAAATATATAACAAAAAAAACAAATATATATATATATATATATATATATATATATATATATATATCATATATTAAAAACCGCGCTACCTGAACAACTGAACTTCCGTATGCCGACGTGATGCCGCGACCGATCGATCGAATTATTAGAAGAGACCGGTTGATGACCCAAATCGCGATTTCATATTCCATTTGCTATCACGTTCGGCTGCCGCTCGGTAGCTGTGAAATCTTCGGGTACTTTCGTCAAGCTTTAAAGTAATCGGGGCATTTCGGACTGCCCAGCCTAGCTTAGTATAGCGTATTTTATTATGCCTAAGGAACGCAACGAGACCATTGGAAGCGCCGCGCGCGGCAAATAGTGTAGTGTATTTAACTTTTCCAAAGGAGGGACGGTCAAACCAATAATTTATTTTCTGAAATATTTTTTCGGGGGTCATTGACCAAATATTCCTATGGAAGAGCCGCCACTGAAAGAGAGGAAAAGCAAAAAAAGACTTAACAAATTTCTTGATAGTCAGAAACAACCTGCACTCACACTTATTTGTTCAAGTAAGGGAAGTTTTCTTGTGGAATTTGGATCATCAATCATGCTCAAATATACGAAAGGAGTTAAAAACGTTAATATTAAAATCAATTTTGATGACAAATTTAAAATTGTGTCTCTTCGATATAACCTTTACGACTTAAAATCTTACAAAAATCTAGTTTGGTATTTTTGTATGTTGTGTCCTTGGTTCAGTACATTTTTAGTAGCTGCATCTACTTTCCACCACTTTTTAAATCGAAAGGAACGATACAGTATTTGGTTTTAGTACTTAAGAAATTCAGTGGCAGCACAGATTCATCCTACTATTACTACCAGATAAAAAAAATGGCCTCAAATGTTTAAAAATATCTCAATAAATACATAAAACCGTAATCTATGTTGAAGTTTTTTGTATGTTTAAAAATTTCAATAGATTCTCTAAATTTGCGTTTATAAAATCCTGAAACCGAAGCTAAAACCTTCATTTCTATTACATTTACATGTGTACATTGTTCTTGTGTATCTTGGGAAGTCCGTAGAACCTGGAATCTTAAGAGCTGCTTAGCTTTAATGATTTATTCTCTGCTGGTGGTAGGTCGGATGCGTTAATCAGATTGGTGATGTATCTTTCTGTTTTACCTGTAGGGTCTGCCTGCATAATCATGACGACAGCTGCGTTGCCTTGTTGGAAGAACCAAGATGTCTGCGTTTTCATTTATTTAAGGTCAAACATCGAAAAAAAATGTTTTCGATTTTTCAGTCTAAATATCTCCTTAACTATAATTAATATGAAAACTTTATTTAGCTTTTGTTTATGGTTTTTAGTTTTTGAAATTCACTTTTTATATTTTTGGACCACCCCGTATATAAGGTTTAGTACTGTCAAAAATATACGTTTTCTTCAATCACCAACTTCAAATTCAAAAACTATTTATTTGCTGAAGAAATATCAATTATTACAAAATTACAAATTATAAATATTAAATATTAAACTAATTATGATTATATCTTAGCAAAATGGACCACCTTTCGATTATAAAAACCGTTCACATTGCACACTTTACGATAAAGTGTACATGGAAGGAGTGTACATGGAAGGCGACCCTTAGAATTAATAATATATTAATCGAAGAGAGCTAGTTAACAAGAATTCAGAAAATAATGTATGTACTATTTTAGCGATATGCTTATTAAAATGAAAGTTTTCCTAGATATGTTTTTCATAAAAAATATATATATGCAACCAAATTAAAATCTTATCAGGAATAAAATATTCTGAGAAATTAATTATAAAAACGTTTCCCATATGTTGCATACTTTTTGGACACGCTGTATATAAAATTGTCATTCAATAATGCCTTCACTAATGTTTGATACATTATTTGGTATACCGGGTTAAAACTGGGGCATCTGTTTCAGTAGCTTTGAAGGAATTCTATCACATACTGATATGCGGGGAGGTGCTGAAGAAAAAATATTGAGGAGGGGAAGTAATACAATTTTGCCTACAGATATTTGAATTCCAGTTGGAGGGGGGAGGGTGTTAATGCAATTTTGTCAACACAGTATTTATTCAATGACATAAAAATATAAAAAGTTTTAACATATTAAATCTGAAACATTCTCAGCTCTTGGCAAGGAAAATATTTTAAATAAAGAGGTCCATGTTCGTATATTTTTGTCTATAGGGCAAAATATTGGGAGGACCGTCCCCCCATACCCATATATGTCCCTCCCTGCTGATATAAATAAAAAAACTAGACACCGTACAGAACAACAAAACGCATAGTTTAAAAGGCTCAAGCTATTGTATTATTGTATACCGTTCGTAACACTTTACGATGACGACTCTGACCCAAGTTTCTAATCCACTTTATTAGCTCGGTCGGTTTATGGCATTTTTATGGGTTTCGCGATATCCTGCCGGCCGGCCGGCGTCGTTTATCATTTCTATGAAATTTCTACTCTTTTGCCTCATTGCGAACCCACCCACGTGGTGTTTCGCCGCCGCCGCAGCCTGGCAATATCACGGAATGCGATTTTTTATTGCCCGATGCCGCCGATCAACTCGGTTATTCACCGCCAGGGGCGTACGTCTCGCTCTATCGATGTCGTTGCACTAGTGCTGGGATGTCGATATAAGAGATCGATGTTCAACATGGAGGCCAGTCTTCGATTCTAAACAATATAGAAACACTGATATAGTTGTGAATTAGGTTTTAAATTTTTGTTATTCACACGCTTCAATACGAGAGACGTCCGAGTGGTAGTTGTAGCAGAAACAGTGGGGAGCGGGGTGACCGTCGGCCGAAGCCATTTTACCATCCTCAGTCCGTAACAATCAGTTCACTTTTCTACCTTCTCTCTTCTATAGAGTTCTTTCCAACCGCGGAACCAATAATTTCTTTTCAAGACGTTACCCCTCAAATCTTCCATGTCCTGTCAGAATGCCGGTCAGATTGTCAGATTCTCTATATTTTGACGGATGAGTAGCTGCAACCGACTTACCATTTGCACCAGTAGGATCTAGGAGCTTGCTTGCTCTTATATTTTTGGTTCTGCTTAGAGGAAATTTGCCATCTTAAAACGGGGTACTTGGATGTTGTCGTGCTTAAAACCGTAGTATCGCAAAATATTTTTGATATTTTATTTTTTTAACATTTGAAATGCATCATGGCTTCTACTGTTTTCTTGAGGTGTACTACTGATGACACGCCCATAACATTTTCTTCAAGTTATTCCCGTATCCTAGCGCCCATTACGTTTGTATAGAGGTTTGTACCCGACATCATCCAAGTACTCTCGTTTTGAGCTGGCAAATTGCTTTTAAGCAGTGTCAGGAAACATACAAAGTAGTCGGAACATCGAACATCGCTTAGCATCTACGTTGCGAATATCAGTGCCGATAATGTCGAGTTCATACTTTCAATTTTAGATTCGAAATATTGTAATTGGTAGTTTGTCAATTGCCAACATTTTCCCTAATACCGAGTGTTTAAAGAATTTTTAAATATCGACGTGAATCAAAGTCACTCAAGAACTGCCAAAGACCTATGTAAGAGTTGTGTTATAAGTCATTGAAAGACATATCAAAATTTAGTCTGAGAATGGAACCAACTGCAATATATTCTAGATATCCCAGCCAATGAGACGGTAATGGCTTATCGGGCAGTGTCGAGTAGAAAATTGCTATTTGTGAATTCTGACAGGACATTGCTAGATAAGAAAGCGAACACAAAATCACAAAATAATTTTTATATTTATTTGGAAAGAAGCGAAAAAGACGTTGAGTTAGTTCAATAACGATTTACCTAATATTGGAGTAACCTCACTATGCTGGAATGGAGTATGCCTGATGCAATAATTCAAATAAATAAGTAAAATTATTCTTTGCTTATGTCAGTAGTTTTATATGGTTTTAAATCTGATGATGCTCAAAAGGACGAAACAAGCAACTGTTTATTCAATTTTGCCTTTAAATTTTATTCAACTTAAATTCGAAAAACGAATAAAAATCTTGCGTGAATTTTCCACTTACTGTTAACGAAGCTTCGTCTATTTAATTTACTTTTTTTTATATTATGATATATTTATTTCTTTATTGTTGAACATCGACGTATCCATAAATATCTTAGCCTCATCTGGTTTCGCTACGGTCTCAGTGTGACAAACAACCTCCTTTTCGGAATCTGGACTCGGCCGATCTAATTTTATATATATATATATATATATATATATATATATATATATATATATATATATATATATGATTTTTACTCCTTCACGGATGGAAAAATACAATGTGTTTTCATTCCGGGTGTACATCCGTTTACTACTGTCGTTCTGAAAAGAACAGTTTTGCTGACGTTTCGCCAAAATCACATTTGGCATTTTCGAAGCTTTCTTTCTCGCGTCCGAATAGAGACTGAAATAAAAAATGTAAAATATATATATGAGGAATTACTACTTCATCCATGTGTCAGAAACGACCCAAACATGACCCTCTTTTTGTTTCAGAACCAAAGAGCCCTTCTGCTACCGTGGTATCTGCCCGGCTATTTTGCACAGATGTGTGTCGTTTTGTGCTCCCAAGTAGGTCGGATCTAAAGCGATTTAGTTGCACCATCGCCTTTCAAAGGCGAACGACATGCCACTTTGTTTCAGTGTTACAGATACCTCCTAAGGAAACTAATTCCTCATCTTGATTTCTTTCGTATGTCCTTTTACGACCATGAATCGCACAGAAAATGCTTTTGGCCATTTTTGAGCCCCCTCACACCCATATAAGGACCCATAAGATTTCTCTCCCTCCCCCTTTTTACGTAACATTTTACCTACAGTTTCTACTAAGTCCTCACTTGATATGAATGAGTTTGTACCAAAATTTTCTTTCGTAATTTATGTTGTTGATTAATAAAAAGGTCCTCACTTTCATATACGATTGACTAGGCGAATTTGGACTCGTCAACTATTATGCAAGAATGGCTTTTACCGCTGTAACTGTGTCTGTTCCGGGCATACTACAAATGCTATTTATGCGATTAACTTCAAATTTTAGTCAAAAATTAAGGGTCATATGGGGATCAAATGCTTACATTTGGATACAAATCGAGTATGGCAGAACAAAATAGCGGCCTCACAAATTGTAAAAAAAGTACTTATCGAATAGACTTCAAAATTTGCGCAAATATTAAATGTGATATAGGGATAAGCTGAAATCTTTAAAAAGTACCTAAAATCCACTTATCCAAATGACTTAAAATTTTGCTCAAAAATCATGTGTTAAATAAGAATAAAGTGGTAAATTTTTAGTGCGAATCTGCCTATTTTAAAACAGGCATAATATTGTTGAAGGTAAGATTATAGAAGACTCTTCATAGGTGAATAAGAATGTTGTTAATGACTGGTTGACCAGTGAAGGCCTGAAATTCGAAAGGGTTATAAATACGGGGACATTTTTAACGCGGATGAAACGGGATTATTTTACAAGATGACGTCGATGAGATTTGTGGGAGAAAGTTGTGCTGGAGGAAAATTATTAAAAGCATGGATTACGGTGTCTGGGGCCCAGAAGGGAAATTTTAGATGATAGGAAAATCCGCTAATCCCAAGTGTTTTACGAACATTTACCAGTAAAGCACAAATGAAGCCATAAAACTTGGATGACATCAGACATTTTCAGAAACGAATTTGGCGATTGGGACAAAAAAGTCAAGTTGGCAAAGAAGAATGTTTTACTTTTTGTTAATACCTCCATCGCATCCTGAGGTTATCCTACAGCAATGTCATTATAGAGAGATTTTACTCACAGAAGTGTTGGATACCATTGACAAGGTTAAACCTTTTTTTATTACGTTCTTGGCCGCTGTAAGCATGTCTAGGCAGGAAGCTGGTAATGACATTATTGCAGATTGTTTTATTGAACATGGGGGATTTTCAAAAATCGAATATCAATATGATTCCGACGAAACTCCACGAAACGAAATTCCACTGAACACTAAAGTTACCTTTAGTGTTCAGTGGATAGAAAAACATCTAAATGATCCTAATAATAGCCCTGAAGCACAGAAGTTTACCGAATTTCATTGCAAAAATATGTGGGTGCTCTTGAGGAAATAATGACCCGAGAAATATTAACTGATGAGCAGATTTGGAGATCAGTCACTTAAAACCCAATTTCAAGCGACAATGAATATGAAGAAGACTCGTCTAAGAAGAAGATAATGTTTATGTTCCTTTCATTTCCGAAATGTCGACAAATATGTCGGAAACCCGTCATTTTTTGCAGCAACGAGAAGTTTTTGTGAACTTGAAAGTTATATAAATACCATTAACTTTTTGAGTAAAACTGTACCAATACAAATTACCAATTTCATTAAATAGACTAAAACCGGTTGCGCAAAACTTAATTGCTGTTTAGAATATTTAACCGAGCTTTCGGATAGCTGCTTATAGAAATCTAGGAACTCGCTGTCAAATTTGACATTCCGTTAAACATTCTAAACTTTAATTGAGCTTTTTGCAACCGGCTGTAAGGTTTTATTCTTTAGTTTACCTACAAAAAAAGTACTTATTAATATTGTTCTTGATGTCATTTATGTCTTAAATGTTTGGCTCTCTTGTTTTATCCACACTCTACTGTATTGCCAAATAATAATATGCTTATATAGACTGAGGTATTGTAAATAGTGGAATTCTGTACGAGGAAGGTTGTGAGTAAAGGCGAATTTACCATCTCGAATGTTTCATTTTTTTCAGTTTTTCATTCCGACGTCATGAAAACTATTCTGATTCTCCCAATCACGTTTGGCATGTTAAGAGGTTGTTATCTACGCTCAAAATGGGACATTTTCTAGAGATGCACGAAACGGGAGCGCCCGTAGCAAACAATGCTTTGTGTCGCCCACTGATACTGTGTAGGAAGTTCCATTGGCCGATCCTTCTCATAGCTGACGAAAAATCAGAAAAAAATCTACTAGCAAAATCTGAAGACGTTACTAACCTATAGAACAGATCTCTGAATGCTTGGCGTACAGAGCCCAGTCAGCGAGGCCACGAGTAATTTTAAATACAATCATTCTCCAGAGCGAAGAAGGGCGTCAAAGAATTAACCCGAAGTATGAAGTCTGCAGCTGCTCGATCCGTGCATACATAAAGCCCGTTAATTGTTACTATTACTACACTCATTACTCGAGGCATCCGCGATGTGTAATTCTTGGCGTCGGCTCTTATAGCGCCCGACCGGTCGTCCGTCCAATTTCCCGGGCTTGCGCCACGCCCAGCTGATGCCGCAGTGACGTCGGGCGTCGAGACGGCGTCCGCGGGGCGCCGCTGACGTCAGACGACGCCGCCGGGGTCGACGGACCCAATCCAGCATCGTCGACGGCCGCCTTTCGTGCAGCCTCTGATGGACTAAGCCGACCGCGAAGACGCCGACGACGCCCCAATGCCCTGCCCTGTCCCGATTAGGTTGGACCGATTTGGCACCACACCGATGCCCAACGCGAAAACGGGTTTCTAGGTTTGTCACCCGATTTAACAACCGGAATCCGTATTTCCAGGTTCGATGACTTTACTATATTCCACGTCATTCCATGAAATCTTAACCTTGTTATCGATTAAGAGCTAGTGTGGTATACTTACTCCGTTCTGACAAGGCTCAAAGAAATCTATACAGGCTGTTCCACGTACAAGTCCCCCCTATCTCCGTATTTTTTTAAATATTCCACTTAAAAACTTTCTGGATGTGTTGCCACATTTAAGACTACTTTTTAAATGGAATGGTGAAATGATAACAATCCACTCCAATATAAAATTTCCCAAACCTGTAACCAACACTGAAGTCGAAAATATGGGTCAAGAGGACTGTACTTAATCCCGGGTTTTTCCAAAAGTCGTAATTAGGAGTTATTCTCCTATGCCTGTACTATTCAAATTAAATAACCAAATATTTAAAACCAAAGAGATCTTTCCGCGGATGGATGTCACAGCAGTCACCAAGAAACAGTTTTTTTTAACAGCCCGAAGGTGGTTTTCCCTTAATGCATAGCAAGTCAAATCCAATTGGTAACATTGTTCCTATTGTATGGGACAGCTTCTTCAACCATTTACATAATTGATTCTATTCAAAGAAAATAATATAACCTAATGGATAATCCAAGTATGACTACAAATTCTACCATGGACTGTTGAGACGTAATAACATATAACTATGCATTATTTAGTGATGTTTGTCAAAGAAAAATTAGCATCTGCCCTCATTCATTATCAAGTTAAAGAGCCCTCGGACCTCCTATGTTGTGCTGTGTTTACGTAGCTGACTTGTTTGAATTCTCTGTTAGATATCCAGGTTTTTTCTCGACGTTGGGGATAGGCTATGGTTGTTTTCTTTGTCAATGATTTGTGCTATAGATGCTGACTGAGAATTCGTCAGCTTCTTTGTTGCTTCTGAAGTCAGTGTTCTTTAACACAACTTGTCAGTGCTTCATGACATTCAGATGCAGAACCTGTAGCTATTTTATACCTCTAAGTTCTTTTTTCTGTTTTTTGATCAAAATGTAATTTTTGGGGATCATTATTAATAAATTTCTGCAGGGTTGTTTATCAAAATATGGCCGCGAGTACTTTTAATTAAAATTTAATTCATTAATTTTTTTTAAACAATTTCGTTCACTTGGTGATTCCACTACTGTTATCTCCGGAACACCAAGTGCTACGATGTCGGTCTAATTAGAAAAAAGTTGCCTCTTTTGATGCCCAGTTAAGATCCTTTTTACCGTGTTGCCAAATTCCTACTAGTTTCTGAGAGAGGGTGATTTGTAAAAAACACCTAAATATATTTCGTCGAATATTTCAAAAACTATTCATTTTCATTTTCACATCAAAATCAAATAATCAAAACAAATTACAAAATATGTATTTAGTTACAAAGCAAGTGTCGGAAATGACCATGTAATCGTTATGATGCTTTATGGTAAAACGTTTGTTCACATATTAGTATTTAACGTAATGTGAGCCCGACATATTGTTCCGCCCTATTGGATTTATACCAAACTGTGACTGTTCTACCCCCCAATGGTCCTTAAAATGCAAAGATCTATGAAATTTCGTTTTTTATAAACCGCTCATAAATGAATAAAATCCGAGAATAATTCATTAATAACACGTAAATAAATTTAGACGTATTATCTAATTCCGAATAATGCAATCGCCTCTCTTCGGCCTTCGGGATTTTCGGTACTCATTCATCGCGCTGCACGACATTGTTTTCAATGTTTTCATCCTGAAAGTGTGTCAGAACGCTTTCATGCCTCGTCATTTGCAGCAGAACAATAATAATTAATCCTGACAGCGTTTCTTAGAAATCTGACGGCCGAAAATAAAGTGGGTCTAATATGGTTTTTTCACAGGACCGGCATTTGAAATTTGTTTGAAAGGTATTAGCATCCATATTGTATGAAAAAGTTGATGATGATGACACAATTTTTTTTCTTTTTTGGCTTTTTCACAACTCAAATTGTTTATCGCAACAAATATTCTGAATACATTTAAAAAAAGGGTACAATATAATAACGAAAAAACCAAGAATGTTTCTATCATAAGGGAGCAGGATCTCCTTAGTTCAGAATGGACTAATTATTGGCCTAGAATGAGCAGGGTTCGCAGGTAAGGGTGCGTAAGTTCGAAAATTTCAGTCTTCCGGTTCGCCTCGTCGAAGGCAGACCTTCGTGTTATTAATACCAGTGGTTCCAAGTATTGGGTTTTGCTGCTTTATTTCGGGGGGAAGCGAGAGATTCAACCGCTCAGAGTGGAAACTAACGACTCCGCTAGAAAGGGAGCAGACGCTGTGAAACGTGTGAGGCCTAGTTGTTCCTGCATTCTATCCCATTCGTCTGCAGTTCTACATAGAATATTAGCGTAATGGGTGCCGGGAGTGGGAAGGGTAAGGGGATAGCTTGAAAGAAAAGGTCATCTCGTGAGACCAGTAGTACTCTCAAGGGGCATCTAGTGGAAGCCAAGATGCATTTCGAAAATTAAAAAGTTAAACCAAAGAAAAGTATAACCTGGAACAAGAAAGGGCGCCCAGGACATGATTCAGAGTCAGACCAAATCCTGGACATTGAAAGAATGGGCTGGCAAATTATTCCAGTAGGAATAGAGCCAAAATCACTCAAGTCAAGTCAAGTTCGAAAATTGTATGTAGTGATGTGAGTTTAATTAGTTTACTATTAATAGGTGTCAAAAAGTTTGTGAGTTCAGTTACAAAATGACACCAAACTTTAAATTACCCTGGGCACCCGCCAATCACAATACATATTTTTCAATGTATCTCCTCTTGGCTGGTCGTTTATTTCTGCGGAGTATAAACAAGTTTTGTTAAATGTTCAGCATGGCCTTCCTGGCCCGGTGGTAGAAGACTCAGCTTTGGATGCGGCGCATACGCATTTGTTTAAGCGAATATCTTTTCTTACTTTTTTTTTATATATTTAATCAAAATGATTAGGTTAGGTTAGGATTGGTTAGGCTTGCTGTTTGCTGCGCAATTCCGAGTCTATATTAAAACAAGAATTCTTTTTAACAAAACCTGTACTGTTAGATGAATCCATACGTTAGCGTTAGGTTAGCTCAAGTTCATCGATAAAGCCATAAAATCACACCTCATCATCAAAAATAGGTTGAAATATGCCCTACCTCTAAAGTGGTGTGGTTGGAGGGTGCCCAGGACGATTTAGGGTATTGTTAAAATGACACGCAAGGAGTCCAGACGTCATGTACTTTGCGAAAACATTTATCTAAAAAACTTAAGTGTTGTTAAGAAAAGAAAAGCGAAACGTCCATATAAACATACATCATAACAGAAGGGAATTTGGAGATTTTTATCCTCTAAATCTGCACTGTGTAGCAGAAAAATTTACAAATAGATAAAAAAAATGTGTCGAGTTTTACTGTTTTTTTAACTAATCTCTTTAAAGTAAAGAATGTTTTCGGTTTTTGGGTGCCATTTATATACAAAACAAATAATAAAAGAAATTTGCGGTGTTTCACCGTTTGTTAAAAAAACATTTCCGTCGATTTCAGGCGATATTTTATCTTTTTGGGTATTCCTGTCTGTATACTAGAAAAACAAAAGATTTCAAATTAGAAATGATAAAAAAATTTGACTTGTATCAGCGTTTTTAAAAAAAAGCTAAATGCTTTTGAACATTTTTTTTTTCGTTTTCTAGAGCTATCTTGCCCCCTAGGTTATTTTAGGCGAAAAAGTTATTTTTAATAAAAAGTTTTGCTGATCCGAAGAATAAAGCTCATCTAAAGAAGAATGTCAAAATAGAAATTTGCCAAACAAAAGAATTTTGAAACATCATTTTTTGAGATAGTTGAATTAAATATCCTGCAAATACAAGTCAAAAAGTTTATAGAAGTTTTTTTATAATAAACTTAGGTTCAGACGAAATTAATGGTGAATATATAAACAATTAGGCATTTTTTTCAAATTCACGGTTCATTTTGCTCAAAAACTAAGTATACTATTACAGATTCTACTAGCTTTTTGACCTGTATTCACAGGCTCTTTAATTTGGCTGTCTCATAAAATGGAATTTATTTTTTTTTTGTTTTGCAAACTTCTGTTGTACTTATTTCGTACCTTGTATACAAAATAACATTTCTTAAAATCAATCAGATAAGAGATAATTTTTTTGAAGGAAACTTTTTCGCCTGAAATCACAAATAAAAAGTTAGCGATATATTACCCATTTTTGACTTATTTACCATTAAAATACCTAAAAACTACACCTCATTGAAAAAAACTTTAAATGACTTTTTATCTCATACTTTTATACTCTCCAATTGAGAATGAGGGCGTATATATTTAAAAAAAAATATTTTCCTACTTGCTCTTGGGTGTTTTTTTGCGCTCCTTCTATATTATATGGATTTTTTTGCTGCCAAACTTATTTATTTGAGAAGCAAAACTTTCTATAGAATAACATTTTTTTTTGATAAAATCAATATTTAAAAAGTTTTTCATATGTTACCTAGATCCACGCACACCTGTATACGTTTCTCATACTTTTAGGGCTACCTGTAGTAAAAAAAAATTGTATATAAAAAATTTAAAAAATTGACGTACAAGTATCTAATTTAGTCCATTGACTTAATATCAAAACATTTACCCCCAACTATTTCTGTTCTTAATTTGACTGATATTGGCTTATTCGTTAAATATGTTTTTTTTTTCGTATTGTAGTATATTGTAGGTTACATACGTACACAACAGTTTTAAAGCTGTACCATGTTTTTTTTTTAATGGAGCGGGAGCTTCCTACTTACTGTTTTCTCTCAACACGTCAACACTGCTGCAATAGCTTCCATTCCTTATCCACAATCAGTCTGTTTTAATAGAGATCATTTGTTCCAACCAGTAGGACGTTTTTCCTGTCTGCTGATCAGACATATTTAATGGTAAAATAAAATTGTTGTCCCACAATATTCAAAAACGCTCGCGCGAGTCGACGTCGAAAATTGCCGATAGGATCCCGACTCGGCTAAGGGGTGACTTCGTCTTCGTGGTCGTTGTTCTGTCAAACTCTACTTTTTACTTTTTGGTCACTATATCATGGGAACGGTTTCAGATACATTTTTAAAATTTAGTACTTCTTTAGAGTAAACTTGGGTCTCTGCAACTATATCATACAGATTTTCGTATCTCGTCTTTTTTTATAAATAGGATTGAAGACCTTACATTAAAAATTAACATATCAATTTGAAATTATCAGAGCAGATTCCTCTCTGCGGTCTTCCGAACACTATATAAAATGGGCGGGATCGTAGTAAGGGAAGTTTTTCAATTTTTGAAACAAAAACAAGGGTCAGCCCTTTGGGTCTGTACCAGAGATTTCCACCCTTTTTGCGTTGCTACCAGGAACGTCCCCAGTCCCTTGTTGCTGTGGATGGATGACACGACAAGAGAAACGAACTGACTAAAAAAAAGATCACGTCTTTTGTATTATTTACTTACACATGAATTGATAAGTAGTTTTAAGATTTTTTTTTAGAATGTCCGAAAAAGATTTTGAAAGAGCATAGATTCCAAAAAAACTGTTTTTGCCTTTAAAAAGTTTAAGCAAATTATGATTTTTACAGAGTGTTTAAAAAAGTTCGCTATAATTTTTTTTTCTCATTTTTTTGCTGTTGTTTGCTAAAAATTAGTTTTATGGAAAATACCATGATATAAAAATAATAAGCAGACAAAAAAGTACTAAACTGAGTTTAAAGATTGAAGCTACGATATAACACGCAATGCTTAGTTAGTTTAATTAATTAAGTTACCTAATTGTATTAATTCCTAAACTATGTACGTAATATAGACGTATAAACAAAAAGTCACCATCAGCGTAGCCTTTTTTTTTAAATAAATCCGGTCAATATTTTTTACGTCGGTTCCGGTGTCTTGCTTTTTTAAAATGTGTACAAAGCATATTTTAATTTTTAGATAATGAACTCTAAATTGTTACATTAACACCCAATGTTCGTTCAAATTAGTTTTGCTGTAATACACATCTTATATTGTCATTATTTTTAGACAGCTGCTTATTTTTATCGAAATTTTACATGAACGTTTTTACATAATTATATTAAATTACCGGGAAGTAATTTGTCAATCAAACTGCACGGTAGCGGCAAATTCCCAGAATACTCATTTTAAAAAATAACTAGAGAGAAAATAGTAAGTATAATAGGATTTTTTTTCATAAAGGCCTATAAGGAAAAGTGCTGCGCGAATTGTTTAAGTGCACCTAGGTAATACTATTTTACAAAAATACATCCAAAAATTCATTTTTCAAAAAACTTTTTATGAACATACTTTAGGGGCAGCTATCCTATCTCCTCTATCACCTGTGGTAGCGAATATCTTTATAGAAGCGTTTGGGGATATTGCTCTAACATCCGCTTCACTAAAACCAAAACACTGGTTCAGATATGTAGATGATACTTTTGTTGTTTGGCCTCATGGGCAGGATCTCCTCATATTTCGGGACAACCTTAACCAACATCATAATATTAAGTTCCCAATCGAAATTAAATCTAACGGAGTGATTCTATTTCTAGATGTATTTGTTCAAAAGAAGGAGAATGGTACATTAGGACATTCTGTGTATAGAAAACCGACATACGACGCATACAAATAGATACTTAAATGCAAATTACCACCACTAGTCAGCAGAAGAAAGAAATCACTAGAATTTAGAGCCATTTTGATTTCTGTTCAAGATTCTCTAACATCGGAAATATCGCACTGAAGATATTAGGCGTTCAATTAAAAGATATTTTTATTATTAATTTATTCCCAACCAACTATAATAGTTTATTACAGGGAAAATAAACTAAACTAAAAATATAAAAATAATAAGAAAATTTTCAAAATACCAGGAGATCTAAAAGGAATGTTATTAAAACGTAAACAAAATTTTTAACATCAAAAACAACAAATAATAGAAATATAATACATACATTTTTAACTCATTATTATATAGGTTTTAACTACTTTCTTGAACTTTTCCAGATTATTTCCTTGATTTTCTTTGGCAAATTATTAAGTGATAATACCAGTGTATAGAATTAACCGTTTTCCAAAATTACTTTTCATAATTAATGTCTGTAAATCGTCTGTCTAGTATTGTGATGGTGTATTGTATTTGTCTTATATAATGTGATATTTGAGTGTTTTATTTTAAGATTTATAGAAGGAATTAATATACAAACTTTTGATTTATAAAGCTAAGCGTTTTGTATATTTTTTAAGAATTTAGATTACTTTTTAGTAATCCAACTCCTCGAAAGGAGAATGACAATGAACTACGTTAGGTAGTGTTGTTCTTTCCTACATACATGGCACTACAGTCAAAATAGGACGATTATTTCAGCGAACCAACATACGTACAATATTCAATACATATAAACAGATTGGACAATGCTTGCGGTGCCCGAAACATATTGTACCTTTTCAAACAAAAGGAGTATATAAAATTCCTTGCTCCTGTGGAGGAGTGTATGTAGAAGAAAAACAAATTGTTTAATCTGCTGTAACTGAACAGCAGAATACCACTATCCATATTATAAATGTAAAGGAAACCAAAGTTCTAGTATCGGTTCCAGAATTTTATAAACGAAAAATTATGGAATCTATTGAAATTTTTAGGCATTCTACAGTCTACATTATAGGTGGAACCCCATCTTAACACAGGGTCACGGTTCGGCAAGCACAAGTCGGTTATAAAAGCCCGCCCTGGATCTCTCCGAACAGTCTGAACTCATTCAGTGTTTAAATCTTGTGAAGTAATGATCTCTGAAGATGCCTCGTGCAATCGAAAGCGAAACGTGATTGTTTAATTAATATTTATTATAATTAAATCGTTAATCCATTGAAAATTAGTGCCTTTCATTGTAGAAAATAATATACAGGGTGTTCCATTTAAGAAAAAAACTCTTTCGTCGCCTATAATTTGTTTCTTGGTTTGTTTCGATAGGTCAAGTAGCTCTGTGCATTTAAAAGGGACAAGCTAAAGTGAACGCACTGTACAAGTTCTCGAACGGTCGGCGTGTCCAGTCAGATGTCAGATCATAAGCGGATTAAATTGCACAAGCCGATACAGCGTTATTAATTAGCAAATAACAACCTTTAAAGTTTCTTGACCCCTCTCGGCGAGAGAGTTTGGAATTTTCGAACGCTCACTCACTATACCAAACACGCTGCTGCTCCCAATCGACTTTGTTGTTGTGTTGTCTGTCTAGAAAAAGTGGGTCGAGCAAACAAAACAGAATTATGGCAATGCTGGCTCACTTTGTGTATATTTATTAGCTGTCGGTGTCTTTGAACTGCCGAATGTTGAAAAATGAAAGGAAAGATACATAAGGTGATACCGTTTAAAAATCGTTTTCAAAACATTTTACAACAGAGGCGTAGCCAACTTTTAGGGGTGAGAGGGCAATCATAAATAAGGGCTCCAGTAAAACTGCAGTAAAATAATTGGATAGAGAAAAGAACACGTAGGAAAAATAGACGATGACCAAAAAAAAGGTCATGGTATAGTCGAAAGCGGTTTTATCCTGGGGGTCCAAAGGTCACCAACATTATGAATCAAATCAGAAAACACAGTGAATACCAAAATGTTGTGTGATTCTTTTATCGAGCTATTAAATCTCGATGGGCTATGTACAAATATAAAAAGAGAAAGAAAATAGTTTTTTTTTATTATATTACGCAATATTATTAAGATAACCACTTAATATTAATTTATATATTAAATGCCGAGGGACTAAATAAGAACTTTCGCTAAATATGTATTTGGTTAAAATTTTTTGGTTGGCAAAAACAAAAATACACAAAATGGCAAGCGCCTTAATAAAGTCGGAAGGCGGTTCGAATCAGTGGAACAATCAGGATATGTTCTGTTTATACAGCCACTTAATGAAAGTGAGATTTTTTTATCAATCACCAAAAATTATGAGCTCCGCTTGACCTAAAAATCTAACCACTTATACAGTGTCATTTATTTATATGCGGGCAAAAAATTTTATTTTGCAAAAATATTATACACTTTTGTTAAAAACATAAGATAATTAGTTATTACTTCCCTTGTGAGATTTTTAAATAAAATTAAGGGCTATGCATGCGAAAAATACAGTATATATATATATATATATATATATATATATATATATATATATATATATATATATATGTATATTTATATATATATATAGTCTGTATTTTTCGTTAGCCCCGAGTTTCTGGTAACGCGATTTTACCGATTTTTATATATCAAATTTTGTCTTATAATTAATAAAAAAAAATACTTATTTTAAACAAGCTTTAAAATTGTAACAAGTATCCTATAATTATTTATTTATTGCCTACAAAATTACAAATGTACTAAAAAAGTAAGCAAAAAAATGGTGTCAAATCTAATAAAAAAATTTTTAAATTAAAATTCACTGGTTAATATCCAGGAGACAGTGGCAAAAGCTCTGAGAATCGGTATAAGGAATGTATAGAAACTTGTGCATGAAAAGAAAAACATAATTTACTTCCGAAGAAGAATAAGAAATGTACTCGAAAAAATCCAAAAGCAAAAGACTTGATATTCATGATGCAATTTACGACTTATACACGTCAAAGACTAATATAATCCTTCAGGAACTTTTTAATATTATAGACTAAAAAATATCATCATCACTTAAAAAATCCTCATCTTCTGAGTCGTCCTCAGATGGCGCAATGATCATTGGTGCTATTTCGACATCTAGAACTCGTTCTCGATTCCCATATTAATTTCTCCGTATGTTCCCCAGATTTCTTCCAGTACTCCGACGTAATATAATTTAATGAATCTTGCCAAACAATTTGCACTTCATCTGATGTAAGACCGTTCACGTGTTTTTCGTAATATGATTTTGCCCCAGCCCATATTAATTCTATTGCGTTAAACTGGCAATGGTATGGCGGCAGTTGTAAAACCTCTTGTCCATTTTCCCGTAATATTTCATCTACGGCATATATTGTTGGTTTTTTAATAGATTTTGCCATTAAAAGAAGTTCTAGTTTCAGCATATTGGGTAAAGTATTTTGTTTTTGTTTTATTAGCCAGTCATAAATATCACTTTTCTTCCAGAATGAAGTAGGTTGTTTATTTAAGATTCTCGAATGATAAGATGCATTGTCCAGAATGATTAAGGATGGATCATCTAAATTTGGAATCAGTTATTCTTTTAACCACTTTTCAAACAGTTCACAGCTCATATTATCATGGTAGTCCATATTTTTAGATGTTGAAGAAAACAGTAAACTTGCACCTGGGAGAAATCCCATGCATGCAAAATGATGAACCGTTTTCCCGTCCCACATCCCTTTTTCTCTTGGCACTTTTTACAGACTCGTCCTGCCAAGATTTCGAACCACTTCCATTAGAAAATATCCAAGTCTCGTCTAAAAATAACACTTTTCTAAATTTTGAATTAACATTTTCCATTTATTTCTTTAAAAACTGGATACACTGACTTGCTGTATGTGGCAACTCGCATGAAAGTCTTCGTTTACAGTCCTTTTTATATCGAAAACCCAACAGTTTTATTAATTTTGACAACGATTTTAGTCCAATTTCCAATATGCCTCGATTTTTTAAAGCTTCTTTTAAAACTTGAATTGTTATATTAGTTTTTGATGTGTATAAATCGTAAATTGCATTACGAACATCCATTTTTATATTGTCACTTAAGTCTTCTGTCTTTGGCTTTTTTCGTGTACATTTCTTAATCTTCTTCGGTAGTAAATTATGCTTTTTTTCATGCACAATTTTCTGCACAGTCCCGATTCCCAGAGCTTTTGCTACTGTCTGCTGGATATTGGCCGGTGAATTTTCATTTTCGTAATATTTTATTAGATTTCAACAGTTTTATTAATTTTGACAACGATTTTAGTCCAATTTCCAATATGCCTCGATTTTTTAAAGCTTCTTTTAAAACTTGAATTGTTATATTAGTTTTTGATGTGTATAAATCGTAAATTGCATTACGAACATCCATTTTTATATTGTCACTTAAGTCTTCTGTCGTTGGCTTTTTTCGTGTACATTTCTTAATCTTCTTCGGTAGTAAATTATTCTTTTTTTCATGCACAATTTTCTGCACAGTCCCGATTCCCAGAGCTTTTGCTACTGTCTGCTGGATATTGGCCGGTGAATTTTCATTTTCGTAATATTTTATTAGATTTAATTCCATTTTTTCGCTTATAGATGCAAAAAACCCGAAAATTATTTTCTATTACTCATTTTGTCACTGACTTGTCAATCTGACTTTGAAGTGACATCGCTCAAAGATTTTTGCAACTGCTGGTATTTATATGGTTATACTCTTTTTTCATATGAAAATATCATAGGTCTATCTATCTTCCGGATTTTAAGCGGAGGATAGGATTACACGTAATAAAAGAAAAACAAACTTGAAGAAGTTTGTCGTTGATAAATCGTATGACCCGCACGATAACACTGCTTTTGACTATATAAATAAATTTGCTTTAATTTGCACATCAAATCTCAACTGAAGCCGACTGGGAAAAAGTACTTAGGTCACGTTATAACGTTCTTCCCAATTAATTTGGGAATGTAAAGTGAAACTTCATCAACATAAGTTCACATTTGCCGCCCTTCCCATAAAAAAAACGAACATTACCCTGTTACAGTATTTAAAATGCTTTTTTAACATATATCACTTTCCCAACGCAAGATTCATTTAAGTTGAGTTTAGTATACGACTTCAGTCATTTTTCACAAATTTCAGCATATTGTAAAAACTATCTGTAAACGGAACGAATTCCCAGTACTAAATACTCAAAGGAAATATATTTGCTAGATTTCTTATCTTCTCAAGATAAATAGTGCTGTTTGCCTATCATATCAAAACAAACGTGACTAAACATATTTCTACGAAAACGGGCTATTCAAATTGGACGAGTTCAGGTAACTCGCCAGATGTCTCTCTTCCTTACGGAACGAAGAAAGGACCGTATGTATATCCCAAGAAATTAGTCTTTATACCTGCAAAGCGAAAAAGTACAAAAAAGACCCGAGAAAGAGGAAACATCTGCACTTCAGCAGTAGCAGCTGTTCCCTTCGTTCTTATCGGAACACGAAAAGGTTTTTATTTCTGAGAGACGAACGGTGGTAAAGGCGAACTTGGATCAATAGTTCCGATATTTTTGGGTAAAAAAAACGTGACGAACTTCATTGTCTTATATTTTTGTTGACTGTGCCGGGTGACACGTTTTAAAGTAACACCCCTTCTAATTTTCTAATATTTATCGTTCCGGAAATATAAAAAATCGATAAATTTATATAATCCATATATATATATATATATATATATATATATATATATATATATATTATATATATATATATATATATATACTATCTTTTGAAACATTTTTATTGGGTGCCATTTTTTCCACCAAAATTTTACCAGTTTATCCCTATATCACGTTTAATTTTGCAAAATTTGAAGTCAATTAAATATCAAGGTTGTTTATGTTGATTTTTTAAGCATTTTGGTCGCCATCTTGCTCTCTTATCACAGTTTTTTGCACAAAGTTGGAAATCAAATCAAAAAAGTAGTTTTTTCAAGCTGATTTTTTGTATACATTGTTAGCCCGCTATTTTGTTTTGCCATCTTTGTCGTTTATGATGTAACGACAGCTTACGCAATGCTGAACGATTTTCTTTTAATATAAATTGTGGTTCTGAAAAATGCCGATTTTATCAGTAAATAAAAACTTTTGGAATTCTCACCTAATACGTCAGAAGTGCTGACTATTATTTACATGTAAGCGATCGGCAATACATTTCATCGAATGACAGCTGGTAGTAGCTCTTTGAATTTCTTATGGATCAAGTTGTTCAGAAGCGCGCCTTAGCCGATTTTCTAGATCTTCTTTTGAATTTATTGGTGTTTTATAAACCATTTCTTTAATCCTACCCCACATAAAAAAGTCTAATGGAGTAAGATCTGGAGATCGCGGTGGCCGACTCTGTGGTCGTTCACGTTTTATCCACCTATCTTCAAACATAACACACAGTTCGGCAGAAACTTCATTTCAGTTTCTCAAGTAGATAAGCAGTAGATTATCCAAAAAGTCATATACGGTCGTTCTTAGAATTTTATTATGTTTCGCAGAAGTTAAATTTTCGTCATAAATCTATAATGAGATTTGCCTATCCGTCAACAAACAAAATACATTATGACTAAAGTGTTGTTGGTAACCTTCTTTCATAAAGTGTGAACTTTTGGCATGGGCTGGAGCTCCATCCAGTTGATACCAACAATTTATCAAATCAATAAGCGCCATCCGCCATTTTGTTTTGTCATCTTAGATTTGTATCAAAATAGTACCAGTTCATTCCTATGTAAAACGTCATTTTTGTGCAAAATTTGAGGTAAATTGAATGATTAGTTTTTTCGTAATATATTTTTTTAATATTTCACTAGGCCGCCATTTTTATCCGCCATATTAGATTTTTACCAAAATTTCATCCCCATATTACCCTTAATTTTTAACCAATATTTCGAATCAATCTAGTAAGTAGTTTTTTTGTTCTAGGAACCTTAAAACGTGAAGATCTGTAGAAACCTGGAAGGGTTATTTTGATTAAAGGCGATAATAATTATTATATTGTGAAAAAGGTAATATTAAGTTAGCTACATCTAGTTTGTACTACCCTTTTATTACCTTTACTTCCACAACAATCGTTTAATTAAATAAATTTTTACATGCGTAAACCGTTCGCATGAAAATGCAATTTGACACACATTGACTGTTACTATTTTTGGTCCGATTCAACATAAAATCGATATCTCGGGGTATCTAACACTAAGAGTGCAAACTATGAATTTTTAGTCAACATTTGGAAATTCAAAATTATGGACGAATTTTATCATTTGTACAGATTGTACTGAAAATCGGTGTCTGAGGGGGGCATTAAATAGTGCAAATTATGCATTTTTTACGTTTGACAAAAATGCGGCGGTGTTGTCGGGTTTTAAGCAATATGTATGGAATTAAAAAGGTTATTTAAATAATTATTATATATTCATAATGACTTAAAAATTAATTTTAAGTATATAAAGTATAAATCGTGTCATTAGATTTTTATTATTTGTATGATTTGGTTTTATGAAACGTAGTTGAGAACACCCTTTTGAATCAGCCAAATGAAGATTATACAATAGACAAAACAAGTAATAATTTTAACAAAGTGTTATCACGTTTAAATCAAAACAATTCCGTGTCCCTGATATTACGTCTAAGCTGTGTACAGATCGTTTTTAATCGTCGTTGTTTTTTACCGGTCATTGCCGTACCATGTGCAGTTCAAAGGTTGTATTCGGTGGCGCCATTTATTAAAATATGTTAAGATGGATATAATATATCTATAAACAAAGTTTATAGATGACTTTATTTATTATGATCTTTTCACAACCAATCTTTTGTCCACTTCAATATTTTTGTGCTTTATTATGTTTTTACCAGAAAAAAGAACGAATTAGTTTGTTGGGGACCAAATGTTTTGTCGTTTAACTAGAACCTATTAAACGTCGGATTCGTTACGTGTTTAAAAGAACGAAGCGGATGGGGCAGAGATGCACACGATTTTTCTGCTTCAAATTATCAATGTTTATATCGATATGATTCCTCCTGATAAGATCGGTCGACATCGAACTAACTTTCTTAATAGATGGCATATGTGTATCCGTAATAGGATTTAGCTGGCTTTCAGTTATATTTAGCTTAGTTAGTTTTGTGAATTTCATTTGTGTTTTTCGTTTAGTTAATATTTTAGTCTATGATTGATAGTGTGTTTGTGGTATGAGATTGCATCGTTGTTTTATTTGTAATAATTGCTCTTCCGAATGGCGACGCCCGGAAACACTTCTCCAATAATTAAAGAACAGCTAGTTACATGCCGTTATTGCCACAAAAGGTACTAGACTTATAGGAGAGCGATTATCGAAATTATTATTTTTACAATGTTGCGATTCAGATATGTTTTAAATCTGGAATTCAAGTTTTCTTGGTCTTATTATTTAGATAATTTATATTTACTTACACAGTTTCTATATGTTCTAACGATGTATTGGATGACATTTGTTATGGGTATTATATTTTAATATCGCAATGCGAAAATAACAAAGAATTTAGCACGTTAAACTAGTATGTACACAGTACACAGCTAGCACGTATATATATTTATATATATATATATATATATATATATATATATATATATATATATATATATATATATATATATATATATATATATATATATATATATATATATATATATATATATATATATATATATATATATATATATATATATTTATATCTTGAATACTTCATTTGATGTTAATATCAATGTTTCAAAAATGTTGTGCATCTCTAAAACTGGTGGCGCCCTTCATATATACGCTCTCTTTCATTTACGCCGTCTTGGCATTTTTAATCGACTACCCCGATAGCGTGCCGGCGCGGTGTTGCCGGACTTCCTGGCCGGATACTCGAGCTCGAAATAACGACGACCGGACGGGTATTTCCGGCGATCATCAGGCTGTCGGCTCGCATCGCACAGTGTGTTTATACGTACACGAGAAATATTGCATAATAGAGAGACGATTGTGTGAGGAAATACTTAGAATACTAAACGTGTCATTATAAGTAATTTTAAACAGTTCGGTCAAGGAAAGGTGAGAATATTAGATTATATCCGTTGGAAACGCGTTAAAATGTTTTTTTTTTTCATAATGGGAATTTGAATTTATAATTCAGAAAGAACAGCCATCTTCTAGGCCGGTTCTCAGGAAAATTTAGATGCAGGCCAGTTTCTTTGTAGTTCTTTGAGACTTTTTTTTAATTAATGAGAGTCAAAATCCCTAGACCCTTCCCAAGTTTTAAACAAATTTAAAAAAAAATGCAAGCATTTTTTTTGCCAATATCCGTCAAATTATTGTAGATAGAGCAGTTATGTAAATATGAGGCTACAGCACTGATCGTTTGATTTTCAAGCATCTTCGATCGTCTGCAATCGACTAAAAATAGAGCAAATTATGTGAACGTTGTTTTAAATTACTATGCGCATAGACCTATTAACAGGGAGACCCAACATCTTGTGGTGTTTCATTCACAAAAGCGTGTATATTTTGAAGCAATTATTAAAGTAAATAAATATGTACTGCAACGAAGTGTAACAAATAAAAAATATCTATCCTCCTTGTCGAATCCTACAAATGGCAACGCTGTAAAGTGATAATGACAAACTTCTTTTCTTCTAGCCATTGACATGTAATATATCAATGGTCATGAGCCTAATATTAGTAATAGTAATATTTTTAAACCTATTTGTACAACAATCATTTAACTGCTATTAAAAATTTAAATTTATCATTTATCACAGCGGGGATATTTATTAACATACCTAATCATTTTTTTACATTATGCACAAAAACGTGTACCTAAGCTAGTTTATCTTTGTTTACTTTGTTGTGCCTGCAAAACAACACAAACCTCTCAGAGATAATTTTAAAATAATTTATTGTGAGAAATATATACTTTTTATGTGAAATATATTTATAGAGATGGTACATTAGTTTTGCCTTGAAACTTATAAATATTATTATATAGGTCAGCGGAAAAGTATGTGCAGCTATGTAATTTTCCTGCCTAAACAGCGATAAAATAGCATTTACAGGTCTTATTAACCCTCAAAATAATTAACCGTACTTACAAATGAATAAATATTAGGAAGAATCTAGTACTATGTATGCCCATTAATATGGAAAAACTATAACATTTTAACTTACCCGAAAAAAAAAGACGTTAAATAGTCCAAATTACACTTCCAACCTAATCAGCATAATGCCAAAAACTCACACAAAAATTAATTTATCCAAAAACAAAAATTGCTCAAAAACACTCAAAACATCAACGCTTTGTTCGCTTTACTAGTTTACTACAGTTTTGTAAATTCTAGCATACCGCGGAATTATTACAGATGTTATTTTTACAGTATTAGAACCACCTTTCTATGGCGAGGTGTAATCAACCGTCACATAGCATCAATCAAGCGCGATCGAGCACGATCAAACGTTACCGACCGGTTTGAAATTTAAAAATGTGTATTTTTTAGTCGACGGTAGTCATGACAACTGTGGACGCTAGATGAAATTTGACAATTTGTATGTTTTCTAAAGTTAACATTTAAAATATCGTAAGGTTAAATATGAATAATATAACAAATCAGCAGCACATTGCTGATAACTGCCATTTTTATTATTTTTTATAGTTTGATTGTCTATGTCAAAACTGGTAAATATTAAACGACCGGTGGCACTCGGTGCAATGTGCCAACTGCAAACCCTTTTTAATGCATGCATTTTTAGTCGACAGCACTTGGTTGTACGCGATCGATCACGGTGAGGACGGTCCTGTGTAACTGCCATCTAAAAAATGAAGGTCAGGATATCCTATTACAAAAATGGTCTTGATGAATTCTTGCTTAAATATGATAGTTTTTTAGATAAATCGATCGGAATCAGTATTTAAATTTCTCCCACTGACATCCCACGTCGAGTTAAAAATATAAAAAATGTGAACACGTCTGAGGACCACATTTGTAATATTTCCACCAAAAATTATTTTTTGTCGTTTAAAAATCATTGTGAAATGGGAAATGCTTGGCTACAATATGTGATAATTTGTTTTTGCAAAGGGGGGCATATATTGCAGCGCACGCGCACAGTGCGGCAGCTGCTGAAGCGTCCTCCGCGTGGTCATCATTTGAATGATAAAATACCCGGAAAAAAATAACATCAGAAAAAGAAATCTGCTATATAAAGAAAAAAAAAGTTCGATTTAGGTAGTCGTGAGGGATATTTATAGTTCTCAAATACTGGAACACTTTTAAGAAAAAAACAAAAAGCTCATGAAAAAGTAGACATTTCAAACTTTCCAAGTCCTTTTATCTGCGGTTTATCATAAGATTTTTGAAAAATCCCGGAAATTCTAAAAAGAAAAAACTCCTTCCTGTGAGGAGAAGCAGAACTCTCAATACCAAACTTTGTAAACATGTGCATTGTGTTCAATGTGTTCATGTGCTTTTTAAAAAACAAACTGTTTAATTTACTGTAGCTGAACATCAGCATACCATTGGACATATCATCAATGTAACAGAAACCAAAGTACTAGCATCTATTCTAGGATTCTATAAAAGAAAAACAAAAAAATCTACTGATGAGATATTGTTTACGATCTATATCACATTTGAAAACCGATCGTAACACGGGGTTCCGGTTCGGTGAATACAAAAGCCTGCCACTAATTCAGTTTTATATGTTGTGGTTTTATGGGTGAAGATGCCTCGCCATAAGAAATATTTAATGACTAAAATATCTTTGATTCTCTTCTCTGACAATTTTTGTGCTCGTCAAGAACTACTTAACACATTTCCTTAGTAGTTGACAATGCATTGTTATGGCTCCTTTTTTAATTTGTGTGAGATGCTTATTGTTTGATATACGTTCAAGGCTCTTCCCATGAATTAGCTTCTTCCCGTGTGACTTATTCAAGTCGACTGCACTGGCGGCAGTGTTCTCAACGAAACACTATAGCCGAGGGATTTTAAAATTTAAACATCTTGAGGCTCTTTAAATCGCGAATCGTATAATTGTGGGAACAAATCAGAACTCGGCCCGTCGAACCACAACACTGGGACGTTTACACCGCATATGGAAACACCGAGGCAGATAGAATTATCTAGGCGGTGCTTTGTAATGTGTACTGTTTAATGGTCGCTGTAGATGTAATCAGGTTATGATGAATATATATAAGTGTGAATTTCAGGTTGCATTTTCTACATTTATTTTAAAATTAGGATGATTGTATATTAAGCAGTTCACCAGTGAAGTCGGTACTTTATCTTTCAGTCATAGGATAACGATATTATCCTCACGGTTGTTAAAATGTTTTTTAAAAAGAGTTTTCGTTGTCGTGTTTTCAGCCTATTTTAATAATAAAAGGAAACGACTACAAATATGTTAAAGAGTAAAAGTACAGGTAATTTAGAGAGAAAAAACTTCTCGAATTATCATTTTAAACGCTAGATAAATTGGATTATTGTATTCGTATCACACACATTTACATTATGGAAAACATTTTTAAAGTAAGTGTTGAAATTGTGCACTACCAGGGCGAATCAAGTTTTTACAAACTGGACAGTATATGAAGAAATGCAGTCATGCATGAGTTTTTTGTCACCGGTTATATATGTCATTTGGGATGCTGAATTTGAATTTTGTGTTTGCAACCTCTAATATGCGTTGTATCGAAAAGGTAATTCTATATAGAATTAATTTCTAACAAAATGAACATACTAACTTTAATTTTCTGATAAGGGTTCACACGTTACAATGTGCTGAAAAATAGCGACTTTTTGAACCTCTGAGCAATAGGGCAGCAACGCTCTAGTTTTAGTAAGTAGTTTTTTAGCTATCCCGCGAACTGACAGACTGACCGACGGAATTGATAAAACATATCTAGTGATGCTAAAACGTGAAGATATGTAAATCCTGAGAGTGAGACTTTTTTCAGGATTATAAACATTTTATTTGGCCGTCATTTTGTTCTGCCATCTTGAATTAGTACCACAATTTCACTAGTTGACCCCTATATGCCACAATTAGTTACGGCGCACAATTTGAAATCAATCCATTAAGTAGTTTTTCAGGCTAAATTTTTAAATACGAGGCATGTTTTTTAAGTAAGTACCGTTTTGGAATTAAAAAAAAACGTGCAAAGATATCGCAATAATTTTATTTTTACATGAAAGCCTGTACCTTAATCTACTTTTCTACATAATTTCCGTGAATATTGAGGCACTTGTCATAACGTGGCACCAGTTTTTGAATACCCTCCTCATAAAATTCTGCCGCCTGACTGGTTAACCACTGTGTCACAACTGTTTTGACTTCGTTATCGTCTTGAAGACGCTTACCGCCCAGGTGTTTCTTCAAGTGCAAGAACTTCACCTTCATTGTGGTACCGCTCAAGGAAAGTCAATGCACTGCCTAAACGTTGGGTTTTGTGCAAATCCGTCAACATTTTCGGAACCCAACGTGAACACAATTTCCGGTAATTCAAGTTCTCGGTCACAATGCGATACAAAACACTACGAGAACATTGAGGAAAGTAGTCGCACAATAATGAAATTGTAAAGCGTCTGTTCTCTTTCACTTTTTCGTCCACTTTCTGCACCAAATCTTCATTAACGATCGAAGGACGCCCACTCCGTTCTTCATCATGCACATTTGTGCGGCCATCTTTAAATGCTCTCACCCATTTCTTTACCATTCCATCACTCATAATGTTTTGTCCGTAAACTTCACAGATCTCACGATGAATATCGATCGGTTTTACGCCTTTAGCACTAAGAAATCGTATAACAGCACGTACTTCACAATCGGCGGGACTCACGATTGTCGGAGGCATCTTAAACACTCAATAAACAACGTATACAATGAAGAATCAGACTGTAATGGCGTCTGTGCGTAGACAAGAGAGGTAGGTAACCAGCGCGCATGCGCGGAACGCCGACCGTAGCGCTGCGGCGCCGGAATCGCAAAACGGTACTTACTTAAAAAACATCCCTCGTATTTTACCAAGCCGCCATTTTGTACCGCCATCTTAGATTCGGACCAAAACTTTACGAGTTGATTTCAACATAATTGATTTTTGCGCCACATTTGAGATAAATTGGATAAGTAGTTTTTTAATATTTTTTTTTAAGATTTCACTAGGCCGCCATTTCGTTTCGCAATATTGGATTTTTACCAAAATGTTACCAGATCATCCCCATATGACCCTTAATTGTTGATCGAAATTTGAAGTCATTTGGGTAAGTTGTTTTTTAGCTATGCTGCAAACAAACAGGCAGACCCATGGAATTGAGAAAACATGTTTTTTGACTTCTAAGGACCTTGAAACGTGAAGATCTGAAAAAATCTTGGTGGATGATTTTTTCGCAATTATAATACTTGTCTTTTACAAGGGAAGTAAATACAAATAGATCATTTTCTATTAGTGGAGAATGGAAAGGGCCTCAATCCCTATACCATCTTCCTGCTAGTGCAGTGGAGAAGAGTCTTGCGATAAGTGGTTACTTCACCTTGGCATTGTTTAATGAAGGCAAAGTGAAATTTCTTAAAACTTTGATTAAAAATCACGACCTTGTGCTCTATATTAAGAGATTCACGGAACTTTCAGCTTATCCGAGGGAAATTACTGCTGGTGGGGAAAACATTTCTAGTTCCTTGTATGGTAGTAACCACAAAACTCCAGACTTAATATGCTGATGTACAAAGTACTACTTGACATCAGTATAAAAGGTTACTGGAAATATTGTTGCCTTAATTAGTAATCAGTAATCTTCCTGCACTCGCCAGCCCCGGAGAAACTGCTTCAACTTTCTCCTGTAAATGCATGCAAGGACTGCCGGGAAGTTGTGGATGTACACGGACAGGTCTTTTCTGCACAAAACTTCTTGTCTTCAGTGCGAAGGAACATTTTCAAATATCGATCAGATTCGATCTGGATGATGAAGGCGACTAGGAAGACCCCATAGTTGCAACATTGCCGTCTGAAGCGGGTGAGGTGGCAAAAGGTACTAATTTATACAATATTTCACATCATTAGCCTTCAATTATCACTTTATTATTCACATTTTCACTACAACAGTGTCGCTTCCAGCTGAGGAATAATCCACTCTACCCCAAGACAGAGGGTATTACTTCATTGGCACTAATACTTCACAATACAACTTAACCTGTTATGTCTTTTTTCATTTCGTACTCCACTACTGAACTTTTCAGCTTCTCACTTCTTAGTACTGATTTATCCGCTTCGCTGCGGTAAAAATTCGATTGTGAAGACCGTTTTCGTCAAACGTGATCAACATGGTGCATTAATGTCTACATATGAAAATTGGTGAAATCAATTCGATAGAACTACGTTTTCTTTTTCTCGTACGCTTTGATACTGACTAAAAAGTTCAATCGTTTGGCAGTCTTCTGTTTGGAAATTTTTTAATCATACTTAACTGTTGTATATATTTTCACACAGGTCGCTAAAGCATAAAATCCATGTGCGAAATTTACTTGGACCTAAACAGGTGTTTGCATTATCAAAAGTAGATACAAATAAAGTAGTTTTTTTACTCAGTAATGGGAAGTTCCTATATATATTTACAGTATCAATTCATAGATGAACATCTGCAGCGGCAGGTGAGTTTCGTTTCTTGTTGCCGGATTGTTTGTTCTGATATCAGGGGTCATTCAATACCTAAATACAGTATTTGTCTAAAAAGTTGCGGCTTTTTAAACAAAAAATCAATCATAATGGATAACATTCCCCATTTTATCTTGTAAGGGGGAAGTATTGTAATCCTGGACCCGAAAAACATGTTCTCCCATTTCTTTCGATCTGTCGGTTTGTCATTCGTCTGTACGCGGCATAGCTCAAAAACAACTTTTCCAATTGACCTCAAATGTTTGTAAAAATCAAGAGTCATGGGGATGAAATGGCTACATTCTGGTCAAAATCCAATATGGCGGAACCAAATGCTAGGCTAATAAAATGGAGGAAATAATAATTTTTTTGTAGACTAGGAAAATAATGCTATGAATAATAATAATATTAATACATAAATTAAAATATTAATACATACACACATGCTCAAAATCTAGGGATATTAACGAATTTTAATTCTTAATAATACAATTTCTATTTTATATATAATTTGGGCAGTGTAGCACGATATTCGCAATATGTATTGATGTAAAAATAAACAGAATACATGGACAAATATTTTCACTTGAGAAAAAAAAACAATTTTTTTAAAGGTATGTAAAATAACAAAATAAATGATAAGAAACTATTCGTTTCTTCAGTGTAGTGCATATTGTTGTTCTGCAAACGTGTTTTAGTTCTTTTAAATATGCCTAGATTTAAGTGAAAATGAGATGTTGAGAGCTGTGGGAATGCTTGAGGCCGGAATTCTTCAAGTTCATGTAGCAAATGCTATAGAAACTACAGAGTGTTATCTCGCGCCTCTGGAATCGTTATCGCGAAACTGGAACAGTTTTGGGTCGGCTTTTATGGATCGGTATGTCCACAAAAAAAGAAATGACACAGTGACTGCATCTCAATTAATTAATCACTTGCACACAGCTCGTCAAGTAAGGGTTTCCAGACATACCATCTACAGAAGGTTAAGAGAAGCTAATCTAGTCAGCAGAAGGCCTTGGGGATGTCAAAAACCGAGGAAATCGCCAACTCGATTAGCCTGGGCTATTTTCTGGACTGAAAATCAATGGCGGAATGTTTTATTTACCGATGAATCACGGTTTGGTTTGTATCCAGATTCTCGAAGGGTTCGCGTTTGGAGAGCACCTGGCGCAATCTCGCATCCAACATACCCAGGAAGTTCACAGCTACAGAGGAGGTACAATAATGGTGTGGGCAGGAATATCCATTGGTAACAGGACAGAGCTCGTTTTGCTGGATCGTTTTTTATCAGCGAACGATTATGTTAGGAATGTCCTGGAACCTGTTGTTCTTCCATATAGAAACCCCATAGGTCCAGATTTCACGTTGATGCATGACAATGCCACTCCACACACAGCGAGAGTAACGAGAAATTTCCTGGAAGAGCAAAATATTCGCGTTCTAGACTGGCCCGCTCAGTCGCCGGATCTGAATCCCATTGAGCATGCTTGGGATATGCTTTGCTTGCTATATGGACCAGAACCAGTGGCAGAACCGAAACCAGTTATTTGAAGCTCTTCAGCAGTGCTGGAATGCGATTCCACAAGAGGACCTGGATAACTTGATCCTGAGTATGGAAAGGCGTTGCCGAGCTGTCATAAATGCACGAGGAGGCCACATTCCATATTAACTATACTTCTAAACATTTTTCATAATCACTTTAATTAAAATTTTCTTAAGTGAATGTTAATAAAAAAATTAGATTTTGCCGATATTTGAAATAATGATTATTCTTTTATGTAAATCACGTACTTTACCAGTATATTATTTCGTATTTAACGCATATCAACACTTATTACATTGTTCAAATTGAGTTTGAAATAAAAATAAATTTTTATCTACAATATCCCTAGATTTTGAGCATGTGTGTAAATTAAAATATACATAAATTAAGATCTTTAACAAATAATAATAAAATAAATAATAATATTAATACATAAATTAAGAACTTTAACGAAAATGAAATAAATTAGGTATAAAGGTTTTGTCGAGGGATTTATATAAAGTTATTATTGAGAGATTTAATGTTCTATAAGTTATGTATGACAGATACACTTTGCATTGTTTCGCTGGCTGATAACATATATCCAAAATCTTTTGGATCAAGAAAGTGAATACCTAATTAAACTTTCATCCTTTCTCAAAAAAAAAGCAAAAGTTATAACTTAACACGTTTGTCTTCATTAAGTTACACTAGTAAATATTTTATTATCATTTTTATTATTTATGTCAATAGCTAAATTATTACATATTCCGAATATCCTCATATTTTGTCAGTAAAATTCGGCAACTCCTCTTATTATTCTCATAAACAAAAGAAAAGGGAAAAATTTAGCTACAATATATAAAAGGAAAATATTTCTTTTACAAAAAAACAACGCCAAAGATAGGACTTTGTGGTTCTGTTCTGTGGTAAAATTACCGAAGGAACTGGACATTTTATGTAATTTTCATCGAATTTTTAGTTTATGAAATTATTTTTGCTCCTGTCGGATAAGATTGAAAATTTAGAAAACTTTTTTGTAACTATTTGTTTTAATTTTTGCTTGGTTGCAGTATATTTTATAGAAATGTGGAAGACTTTTCAATCGCAAATAATTTTGTTAACAAAGCTTAAGAATTATAAAATTGAGTTTTCGTAAAATGTACAGTTTTTAATAAAGTTTTGGCCGAATCCCCGTTATTTCTTTATACTACATATATATATATATATATATATATATATATATATATATATATATATATATATATATAAATAAATAATGTGTTTTTATTCCGGGTGTACATACGTTCACTACTGTCGTTTTGAAAAGAACAGTTTTGCTGACGTTTCGCCAAAATCACATTTGGCATTTTTGAAGCTTTCTTTCTCGCGTCCGAATAGAGACTGAAGTGTTGGTGACTGCGACGCTTTTATACCCCAACCCCGGGCCGAAGGTTATATCTGCGCGGCCGTTGGTCGTTATTTATGTTTTCCGGATGGCGCTGTTGTTGTTGCGCTAATTGCGCTTGAGTTTTTGCGATTTTAGATTTGTCGATTATTGTCTTCCATACTGTTGGTAGTTTCAATGATTCGTCCCTTTTATTCAAATCACATTGTTTTTTAATTTCCATGGCTTCTCAGATTATTCTGGTCTTATAATGTTCTATATTGGCGATCTCCCTACACCCATCGAAATTTATTTTGTGGCCGGTTTCCTGATGATGTAAAAATAAAGCTGAGGTTGGTTGTTTGTTTCTGATCCTGAGTTTATGCTCTTCCACTCTCGCCTGTTAGTTTGCCCCACGTACAACTTTTCACAGTCCTGGCACGGAATACTGTATACTCGGTGGTTTTCCAATTTGATTTTATCTTTTGGGTTTCCAAGTAGTTTACCTAGTGTATGGTTTGTATGTTGTGTTTCCTAAGAATTCTTCCGATTCTGTTTGTTGTGCCTTTTACATATGGTAAGACTACTTGTTGCTTTCCTGGTTCATAATTTTTGTTGTTCGTTGTTCGGGAACCCTGTGCATTAATAGCTTTCTCTATGGTGCAATTTGTGTAGCCATTTTTCTTTAAAGCACTAGATATTACCTTAAGTTCGTTTTGTCTCGTCTGTGTTTCAGTTATTTCTGGATATTAGCCACAGCTTGAAATTGTGCTGAGTGATGATGTGATTTTGCATTTAAATATCTGTCTGTATGTGTTGTTTTCTATACACGGTGTATTCGAAATGTCCATTATGCAGTTTTGTGACCAAAACATCTAAAAATGGTAGTTTGTTGTTTTCCTCTAACTCTAGAGTGAATTGTATTCTGGGGTGGATTGAATTTACGTGACTCAGAAATTTTTGGAGCTCTGCATGGCCATGTTGCCATATAATAAATATGTCATCCACATAACGAATCCATAATTTGGGCTTTAAACTTGCTTTCTTAAGAACTTCTTTCTAGAAGTATATCATAAATAAATTCGCGACTACTGCTGATAGCGAGGACCCCATGGGAGCACCATCCATTTGTTTATACATTTGTCCGTTGAATGAAAAATAAGTATTTTTAAGGCAGTGCTCCGAGAGTTGTGCTATATGTTCATATAGCAATCTTGTCCAATGCTTCGTCGATGGGAATACTGGGATATAACGATTTGACATTTAGGCTTGCTATGATATCGTCTTTTTCAAGAACGATGTCTCGTATTATTCGACTGAAATGCTCCGAGTTTTTTATAAATGAATCAGCTTTTTCTACAGCTGGTTGCATTTTAGAAAGGTATTTCTCCAGTTTTTGTAGCGGCGAATTAACAGCACTAACAATAGGTCTAATGGGCGCCCCTGGTTTGTGTATTTTTGGTAAACCATAGAGTTAAGGACATCTGCTCGACTTTTCGTCAGCAAAACTGTTCTTTTCAGAACGACAGTAGTGAACGGATGTACACCCGGAGTGAAAACACATTGTATTTTTCCATCTGTGAAGAACCAATAATTAACATATTTATATATATATATATATATATATATATATATATATATATATATATATATATATATATATATTAGTTGGCCGATTTTCATTAATGAGTATCCCGAGGGTGTTACCCATGTTTGCTTGTAAAAAATTAAAATGGCGGCAATTTTGTTTAAAACAAAAAATTAAATATTCTGGTAATTCATCATGACACATATATAAACAATTATTAAATTAAAGAGCTTATTAAAACGATATAAATTTATAAACATATGTTATTATAATATACAGGGTATCCTAAATATAAACAATTATTTATAAATCATCTCGTAGAACCCAAATGTTAAACGGATTTTAATAAGTGAAGGGTCAAAAGATTCATACTATTGTCAAATTTAATATGGTGGAACTCGAGAGCCAATTTGTACAAGGGTGTCCAAAATAAATAAACAGTCGGGTTTTTTTCATAGGTCGTATTGTTAAGTTTTAAATCTAAAAGCGCTAAGTGTTCGCTATAAATACTACCCTTAATTGCTTTTTACACATCTGTATCTTCTCGTATTTTTAACTTCCACTTACACATACGCCGTCTTTAAAGCGAACATACGGTGCAACTGTTTCTGATGAGTTCAACAACTTTCACGTGATACATCCGTCGACGTCACGAAACGTTCACGTGTCTTTCTCAATTTAGTTCTTATGCGTCTTTGAATCCGGCACCTTTGCAACCAACTTTTTTCTCATTCTCAGACGAGCCAGGCCGCGTCGTCAACAATACAATCATTCTTTAATGGTCTTTAAACTAATTGGTTGCATGATATTTAATTTATTTAAATTACTTAATAAGTCAACACTGATAAAACTATAAATTTGTATCCATCTCTACGTTAATTTTATGTAATGACATTGTTTTTCTGAAAAAATTATCCTTCTTGAGCTTAGCTTTACGGTATGGGTATGGATTAGGTTTACAATAATAAGTGCTGAATAATACAGATTTTGTTCAAAACGGTCCCGGACGTTATGAAGCATTTCTGATGTGATGGCCCTACATTCATGTGGCGTTTTATAAATCTTACTTTTTAAGTGTCCCCATAGAAAAAAATCTAAGAACGTTAAGTCAGGTGATCTTGCAGGACACTCTATTGCTCCTATCCGGCCGATTCATCTACCAGGATACGTCCAATTTAAATATTCACGAACAGCAAGGGTATACTGAGGAGGTGCATCATTTTGTTAAAATATCAACTCATTGGCATTGTAATTGTTATTATTTTCAAGCGTTTCTGTAAATGTAGGATCGATAACGTCTTCTAATAATTGCAGATACATTTTCCTATTTAGAGTTCCTGGGAAAAAAAGACCAGTTAAACAATCGCCATATATTCTAATCCAGACGTTTAATTTCTCAGGGATGTGGATTCTCGTCAGACCAATATCCACAATTGTGCCGATAACAATCCCATTTAGAAACAAGGAACACTTATCGGAAAAAAAAAATGTTAAACTCTAAATTCGTATTATTTATTATTCATTTACTTATAATCTCGCAAAATTCAAAACGTCTCTCAAAGTCATTTTCGTTTAATTGTTGTACAAGATGAATTATGTAGGGGTGAAATTTATATGTCTTTACGTACGAGATATGCCACACACTAAAGGTAGTTGCCTGGTGCTTACTGTAAGGTCCATATTGACGTGGCCCAAACAGTACGTCCCACTGCTTCATTTCCCACTATCACTCGATTTGGAGCGATTCGTTTTGGGTTTGCCATTGATCCTGTCTTCCTAAACTTTGCTACCAGTTCGATTATGTATTTTCGGTGAACATGTTTATCTGTATTCATTTGATTAAATATCTAAGCTGCAATATTAACATATCTACCATTTTCATAATAGAGTTCAAACAGCGATGCTCATTCTGCAGTAGAATAAACCATTTTAGATGAAAATAAAGTTATAAATAGTCACAGACAAAACCCTACGTGATACTAATTTAAATAAATGAAATGTCAGTACTCTTTAGCCTTCACTTCTAAGGAAGATAAACATCTGTAATACGCATAAATTTTGTACACAATACAACAGAATTCCACAGCAAAATTTTTTTTTAAGATTTAACTAGTTGCAAAAAGACTAGTACTAACTACTTTTTTGAGTGATAAATGTATTGAGAAATGTAAAAAACATTCCCTTATTTTTATGTTGGATCTGTTGAAAAGAGAATTTGATGATCATTAAAATAAGGTATCACATGAAGTTTAATCCTATTTAATTTAAGGGTTGAACCTCACCCCTGTGGGGGGCTAAAGTGACAGGGTTGAAAATATGCATAAAAGACTTCTTCGAGATAAATATCCACGGGTTTCAACATTTTTTTCATCGAGCAATAACAATGAGAAATAGTATTTTTTTTTCTATTCTTTCCTTATTTTCTCAAAAACGGCTGCATTAAATTTGAGAAACTAAGATGCGTTAAAAAGATAATTTAATCACCTTTAAAATAAGGTACCGGTCGACCCCTATTGCCATTTAAGATTTTGGGGTTGGGACTATGTATATATATATATATATATATATATATATATATATATATATATATATATATATATATATATATACCATCGTCACCAAAAATAACTGGGACAAAGATTACCCATTTTACTCTCCTGAACTATTATTCCAAGTTAACCTAGGATTGGAATGTCAGTCATTTTTGAAAGCAATATTTATCTTTGTTTGAAAGCAAATACCTAATTTGTTTACATTTTATATATCATGCCGAAGATAACGGATAATCAAAAGTCAATTTTTACTCGACTTCGGGATGGAAAAAAAATTAGAGAAATAGTAGCAGAAGTGCATGTAAGGAAAAACACCGTTTTGTTAGCCAACTAAAAAATCGCATCATATGGTAGTATCATTGAGAGACCAAAGTTGGAACGTCCAAAAGTTTCAACATTGAATCAAGACCATGAATTAGTGCAGTTCCTTAGAAACAATCTTTTTTAACGAGCAGTAAAGGCTAATGAAGAAATCAATTCCCAGGTTCTGTAAATACTGCAAGAAGAAGGATCCGCTTATCAAACCTTAGGAATCGTGCTGCTTCTAATAAAATATTCCTGTGTGATTGGATTACTTTTCATGAGAGATACTAAAGGTGGGTTTATACAGCAGGTGAAATAAAATAAAAATTAAATTAAATTGACGATTCGGAGGTGGTTTATACAGGACAACTGCTGCTGCCAAACATACTATTTGCCAGCTATTCAATTCAATACTGCACAAACTCATTGTCTTTAACCTAAAATTCATAATTTGACAGGAAAAATCATATATCAGTTCGAGAGCTAATATGATGCTGTCCCAGTTACATTTGATGACGATAGTACATCTAAAAATTAAATTACAAAAAGTCAGTAATAACTATAATAGCCTTGAATACCAAAATCCAACATGTGTTGCAAAAATAGTTGAAACGTGTTCAAAAATGGCGAGGATCGGAGTCAACAATATAGTATTTTTCTTACGTTTTAAATTAAAATAAACGGAATCATTAATAATACATACATCGAATACAATGCATATATAACGCAACGAGTTATGTAAGACCTCGTTTGGGCCTATTTTCACACACTCTGCGATGCGCTTTTCAAGACGTATATCACAAAAGGGCAGGAAATCCTTCTCAAAAACCTACACAATGCTGTTGGCAGTCCGTTCCCGCCATTAGTAATATCGTTTATAACGTGTGTTTGTGGGAACATTCATCATATTAAAAAAAAAAATAAATAAAAGACCTGTTTTCCATTTGGATGAAACAAGTGTCCACTGGCGAAAAGGATATGACTAAAAATATGTTACCACGTGAAAGATAACAGTACTGTACAGGTTGTCCGGATTTGGTTGCAAAAGCAGGGTATCTCGCTTATTTTTTTAAGATAGAACCTTGCGGTTTTCGTGAACCTGAGCTAATTTTTTGGAATGATAATTATAAAAATTAGGATTTTTGTTGTTGTTTATTAAAATAGACCCATACTATTATATATTTTTGAGAAGCTTTTAAAAGGACAAATCAATTTCTGGACAAATATACAGGGTGTCCCATTTAAAAAAACACAACTTTGGGTCATATCTAAAAAATAACAACTCAGATGAAAAATATGACTACGCCACTGGATCCAGCGTAAAAAACTGCATAAGCAACAATTTTTCCCTTTGCGTTAAGTTAAAGGATAACCGAGATACGAGGGGGTCCCAAAATGCAAAATTTTCTATTTCACCCTGTATCTCATAAACGAAGAAGGCTATGAAAATTTTGTTTACGGCTTCATGAGTTTCACAAAAAATTAGCTCAGGTTAATGAAAACCGCAAGGTTCTATCTTTAAAAATAAGAGAGATACCCTGCTTTTGCAACCAAATCCGGACACCCTGTACATATTATTAAATGACTATATGCTTCACTTTCCCTGATAAAAAGAGAGATTCATAACGAGTTAAGTTCTGGGTAAAACCAATTTACCGATTCTTTTTTTATAATTTATTTTATTTCATTTTTGTAAAAGTTTAACTCTTTTCAAGTTTTACAATTGTATGTAGCAAATCAGTTAGTTCATATGATTTTCAAAAAGTACAACCCATTAAGAAGGAACAAGTGGAATTTCATTTAAAAACACAGTGATGAAGAGGACGAAAAAGTAGACAAAAATGCCGAATTTTTGTCAATGATTCCGATTACTTATTTCTAAAAAAAATATGTAAAACATGTTTATATAAACTAGGGAAACCTAAAACGTTCCAAGATAATTTTGCAAGTCATTTTATTTTCTAAGAGCTTTATTATATTTATAATAAGCGTTTCTTATTGTGAGATGACAAATTTTCTGACAGATTATTTACGTGACTACTTGTATATTTTGAATAAGACTTTCGACTTCATAAATACGTTTTAAATAACCCGTGGTCATTTTTTAGAGGTTTTCAATTTTTAACGTTTTTAAATATATGAAATTTGGCCAACTATGAGGACCTTAAGTAAGAAACACGTGTCTATAGTTGGCCAAATTTCAATGTTCTTTATCGGTCGTCCCAAATAAAAATCTTATTCTGCTATATAATAGCCGCGTTAATCTTTTTACTATATATATATATATATATATATATATATATATATATATATATATATATATATATATATATATATATATATATATAAATATATATATATATATATATATATATATATATATATATATATATATATATATATATATATATATATATATATATATATATATATATATATATATATATATATATATATATATATATATATATATATATATATATATATATATATATATATATATATATATATATATATATATATATATATATATATATATATATATATATATATATATATATATATATATATATATATATATATATATATATATATATATATATATATATATATATATATATATATATATATAATATATATATATATATATATATATATATATATATATATATATATATATATATATATATATATATATATATATATATATATATATATATATATATATATATATATATATATATATATATATATATATATATATATATATATATATATATATATATATATATATATATATATATATATATATATATATATATATATATATATATATATATATATATATATGAATACCCCGACAATTTCTTTCAAATTGGTGAAACCATCGCGGAGGAATCGATGTACATACATAAAATAATACATAGGGCAAATTGATAACCTCTTCCTCCTTTTTTTCAGTCGTCTAAAAATGAGATCGAATACATAAGAAATAAAGACTGACATTCAATTTCTCAAAATGTATTTAATATACCTGCTATGGGACAACACTGAAAAACTTTAAATTTATCTTTTTATATCTACAAAAAAAGACATTTTTATACCTAGAAATTATTACAATTCGGCCCTCTCAACTATTTTTGTTTTTTATTGCCAAGCTCTTGTCTACACAATACGACCCAGATAGTTTTATTTCAGTCGTTTAGTCAGAACCATTTTTCGTGAAATTTTGCTGTAGTAATAAAAATAAAGAAGTCTAGGGATTTGGACATTATGCGTGATCACCCTGTACAATGGAAATCACCATAATTAGTTCATTTATTGTGTACCATAAAGATTGGGCATACATATTTTAAAATTCAGTTGTTAGTCAATTTTAATTATTTTTTATACATGCGCTGCTATATAAAGCGAGGAGGCGGCAATGGATTCCGCGAATTCGGATATTTATATCCGCATAACAACATTACAAATATAACAGCTGATTTGGCGAAAACGGCGTCAAGTTGGCGCCGACCGACGCCATTCCACGGAGAGGCCAAGGTCAGTCATGTTGCCTACGATTAGGTTCGGTTGAGGTATAATACAGTACAGTACAACACTCGTTCGTTATTACGTGAGCGTATTTGAGATCAGCGGCGCTTTTTGCTTTACAACGTATGGCTAAAATAGTATATTAAATCACCAGTTTCATAAGACATGATTTTATAGCACGAGCCCTTGGTTAGGTTAGGCGAGTCAGATTAAATGTTTTAATGAAACGACTATTTTATACTGTGTTTTCTGTTTTGTGCAGTATATTTAAAAAAAAGCATAATCATTTTAAAAAAATATTTACTGTTGAACATTTACAGGTTGGTGTCAATGCATGCCTAAAGTGACAATTACAGTGGCTGCTCGTGAGTTAGAAAGTGACTGTGCTGCAGGCTGCAATTTTTGTCGAAAATAACATATAATATTATAATTTTACTAATTTATATAACTCGTCTGTCGGCGTTATTGATTCAGTATACAATATGCTTCGTAATATTCAAACAAAGTCAACATAAATAAAAAAAAAACACTGTTTTTTTTTTAATATCGTTTTAAAACCAAATCAGGAATAGACCGAATAAGTTTCTGTACAAATGACATAGATGCTAAGGTATTAAGCCAATCCTGGCACAATGGCACTCTTTAGAAATGTCTTTCTTCGTTTTAGAATAGAAACATTTCTGTCCGTTTCTACAGTCGTCATCATCGCCTTTGCCATCAGCTCCATTATATCATGCATTTCTTATTCCTAATAAAGGTTATATATTTTTATATATTTTTAAATACCTACTGATTTCTGCAGAACTATTATTCGTTTTTGAAGCTCATTAAAAAGCATGTCTACATAAGGCATTGACTTATGAAACAGTGCTATGCTATGCCTTTCTTCCTGATTGCTGTCTGGAGAGGCTCCCAGTTCAGGTCCCTCTGGATCTGGGCGTTTCTTACGTACCAAGGTGCGTCTACCGCAGTCCTTATGTACTTATTTTCTGTAGCTGCCAGTTGGTTTATGTAGGTGGGCGCCGCATACGCCCACGCTACTGCACCATATGTCAACTGTGATCTTACAATCATTTTTATCATGGTCAGCTTTGTACGAAGAGCCATGGGGCTTCTTCGGTTCAAGATAGCCTAGCCATAGCCCTGTTTGTCTTTGCTCTTGTTGCCTCTATATGGGGTTTCCATGTTAACCCCTTATCCATTATCAGCCCTAGATATTTTATCGAGTTAGTCCATGGGATGTCATCTCCGTCAATGCTTATAGCCTCTGGGGGTATCATCCTCCTCTTTTGGAAGAGGATGGCCTGGTTTCTTGTGCATTTATTTTGATCTTCCAAGTGATACACCAGTCACTTATCAGATCCATTTCTTCCTGTAGTCTCCTACAAATGATACCTGCATTTCTATGCTTTGCCGCTATAGCACAGTCGTCGGCTTATAGGGCTATAGAAGTGTTGTGTGTCTTGGGGATGTCATGTGTATACACGTTATATAAGTGCGGTCCTAACACAGATCCCTGAGACACTCCTGCTTCTAGTCTTCTAGGTATCGATTTGGAGAGTTTGACTCTGACGCTTGCCGATCTATCATCCAGATAGTGGGCAATCAGTTTGCATGTCTTTGTTGCAAAACCTGCATTTTGTACACAAGTTCTTTGTGCCATACTCTGTCAAAAGCTCTGGCTACGTCTAGGAAGACCGTCCCAGTAGCTTCTTTCAAGTTGAAACCACTGGTGACAGTTTCAACTATTCTCAGAGCCTGCAATTCTGTTGAGTGGCCGCTTCTGACGCCGAATTGCTCCTTGGGGATTATATCTAGGGCGTCTGTTTCATCTTTGAGCCTGATGTTCAGGACTCTTTCGACGATTTTACTGAGTGCGGGCAGCAGACTTATCGGTCGGTACTTCTGTGGAAAAGTTAGGTCTTTCCCTGGTTTACCAATCATGCCATTGTATGAGCCGCGAGGAAAACGTCACTTGGCTGCTTGACGCAGTATCGGTGGAAAGACGAATTTACGAGGAAACGCGGATAATATATTATGTAGTGCCTGTGGTATCTTGTAAGCACTTTGCCGGAGTTAATGCCCACTTTGTAGTGAACAAAAAGTAGTGTCGAAAAAGACGTCTTTATGATAGCAAAATAGAAAAACCGAAATTGGAAGATTCTGTAAACCTGACTGATGTAGATGGAGCTTCGAGCTACCTTGCTAACCACAAAAAAATCATCTTATGTGGAAGAACTTGCTGAACATTTTTGGCAGTACATCAAACTCCAAAAACTTCCACAATTTTAATAGCACGACTGACGAAGACCGAAGTACTTTACAAAATATTAGAGATCCATTTTATGGTTCTAAGTCTGCAAATATTTTTGGGCTCGGTCCGTATACATATTGAATGTAAAAAGACTAAGTTTGGGAAAATGAAAATAATTTTTAAAATATTTTGGTATGATACATTTCCATGGCTTTTTCAATTTGGGTGAAGTTTTTTATTTTGTTCTTATCAACCAGGATTTATTCATCGAGACTGTAGGAAAAAGTGTTAATCACTGGAAAAAAGCTTTATTGTTTCAATACTAGCGGTTAAAATTTGCACCTGAATAAAAAAAATAAATTAGAACACCGATATCCAAGGTCAAGCGTACGATGATGCGTCAAAAATGAGTGGTCAATTGCTAAGTTTACTCATAGCTAAATTTGTGTGAGAAAGTAAAATACCTGTGATGCCTTAAAGGTTTCAAGAAATATATATAATTGAGGCGCCGGTAAAAGCTTTACGAACTTTTTCAAACGATTTTATCTCAATTGCTTCCTGACACAAATATAAAAACTTTAAAAAGTTTCACAGTTAGTGTTTCTAAAGAAGTATACCATTACAAATTATCCAAAATTCGATTCTGACCACCCCAGATAGTTTACGAAATGACTGTACATATATCTACATTTATATATTATAACATTTCTAAAAAAAGTAAATGTTTCAAATCATTGAGATTGAAAACTGTGGTTTTGATATTCACCAATTCAAAGCTTGAATATATATGGTTAAATAAATATACAGGGTCTGTTCAATTTTAGTTATTAACAGATGATTTTTTTATTATCGTTTTTAACAAAAAAAAGGTAATCTTTATAAAAAGTTTTGCTTATTTTAAAAATGAAATTGATATAAAAAATATTGTACAAGGTACGAAACAACTACATAAATAAAAGTTTCTGAAGAAAAAAAACTGATATTCAATTTTTTAAGACAGCTATATTAATTATTCTGAAAATACAAGGCAAAAGACCTTTTAAAATAACTTTTTAACTCATAATTTTACGTTTTTTAATCGTAATCTCATAAATTTTGATTTCACAGTTTTTTTTTGTTTTGCCAACTTGCGTATACGTATTTTTTGCGCACCTTGTATATTGTATGTGATTTTTTTTATCGCCAAACCATTCTTTTTCATAACTAATTTCTTTTCTGTAGAACAACTTTTTTTGTTAAAATCTATATATTATATTGAATATGTCAATGCTTCGTTTCCTGCAAAGTATATCCCTATATTGTAGTTTTTCTAAAAAAGCTACAAAAAACAAAGCTACGAAAAACTACGAACAGCACAACGAACAATGGAAAGACCAACAGGTGCATTCAATGGCGCCCGCGATTAACAAAACGTACCGCGGGCAGACCTCAGAAAAGATAGCTGGATGATGTGAAGTCAATAGCGGGAAGAGGTCTTTTTGAGGAGGGGAGGGGTTTGGGAGTTAAAACCACACCCAGAGCCACTATTATTTAAGCTTAAATAGTACAGCTAGTTATATAAATGGTAGAGCCAGTGACAGTTACATAAAAATATTCAAGTAAAGATTTTTTTTGGTTGTTAAAATTTTATCCTCTCACCCCCCCCTAGAAGCAAAGTTTATATACGCCACTGGAGACTGGTATCAAATAGCACAAGATAGGGCAAGGTGGAAAACATTGGGAGAGGCCTATGTCAAACAGTGAATAATGAATGGCTGAGAAGAAGATCCATATATCACATTTTATTTTTGCGCAAATTTTGAAGTCCATTCGATATATTACATTTTGTGACGCCGGCATTTTGTCCCGCTATATTGGATTTGTACCAAAATGTAACCATTTCATCCCCTTATGACCCTTGATTTGTCACAAGTCAACCAGTCATCAATGACGAAACCCCAAAACGCAAAGATCAGTAAAAATCTCGGAGGGTGATTTTTTTCACTTTAAAAATACTTTCCTATTACGAGGGAAGTAAAAATTAGCATGCTTCCTAATTTTCCTGTAGTTCGGCCTAAAAATAGCTCTGCTGTCTGGACTAATAACATTATATTATTTTATGATTTACTGCCGCAGTTTATTGACATGGGATTAGATTTTGTTTACCAAAAATCCCACTACCGCTAATGCACTGTACTATTTATTGTTTGGCTTCTATGTATTAGTCCCCATTAGGCGGCATATCTGGGCACAAAGTATGTATGTTTTAGTGTTTACGACGAAAAATGCGATATCCATTATGTTTGGAAGAACGTAATTGTCACTACAAACATTATAATGTATAGTTTTATATATATATATATATATATATATATATATATATATATATATATATATTTTTTTTTTTTTTTGTTTTCATTCCGGGTGTACATCCGTTCACTACTGTCGTTCTGAAAATAACAGTTTCGTATGGCAACATGGTCATGCAGAGCTCGAAAAATTTCTGACTCACGTAAATTCAATTCAATTCAATTCAATACAATTTACTCTAGAGTTAGAGGAAAACAACAAAATACCATTTTTAGATTTTTTGGTCACAAAACTGCTTAACGGTCATTTCGAATACACCGTATACAGAAAACCAACACATACAGACAGATATTTAAATGCAAAATCACATCATCACCCAACACAAATTCAAGCTGGGGCAAATACCCTAATCTCCAGATCCGTGCGATTAACTGAAACACAGACAAAAGACAAAACGAACTAAAGGTAATGTTTAGTGCTTTAAAGAAAAATGGCTACACAAATCGCTCCATAGAGAAAGCTATTAATGCACAGGTTTCCCGAACAACATATATATATATATATATATATATATATATATATATATATATATATATATATATTTATTTATATATATATATATATATATATATATATATATATATATATATTACTTTATATATACATTTTATTTTTCCTTCGAAAATCTTCTATTTAGCAAGATTCAAGGCGGCAAAGTTTTTTCTTTTTTAATTTTTATTACTCATTTTTGCAGATAATTGCATGAAAGTTGAGACCCATATTACTGTACCTATAAAACAGTATGATTGACATTTGGAACAATCTACGGGGTGATATTTATTTTGGGATCACTGCTGTTTTTAGCGCCCGAAGGTTTTTTTATGTGACGGCATTAATCCAAGCTAGTAGGTTCATGAAATGTCCCGCCTCATTTAGAAAAGTTTTTGTCTTTTGCACTTTTTCGATATTCCACATCCTTTGGAAGCTGTTTAACAAAATATCTATTCGTCCGTGATCCAAAAAACGTCCCTAAATGCTAAAATGGCTGTGTAAAGGGTGACCCGGGAATCTTTTTAAATGGAAATATCTATCTCGGTTATTTTTGGAATTAGAAAAAAATATTCCAAACAAAAGTTTTTTGATTCGATCTGCTTTTTCATATGCTTATATTTTAATGTATACAAGGTGTCTCAAAAAAGGAAGACAAGTACCAACTTTGTTTTTTTAAATATAATATACCATGTATCGAAAATTAATCGTTTTCTATATATGAAAGGTTTTAGAATTACGAAATACTACGATTTTTCGAATATAATTGCTTACTTATTTAGATACCTACTGCTACCTGGAGATAAAGCTTTGACATTGACGTTTGAAGTCTGATTTACTGCTTTAAAGAGTCATTTGAATGACCCTGTAGAGGTGCGGAAGTAATGAAACAAGAAAGTCTGTCTGAATAGCGTGTATTGCATATTTTTGTTTAAAGAAAAATAAATACATCATAGTTTGTGATATTCCTCCTTTTTTTGAAAACTTATTGGTTGCAATAATTCCAATGTTACGATTAATTGCTAATTTATCCTCTTAACATATTTTTAAACTTATTAATACTTTCCAGAAATGTTTCTTAATTTTGTAAGATTATAAATATTTTTCATACTTATATTTAATTATGTTATACACTCAAGTAGCTACAATGTCATTTCGAAAGGGTCCAAACATGTCAGGGCCAAAAAAAAATATTTTTGAATTACTTGATAATTACCCAAAAAAGTTTGAACATCATCATAGCCTTTGAGTAGTTATATTTATTTTTATTCCCATGCCAATTTGGCAACCCCACTGGTCTCGTTTTTACTCTGTTTTAAAAACGAACCAATCGTCAGTACTCTGACTGTTCCATCGTGCCTTTGTAGACAGTGTGCTTTTGGTGCTCATCAGCGTTTGTTTTTTTATGTTTTGTTGTATGTATAGTTTTAAATTACATTGATTGATGGATCATGTATCTGTTTTACAGACGAGTAAGTGAAAACCAATCTTTTTTCTAGCCATCTGTTTTAGCATTTTTCCACTATTTTTAAAAATGAAGGGTTTGATTACGCGTTGTACAGGGTGTTCCAGCGAGGACTGAACAGGGACCTATTTTCGACCTTCCTTGTATTTTGGAAAAATTCAAAATAGCCAATCGATGTATTTTTTCTTGTAGAATCCAAAAATGTCATCGAAAAAATATTTGAACCAGAAACAAAAGAGTTACGCTATGCATCAGGTGTTTTTTAAATGGAATGTATCGTTTTTTATACGATTTTTGGAAAGAGTGATTTTTTTTATGTCCGTTCTGATTAAAAGATTTGATTTTGCGATAGCTGTTTATATTACATTTTAATGTTTTACAAACTAAAATTTTAGCTTCACCTGTTTAAAATATACGATAGGTTGGTATAGGTGATCAAGGTAAAATGACGTTTGAATGCTTTGTCAATAAAAATTGACATTATTTTAATTATTGTCGAAGTCTTCACCTAAAAAATATATATTTGACTCTGATCGAAATGAAATACTCTTTGAACGTGAGACTACAGATTGTTATGCTATTTTACAAGTGCCAAGAAAATGCAAGAGAAGCAAGAAGAAGATTTATTGCAAATTTTCATAGAAATATATCCATCAATACAATTCTAAAGATAAAAAACCTATTTGAGGAAAATAAAACTTTACATGATAGAAAAAGAAATTCAATAAAAAATAATTATTAAATAATAAAATAAAACTACTAATAACATAAGTTTTCAATGTGACCGCCCCGTTTTTCTCGAAACAACATCGATAACCCCTTTGTAGCCTTTCTAAACTTGCTGTTACAATATGATTTTCCTGGTTAAGGCGGTTTATTTCATCGACAATTTTTCCCATGATCTCTTGAATATTTTCGTTTCGTTGTCTGTATATGACGTTCTTCAAATGGCCCCAAAGAAATGTATCCAAAACTGAGAGGTCGGGGCTATTGGGCGGCCAAGCATATGTTCATACCACATCATGCACGGCATGAGGTGGCGCCCCATCATGTTGCCAAATTAAATTCTGATATTCTTCCAAAAAATTTTCAATTTCGTTTTCTAAAAACTCATAATATCTGTGCCCATTTAAAGTCCCGTTAAAAAATATCGGTCCCAAAATTTTATTGTTTTTTATCCCACACCAAACATGAATAGAATTCCTCCCTTGAAATTTAATAGTCTGGAACTTTTTTGGATTTTCAACGGCCCAGTGGTGACTATTATGTCTGTTGAATACTCCCGATGTTGTGAAAGTAGTTTCGTCGGTCCACACAATATTTTTGAATAAATCAGGGTCTTCGTTTTCTTGCCGAATTACCATTTGAGAAACAAATTGGAAGCGAAGTTCTTTTTGTGCCGGTGTTAGGTGCTGAAGTGGAAGGATACGAAAAGGCCTAAATTTATAAATTTTTAGAGTCCTGTGAACAGTCCCTCGGGTAACTCTTCTGCGCCTTACACCGCCACCGTACTGAACTTCCCGAACTGCATCCGAAATAGATTTGGTTGGATTAACTGGCCTGGTCTCGATTTCTTCTTCTTTGTATATTTCTTTTTCTATCATGTAAAGTTTTATTTTCCTCAAATAGGTTTTTTATCCTTAGAATTGTATTGATGGATATATTTCTATGAAAATTTGCAATAAATCTTCTTCTTGCTTCTCTTGCATTTTCTTGGAACTTGTAAAATAGCATAACAATCTGTAGTCTCTCGTCCAAAGAGTATTTCATTTCGATCAGAGTCAAATATATATTTTTTAGGTGAAGACTTCGACAATAATTAAAATAATGTCAATTTTTATTGACAAGGCATTCAAACGTATTTTACCTTGATCACCTATACCAACCTATCGTATATTTTAAACAGGTGAAGCTAAAATTTTAGTTTGTAAAACATTAAAATGTAATATAAACAGCTATCGCAAAATCAAATCTTTTAATCAGAACGGACATAAAAAAAATCACTCTTTCCAAAAATCGTATAAAAAACGATATATTCCATTTAAAAAACACCTGATGCATAGCGTAACTCTTTTGTTTCTAGTTCAAATATTTTTTCGATGATATTTTTGGATTCTACTAGAAAAAATACATCGATTGGCTATTTTGAATTTTTCCAGGAAGGCCGAAAATAGGTCCCTGTTCAGTCCTCGCTGGAACACCCTGTATTTATTTAAGGTCATTTTCATGAGATACAAAAGTTTGGGTAATTAGAAGCAGTCGCGACCCGAAAAAATGATCACCCGGTAGATTGTTCCAAATGTCAGTAATACTATTTTATAGGTACTACAAAAATTACTGTGTTCCAATGTTTATTCAGTGATTAAAAAACTACAATAAACTGCAATTTAAAAAAAAACGACAACTCTATCTTGAAAAATTAGCGTTTTTGACGAATTTTTATACTTAAAATTAGTCAAGGAATTAATTACATCCTGATTTATCAGCTTGCAATTATGAAACATTCTGTATATAATGTTAAGGGACTATCTAATTAAATGTACACGTTCCAGAATGACAAGGTTCATCATTAGCATGAACTTGCATGTATGCATGTCCGGATTAAGGGTGGGGCTATAGCTTCAGGCCCCGTGCGTCGAGAGCAGGAGCTCCAGCACAAAGCTGACGCGAGGTTTTGCGAGGATTTACTATTGAATTGTCCTAGGGTTCACATGCGACGGTAGCCCCGGAAAGCATTGGCTAGAGGAGGAATAGTTGCTTATGAACAACGTACAAGACCCAGGAACTTTTTTCTGGCCGTCAGTTATTTCTAAGGGCGGCCGCGGAAAACCGTGCCTCAGAGACCCCTAAATACATAAAACCCCCGCACATGGGACAAGATTAGACTTCCCATTTGGTAATCAAAAATCAAGCCAAGAAAAACTTTCAAAAACAAAATTTATGAAAGACTAGCTGGCCAGGCAGACCTTTTTCTGTCTATTCCGTTAGATAGCGCGATGAGTTTCCAGTAGAATTATAAGAATACTAGGCGCATTCACCATATCGTCCAGAAATGTGATTGAAGAAAATGATATTGGTTTTATAGAAAAAATACTCAATAAAAGAATACAAATATAGTGTTGAAAGGTTTCATCAAAAAATTATGTAAATTTATGCAGTACAACTCTCTCATAAACTTGCCTAAAAATCTGGCTTAGGGCCAGTATTTTCATCCCCAAATAATTTTATTCTTCGAATATTTACTCTGGAAACCATTGTAACTATGGAAAATATCCACCGAATAAAATTATACTGAGATGAAAATACCAGCCCTAAGTGTTCAAAATATATATATATATTTGAGTTTTCGAAACAATTGAACAATTGAAAATCTTACCTTGAAACAAGAAGAAAAAATATTGTTTTTCGGGGGCGAGATGAAAAACTAAATAAAACTGTTTGTTAGTTTGTATATTTAAGATTTTTAATATTTTACACCAGGAGTTATGTTCAGGTTTACTCTTGCCATTTTTATTGAAATATTTTGTCATATAACCCCATAACACTAAAATTAAGCTGTTTGCTTTCAACCACATTTTCCAAGCCAACCCATTTTTTTTTAAACTGAAAACTGTTAATTCATCTTAAAATCTTATAAGGAAATCCTTTAAAAGACTATTTAGCAAAACATTTTTAATTAAAAGAATGCATTCCTATTTGAATATTTTACTATTTAACTCAAAATACATAAATAAAAAATTTCCTACCCATGAAAGAATATTTTTAACTTTTTTTTACACCATATATATATATATATATATATATATATATATATATATATATATATATATATATATATATATATATATATATATAGGACTGATATTAAATAATATAATAAAGAAAAATTTATTATTATTTAGATATCTAGCATTAAATATAAAAAAAATTAAAACAGGAATACATTTTACACTAAAGGTAAAATTTTGAAACTTTATCTGAACTCTGATTAATTTAAAGGATAGGACAATTTTTAAACAGAATCGGGATTTCATGTTTTCAGGTCAACAACAATAAAACACCCCACTTCTCGCCATGAAACTGCTCAACATTTTATCATATTAAACAGCCCCGGTTCAATAAAAATTCCTTATATTCTCCGAATTTTCTATAACCCGTGGCAACACCGTTCAAGCTCAGGAGTGGCCGACAGACTGAATCCCCCCGTTCTTCGCCGCGGCCGCCTTAGCTTTTTCCTTGGACGCGAACGCGCGCCTACCTCGGTTGCAGATTCCGCCGCAGTCGGCGTGGGGTGGCAGCACCGGTCAAGGGGTCTTTCGTTGCCTAGGTTACTACGTTCTATTTATAGAAATAATTTTTTAAACAGCAGGGCCGCGCGACTGAATCGCCTCCGACCGGTTTTTTGCACGGCCTGCTATTCAGATTGTTACGTTAGGTGACAAGGAAAGATATAGTAGTAACGTAGGTTACTACTCTCTACGACGGAACTCGGCTGAGTTGTGGCAGCTAGAGATGGCCATTTAACATAACGTATCGACATTGCGGCCATCAAAACAATCGGTCTTTTAAAGCCGTCACCTCGGGTCTGGTGTATTTGGCAATTAATTGTGGTTTGCGGTGATTCTTGAGAATAGGTAGAGGAAAATAGATCACATGCAAAAGATCACATTAAACCTTTAATAAAGCAAACGTATGCATTTTAAATTAAATTTGCAATAAAAGTTGCAATTTTTTAGCAAAATAAATATCTCGTCAATATAAAATTCAGTCGAGGCCACGTTTGTTTTGGCCACCGTTGCTGGTGTAAACACACAATTCAGTAAGTTCAGTGCTGCTGCGCATTAGACGACTAGCGTTTACGATGGCGGTAAAATGCACTCGCTGTTGCGGCCACCAGAATGCTGGCCTCCCACTTGCTACGATTATTTTTTAGTTTTACTGCGATTGTCGTGGGCGTTGTAGCGTAATTTTCACAATCGTTATGGAATTACCGGCCACTAGTAGCAGTGATTTTTGTGATATTGTCGTTTCTTTATTGGAAAAACCGCTGAATGATCGAAGTGACGCTGACCGCAGAAACATTCTGTTGGGCGACAGACCCGTTCCGAAAGTGTGCATGGATCACAAAGATGGGCAAAAAATGCGGACTTTTAAGTTTTCGTGGTACGATGTGTACAAGTGGTTGTGTGGCAGCATAACTAGAAATAAATTATTTTGTTGGCCGTGCTTGCTGTGTCCCAATAACACCAGCATTTGGAACTGCGAGGGTTACAGCGATTTGAAAAACATGTCGAGGTCTTTAAAAAAACACGCCGGGTGCAAACATCATTTGACTAGTTATCTCCATTTCAAAACATCGCAAAAACAAGCGCGTTCATTGAGTAATTTGTTAAGCGAACATACAGAAATGTCGAAAGTTAAATATAATGAGGAAGTTAAAATGAATAGGGTGATAATAAGGAAATTAATTGACTTAATATGCACGTTAGTAAAACAAGAACTTTTTCTTGATGGACCCAACGAATCGACTCGGAATTTTAAAGCAATTTGGGAATTGATAATTATTAACGATCCGCTTTTAAAAATCCACTGGCAAGAGAAAAAATATTTTCGAGGGGTTTGTAAAATCATTCCAAACGAGATTATTGAATGCATAGAAAAGGAAATTAGCACCTTTGTCGAGGGTGAAATAAATAACTCACCATTTTTTGCCTTCATGGTAGATGAAATAACAGATATTACAGAAAAAGCGCAGTGCTCAATAGTGATAAGGCTAGTTGACAAGAAAGGTATAGTTCAAGAATATTTTATGGGTTTTTTTGATTTAGAAGGAGACAGGAGTGCTGTGGCGTTGCGCAACTTGTTATTCAGTGTACTTGATAAATTTGACTGTAAAAACAAGTTAATTGCCCAAACGTATGATGGTGCTAGTGTTGCAACTGAGCAACTTAAGGGTCTCCAAGAATTGGTTAGGGAATTTGCACCACAAGCACTGTTTACCCATTGTTTTGCCAACCGGCTTAACTTAGTTTTGCAGCAAAGTTGCTCTAGCATTACCAACGTAAAAGTATTCTTTTCCGCTCTACAAGGAATTGTGTCCTTTTTCCATCAGTCCGAAAATCGTTCTAATTTTTTAAACAAAGCGATCGGAAAGGGCATATCCACAAACAGCCAAACTGAATGGGATTTCAGCGCAAATATAATTGGCTTTGTTTTACAAGACAGAAAAAAATTAATACAAGTTTTTCAACAAATCGTGGACTGTCCTGAATCTAACGCAAGTTCGGTGAGGCAAGCAGAATGGTATAAACGAGAATTGCAAGAACTGGAATATATCTTTTTATTGGGCGTTTTTAAAGACATATTTCATGAAACAGAGATTTTATACAATGAACTACGAGAGAAATCTAATGATGTTAAGTTTTGTCACGATTCTGTGTGTAGGTGCCTTACAGTCTTAAGGGGCTGGAGAAACGATGAAAAAGTTTCAAAATATATTAGTGATGCTATCTCTACCACAAAATCCGAACTTAGCGAAATAAAAGAAACTAATTTTAAATTCAGAAGAATATTTTTCGAAATTCTGGACACTATTATCATTCAATTAGAGGATCGTTTTACTGATTATGACATATTTAAATTTCTACAATTGGGTGATGGGAAAAGATTCGCGGAATATGACGAATCGTTTCCTCAAAGTTCACTGGACTCTTTGATTAACACTTACGGAACTATTTTTGATGCGGGCGCCTTAAAATGCGAACTAGAAACGATATTTTCTCCAGCTCATAAAGATGATTTTCACGATAAGAATCTGATAGATTTAATTAAGACAATGAATGATGAGGAAACTTGTGAAATTCTTCCCCAGTCCTACAAATTATTTTGCTTGCTTTGTACGTTTCTGGCAACCAGTGTTTCGACGTGTCAGTCTTACCTAGAACGGATAAAAAAGGCACTGCAAAACACCATGGCACAAAACCAACGCTCTTCATTGTCAGTGTTGTCGATACAAAAAGATGTTCTATGTAAATTAATGGACACAGATGATGCGTTTTACGATAGGGTCATTGACAGATTTGCGCAAGCCAAGAAGAGAAAAATAAACTTGGTTTACAAGTAATTTATGTAAGTACATCTTATGTCTTTTGCTCTTTTACTGTAATGTAGTATATTTGGTCTATATTGTCTAAATTTTTAATAATTATATGTTTTTTTTATATAAATACTCTTATAAAATTCATAATTTAACCATCAAAAATTGCTACCTGAAAATATTTCAACATACAAAAGCATATCATAAGACCGGGTGGGAGCAAGCAAATCAGTATTATAACTCTTATGGGAACAAAAAGCAGTGCCTTTATACAATTACAACAAAGATGTGAAAAAATAGTATGCATACAACAAAACAAAAACAAGAATCGTATTATTGGTTAAAAGCACAAGTGATCTGATTACTATTGTCTTCGTTTCTCACACTATTATGTACTTAAATAAATTATAAAAAAAATGTTAGAAGTAGTAAACCTGAAATACGGAATCTTAATTGTGTTAAATAAACATCGAGATATAGATATGGGTATTCATAGAAATTAATTGAACTGAATATACGTTTTTAAAGTATTATTCGTTTGAGAACTCTTTGATATATACAGGGTGTCCCCTTTTGGGTACTTTTGCGGGGTATCTCCGTTATTTTTATAGATGGAAAGTTGAGGTTTTCGCGACAGTGTACTACTTTTTCGTAAAACTAAAGATGCTGTTAAGAAAATTTTCATAGCCCTTTTAGTTTTTAAGACACAGGGCTAAATTGAAAATGTTGCATTTTCAGGCACCCCTCGTATCTCAACTATCAGATAACTTATCGAAAATGTGAAAACCGTTTCTTATATAACTTTTCCCGTAGAACTCAATTCCGAATGGGTGTACAGGGTCAGGTCAAAAAGTTATCGGACCCTATTTTATTTTTTCAATAAAACATCCTGTATATTTATAGACTATAAAATTACCTTTTCAAAAATATATAATAGGATGCACTTTTTCTCGGAAACACCTAAAACAATTTTCTGGAATTAAATGCATAATTTAATAATAGGCTATGGCTATTGTTTATGTCAAATATTTGTCATCGGTTTTTGGATCGACTTGGTTTATAAAGCAGTTTATAAACGTTCTTTTATTATTTTTATTTAATTGATATTTATTAATTTCTTCGAATAATGGCAGCTTATGAAAAATATGATATGCTGGCATGTTTTATACAGAGTAATGAAAATACTGAAGAAACCTCGGAATTATTTTTCCAGAGGTAAGTAAGCTATTATGGCTATGAAAATCTGTATTATCATTATAAGTTTTGCTTGTTAGATATCCAGAAGAAGGCAACCGTTTTTTCAGATATTTGCTAGTTTTAAAGCAAATTTAGTTGAGAAGTGCTGCAATTTTTAATCGTCATAATACCAGGAACTCGCATAATGAAAATCAGCATTCAATGTTTGAAAGGGCACAACAAGAACGCTTTTGGAGTTGGGGTGGCATGTTTTGTTTTGGGCAGACATACAGGATTTTTGAAGGAGGTCTTACAGCAGGTAGATATCTAGAAATCCTTGAGGAAGTTATTCTAGAACTGCTCGAAAATATTCCATTAGGCCAATATAATGCTCTTTACCTACAGCAAGATGGTGCCCCAAATCACAACTCTAGGCTCCTAAGGGAATTTCTTGATAATAACTTTCCTTAAAGATGGATAGGTACCAACGGACCTGTTAGATGGCCTCCACGATTTCCAGATCTCTCAATTTTAGATTTTTTTATGCGACTACACTTAGCCGCAAAAATAACGCACAACCAAAAATTATACTCAATTTCAAAGTTGATTTTCTCGTGAACCAGTAAACCGATTTCGATAATTTTTTTTTGAACTGTAGCTTTTTTCTTTAGTAATTGCACTATGATAAAAAAAATTTATTCAGATTTCAGTTTTTGGCTTATACAGGGTGAAAAACGAGAATAGTTTTTTTAGGTCAAATTTGAAACACCCTGTAGGGAGCGTTAGCAAAAACAACGGTTGCATATTAAAACCATAATGTAGCCTCATGTTTTCTGAATATTTTGTTTTTTTGCTGACTCTGATATCTGTAATATCAAAGAAAATACAGAGTTTTATTCCAGAACATGTTTTTATTCAATAAATCACAGTTTTATTGGATACTTCTTACGTTTACCAAAAAAAGCGCTTAGTAGGCTATGATAAATCAACAGTGTCAGCAAATGTCAGTTTTGACAATTCCTTTATTTATGTACCTATCGTCTCAAGCTGAATAATTTAAGTTCATTCTTTAAGTTCTTTCGTGAAAATGGAACGGGTTAGCAGGAATATGACTCGTGATGAATGTGTTCAGGCAGTGACGTTACATAACGAAGGAGTAAGCTACAATGCTATTGGTTTGAGATTAGGATTTTCGTATACAACAATTTCTCGTGTTGTCCAACGCTTCAGAGAAACCAATGTTGACTAGGGCAACATACGTCCACGACCAGGCAGACCTCGAGTAACTACAGTTGTTCAAGATCGCTATATTAGACTGCGTGCTTTAAGAGAACGTTTTACCACGTCAAGGAAACTTTTGATGCAACTCAGTGCAGTTCACAATATTCAACCAAGCATTGATACTGTTATCTTTCTGAACACAATTTACATGTCAGAGTTCCAGCGACAGGCCCTGCATTAAATGCAAACCACCGCAGAGCTAGACTGCAATTCGCCAGGGAACATGTAATGTGGACTATTGAGGATTGGGAACACGTCTATTTACAGACGAAGTCTATATAGCTCCGATCGACGTTTAAGAGTTATCCGCCGGCCAGGTGAGCGTTATACCCAGTGTAACGTACGTGAAACAACTTTATTTAATGGAGGCTCTGTGATGGTTTGGGGAGGAATTTCCTTAATATATCGTACCTTTACGTGGGGGCTCTTTAAATAGTGAAAGGTATATTAATGACATTTTGTCTGAGCACGTTGTCCCTTTCGCACCGTACATTGGTAATAATTTTTTACTAATGCACGACAACGCAAGGCCTTAGCGCGCAATCAATGAATATTTACATGAAGTAAATATTCGAACTCTAAATTGGCCACCGCACAGTCCCGACCTGAATCCTATCGAGCATTTATGGGATATTATTGGTGTGTCCTGCCACCCTGCAAGATGTCGAAAGGATGGTTACCGATATTTGGAATGAACTTGACCAAAATCAAATATCCAATTTAATATCGAGTATGCCGAGGCGATGTGAAGCTGTCATTAGAAAAAGAGGTGGAAACACGCGCTACTAGTGCACGTTTTTTTTTTTGCTTTTTATTGTTAATTATTTTAAATTTTATTGTTAGTTTAATGTTGTTAAATTGTTATCTTGATAAAAAAACATGTTCTGGAATAAAACTCTGTATTTTCTTTGATATTACAGATATCACAGTCAGCAAAAAAACAAAATATTCAGAAAACATGGGGCTACATTATGGTTTTAATACGCAACCGTTGTTTTTGCTAACGCTCCCTACAGGGTGTTTCAAATTTGACCTAAAAAAACTTCTCGTTTTTCACCCTGTATAAGCCAAAAACTGAAATCTGAATAAATTTTTTTTATCATAGTGCAATTACTAAAGAAAAAAGCTACAGTTCAAAAAAAAAATTATCGAAATCGGTTTACTGGTTCACGAGAAAATCAACTTTGAAATTGAGTATAATTTTTGGTTGTGCGTTATTTTTGCGGCTAAGTGTATATATTATAAATAAAGTATATAAAACACGATATGACGGCATAACAGAAGTTCGAGAGGCAATTCATTTAGCCTTTCGAAATCTGCGAATGAAACCAATGGTTCTTTTTAACGTTATTCAAAGAATCACAAAAATGTGTCAATTTTGCATTAGAGAAAATGGTCGTCAATCACCGTTAAAAATGTGTTTTTCTTTTTTTTCACAATGTTATTTTTTTGTCTTTGTTATATTGTTACTTAATGCTATAAAACTGTTGTTTCAAACTTACTGTTATTAAAAAACTCTATGGGTATTTTTATATAAGAAGATACCTATATGCAAGGTATCCAATTCTGCGTTAGCAATATGTAACTTTCAATTGTTTATTATTGTTATTCATGGCCTACTATTAAATTATGCATTTAATTTCAGAAAATTTTAATTTATTTGTGTGTTTCCGAGAAAAAGTGCATATATTTTGGAAAATATAAGAAAAAGGCAAATTTTATAGTCTATAAATATACAGGGTGTTTCATTTAAAAAAATAAATTAAGGTCCGATAAATTTCTGACCTGACCCTGTATACTAATTCCGAAGGTGGAATTGAGTTCTACGGAAAAAGTTATATAAGAAAGAGTTTTCACATTTTCCATAAGTTATCTGATAGTTGAGACCCGAGGGATGTCTGAAAATGCAACATTTTCAATTTAGCCCTGTATCTCAAAAACTAAAAGGGCTATGATAATTTTATTAACGGCATTTTTAGTTTTACGAAAAAGTATCACACTGTCGCGAAAACCGCAACTTTCTATCTATAAAAATAACCCCGTAAAAGTACCAAAAATGGGACACCCTGTACACACCCTATATAAAACATACACTATTGGACCCCATATTATATTGCCATCAGGTTTATGTATGTATATCAAATCTCATCCAATTCCGATAACAGGAATTGTTTTGTACTTTTTAGCATTATTTTTACGTACCCTGTATAAAGCAATTCACCATTGGACCTCATAATATTATATATTGTCATGGGGTTTATGTATGTATACTAAATCTCAGCCAATTCTGAAAACGTCAGCTGTTTACGTTTATTCTATTTTATACTTCTTAGCATTTTTTACGCGCCTTGTATAAGACATTCACCACGATTTCACACTATAATATTGTTATGTTCCACGGCTTTGTGTACTTATATCAAGTTTCAGTCAATTCCGATAACGGAAACTGCTTCAAAAGTTGCAAGATTTGAACCAAACATACATACTAACTGACATACAAGTAAAGTTAAATAAAAGGCATTTAAATATACAAATGATTCATTCATTGGTAAATATGGGATTCAATTGGAATGTCGCTTTAGAAGAAATGTGTACATTTATCGACAGTGAAAGATATTGTTACCAAGTCAATCAAAATGAGAAAGATGGAAAGTGATTTCGGTATAACGAAATGTTTCAACGAAGGCGACAAAGACCTAATTCGCAGAAAAATTTACATTATGTATGACGAGCAACATGTGCCTATACCAGAGCTGAGATAAGTACTTAGCCAAAGTACTTAAAGCAACCAGTCTTGTTTTTTAAAATCTACTTGTAGTATCTACCAGTATTTTGCAAAAGTTCTTAAAATATTCAGTAGTTTACTTAAAAATTTAAGTATAAGTATTAAGTACATGCTCTATTAAGTTTTATGTACATTTCCTATGTACTTATATATCTATAATACTTAAGTACTTACCGTACATCTAAATACACTGCTGGAACTTCGAAGTGCAACAAAGAAATTTTTCCTTTAATCAAAATGAAATAGTTTCAATACGGATGACGATAAGGTCAGCCTCAGGACTCCATCACAATTGTTTTATACACAGTGTTATATAAAACCCTGTCATTTTGTGAAAAGTTTGTTCGACCAGAACTCTTACTGTGGAAGATTTCTTTTTCTCTTTGTGCAACCAAAATAATCTAAAGCTAGGTACAAAAAAAAACAATTTCCAGCGGAAATTTTTTCTTCTTCTCCGATAGAAAAATTGATTTTTTAAAAAAATGGTCTGCTGAACCAAACCCACTGATGTCAATCAGATTTAGTATGGTATATCAGATTATGAGCAGGGTTGGCACCCTTAAGTAAACCACCCTGGATATTGTATACAGGGTGCACCAAAAACTATCGATTCTAAACTTTAAGAATGTTGAATTTCTGCTCCGCAAGGTAGGTAGTATTCCAGACCTTTGTTACCCACTGTATTATTGGAACATATTCTCAGTTAATTCGAAATGATGGGTAAACAGTTTAAGTAAGTCTGTATAAACAATAACAATGTGAAACTGTATTTTATTGGGAAAAAGAGAATTATATCAATGATAAAAGACGACTTTTCATTTTTTTATTAAAAAGTCTGTTTTAAATTAAAGGCAATATCTGAAAGCACTGGAGCAAATTTCAAATGTAAAAAAAAACTGTTTCGGTAAAAATGTCCATTATTACTAAAGCTGGCATTAGAAGCAACATGGAATTTAAGATTGTTAAAAATCCAAACTCAACAAATCACTATTTAAGGCCCACCTCTTAGTTTTTGGTGAACCCTGTATACAATATTCGTGTTGGAAAATTTAAGAGTGACAACCTTGTTCATAATCTGATAAATATACCTTTGATTACCGCAAGTGGACTTTGTTCAGCAGATTATCTTAAAAAATCAATTTTTCAAAAGAAAAACCCGTAAACGAAGAAAAAATTTCAAAATCGCTAGAAATTGTTTTTTCGTACCTAGCTCCTGATTACTTTAGTTGCGCAAAGAGAAAAAGAAATCTTCCAGTTAGAATTCTAGTCGAACAAACTTTTAAAACAATGACAGGGTCTTAAATAACCCCTTTTATAAGACGGTTGCTATGGTGCCCTGAGGCTGCCCTTATCCGGCTGCATACTATGGATATTGATCAAACAAAAGCCGAAAACTGCAACTCAAAATCTTCATCGGTATTGAAAATATTTTTATTTTGAATTTCCAGTAAAAATTTTTTTGGTGCACTTCGAAGTTTCAGCAGTTTACTTAAGTAATTAGCCGATTTTTAAGTATTCCAATCATAATCAAGTTATTTTTTTTAATTAATAACTAAATTTTGGTAATTTTCAACTTCTTTTTTGAAACCATGACTGTAATGTTTTAGTTTTAGCAAAAAAGGTCAGTTATAAAGAAAATTATATAAAAACAATTATGCATTATCTGAAGAAAAAATGCAATATACTAGATAAAATTAATATTGTTCTACTGTTAAACTGAAGCGTGAAATATAATTAAGAGCTTGTACGAGTAGGGTCTACGCATAACAAACAACTAACCTATATGCAGTATATTGTAGCCCATTTAAACAAACATTTTTTATATGTAATGCAAATTTGATTACTTCATTATTTACATTTATGAGAGTGATCTTTTTATAGTTTACCAGAACCGCCTTGTTGCTCTAGACAATAAATGACAAACATTTATATTTTAATATTTATTTAAGACATTATTTGGAATCATCAAAACCTGCATTTTAAATCCCAATATAGAGTGTATACCTATATTTTGAAAAACCACTAAGCTGTTATTTTAAAAGCTGAGAAGACGGTAACGAATTCAAAAAAATTGTAAATACTGGGTGTTCCATTAAAAAAAAAACAATTTCGTATTCTTTGGAAATTCTGTCGATTCAAAAAAAAATCAATTTATGGTTGTTGTTTTTTTTAGGGACACGAAGTTCAATTGAACAATACATTTTCATTTTTACCGTTTTATATTCCTGATTTTTAATATATATATATATTAATCTTGCGCGGTCTCCAATAATGGTGAAGTTTATATATTATTAGTTAGGTACCAAAGCTCTAGTTAAAATGTAAAAGAATCCGATAGTTCGATATTACATTAAGTAAGTTCAAAATTGTAAACTACGCTATTTTGGGAGTATTTTAACAGTAGGTATTTGAAGTAAATATTGTCTGTCTTGTGACTGTAAAAACAAGAATAGGTGGGGATTTTTAAATTCTGTCAGGTTTTAATCCTCATTTAATCCTCAAAATCGTTAGAGCTGGCCTCAAGAATAAAACGTTTTGTGTTTGTTGCTTATTAGTCTTTGATGTTGTTTATAAAAAGACAAAAAAATCGATATACCATTCTCATCTCTAGCGGCTACACATCTCGCTTCGCCATGCAGCAATAGCAGCAGTTAAGTCAAGAGCGTCGAAATACGTTTCTGTTCCAACACGTTCATCTCCGATCATGTGTAGAGAAAGGAATGTCGGGAATGTCGATTGGTCATGAACTAATGGAATGCGCGCCGCGCCGATGATCGTAGGCTGGAGAGTTTACAACAACGGCCGTCTTGTGGGCATACCGTACCCAGCCATTTAAAGCCAGATGTTTGAATTGAAACTAACTTTAAACACCGTTGACCTTATTGCAGTAAAAATACATCACATAGTCTCCTCGACGACGGCTAGTTGAGAACACTAGCCGGTATCCGGTCTGTAATTGTTATTACGGTTTTGTTTTACGCTATGCGTTTCCTAGGTCGGGTTTATCCAAATTCTTTATTGGTATTTCTTACTTTTAATTCGTAATGCTTAATGCATATATCTGGGGTTGGGATGGTTTTGCTGGAAATTAAAAATGGTAGGACAAAAGACGGCTTAACAAAATACTAAAAAAATCATTAAGATACTATTTTTCCGTTAGACTTCCAATTTTGTACATAAATTAACTTGAATGTAGGGGCGAAGCTATTGTGGCGCAACGAAATATTTAAAAAATCAGTACAAAAAGGCGACTTATTCAATTGACTTGAAATATTGTACAAAAATCATTTGTAAAAGGGATTTTAATGCGAATCCTCTATGTAAAACAAAATTACATCCTAATCAAATGTTGAAAAATTTTAGTAGAATTTCATTTCCTGGAAAAAAACCGTTTTAACCAGGGAAATGATAAATGACATAATTTATATGACTATGCACATAAGTTTATGAAAAAAAATCAACTAGAAACATATAAAAAGAAATGGTATACTGGATTATCGAAGCAGTGATTCTATGTATATTCGTTTTCTTATTCCATTCCTTAATTATTGATAGATATGTGATGTATTGCCATAAATTCCTATTTGCGCTTGCGTAATATAACTAATATAATATAACTAACTACTCATTGAATATAATATATAAAATAATTATCTATTGAAAAAGTTTTAAGTGTTCTTGAAATTTAAGTTGATTGTTAATAAAAAAGCCCAGGGTACTTGCCAGAGTTGGCAAAAATCATGATGATGAAAGACGTTTTTTTTTTAATTAAGTACCTATTATGTTTTCATTATTTTTTATTAAATTGTAACAGTTACAACAGTAAATCACAAAACAAAAACTAAACTAAAACAACAGTCCCTATTACCCTTTACCTTGACTGACGAAATACTTAATACAACAAACAATAATTTAGGCAGGTATACATTTAGTGACTCCTCACAAAATGTACACTATGCCCCAAATTGCTTGTAATCACAGGGTTTCTCGGTAACCAGCAGAGATAGAACTTTGCTGTTTTCGCGAGTCTGTGTCAATTTTCCGAGAAACTTTGAATGCCGCAAACAGAATTGTGCCTGATTGTTTCGTTCCCGAGATACAGAGTGAAATAGAAATTTTGCGCTTTTGGGGGTGGTATCATATTTCGGACACCCTGTCAGATAAAGAAAAGGTAAAAACTGCTATGGATAGATATTTTTACGTAGAGTCCAGTGCTGTAGCCGAAATTTTTTTTAGACAAACCGTTTTTGAGATATAGCCCACACTTAGTATATTTTAAATGGGACACCTTGTATTTTTTAGTTCCAAAAAATTTGCCTTTTTTTTCGCTTTAAAATGATGTATCACACTATGCACTTTTTACGTAAACTAAGCCTTATAAACGCAATATTAAAAGAAAAACGTTGGCCATGGAAATATAGCATGGAAACAAAAATCAAAACTATTCGTTTCTTAAATATATCAAATATTGCCGTGTTTATCCTCTTATCATACTAGTTACCAATAATTCTAACAGGTAAATTAATAGATATTAAGAAGAAATGAATAATTTTGAAAATAGTCATAAGTATGATATGATGGTTTGTTTTATTGAATGTCATGAAAACAATGATCAAGCATCTGATTTATATTTTAACAGGTAAGCACCAAGCGCTTAAATTATTATGAACCTCCTTTCAAATTTTTTTTTCAATTCCACTTTGAGTTATGGACTATTTCCAAAAGCTTTTCTTATATCGTAGATATCCAGAAAGGCCTCAGCCACACAAGGCAATTTTTCGCCGAATTAAATTAAATTTAATTAATGATGGATCATTTTCAAAGCACAGGGCTAAAACATATAATAAACGAAATCACGAGAACAATGAGACTGTTGTTTTAGCAAGTATTCAGGCCAATCACGCGAATTCATGTAGGCATATTCAGGAAACAGTGGGGGTGTCAAAATCACAAACGCAAAGGATATTAAGAAAACATAAATATAAGCCTTATAAAGTAAACGTAGTACAACAATTGCATCCTGGAGATGCAGAAAGGCGTCTAAATTTTTGTAACTGGTATCTTCAAAAAACCCAAAATGACCCTTACTTCGGTAGCAAGGTTATATGGTCTGACGAAGCCTCTATAAGTTGTAGTGTATTTTTAACAGGCATAATAATAGGCACTGGTATACGGAAAACCGATTTTTAACAAGAGAACGTCAGCAGCAAGGAAGGTTTGGGTTTAGCGTCGCTTGCTTTATATTGGGAACAAAGATTACATTCCATATTTACAATAATAATTTAACAGCAGATGGATATCTAGCAATTTTAAATCAAATGGTACGGGATTTATTGGATAACTTGCCGCTAGCAAATCTGCACAATATTTACTTTCAGCAGGACGGTGCTTCTGCCCACAATGCGCAAATTATAAGGCCATTTCTATTTGAAAATTTTCACGATCGCTGGATTGGTACAAATGGACCAGTAAGGTGGCCTGCTAGGTCGCCAGACCTCTCAATATTAGATTTTTTCGTTTGGTCTTACTTAAAAAACAAAATTTACTTGAATCCAGTCAATACGATGGAGCAGCTGCAAAATGCAACCATTCAGGCATTTAGATCATTGGAAGATAGACCTATAATAATGATGAATGCTCTAAGAAGAATTCGCACTGTGTGCCAATTATGTGTTCGTGCGGGGGGCGGCCATTTTGAAAAGTTTTTCTAGTTATGTAGAATTTTTTAGTATTGTGATTAAGTTTATCAAGATTATTAAGTTTATTTATTTCATAGTAAAAAAATGGTTATTAATTTTTTATGTTGTTTAATTTTGCTTCTGGACACTTTTAATATCTATCCATATTTGCATGGCCAACTTACGTTTTTCTTTTAAGATAGCGTTTATAAGGTTTAGTTTACGTCAAAAGTGCATAGTGTGAACATCATTTTAAAAAGAAAAAAAAGGCGAATTTTTTGGAATAAAAAAATACAGGGTGTCCCATTTAAAAAATACCAAGTTTGGGCTATATCTCAAAAACGGATTGTCTAAAAATGTGTGCGACTATAACACTGGATTCTACATAAAAATATCTATCCATAGCAGTTTTTACCTTTTCTCTATCTGATAGGGTGTCCGAAATATGATACCACCCCCAAAAGCGCAAAATCTCTATTTCACCCTGTATCTCGTGAACGAAACGATGTGGCACAATTCTGTTTGCGGAAGTTTCTCGAAAAAGTGACACAGGGTCGCGAAAACCGCAAAGTTATATCTCTGCTGGTTTCAGAGAAACCCTGTGATTACAAGCAATCTGGGACACAGTGTACAGGGTCTTCCTTTGAGGAGGAAAAACGGTATTTTTTTGACTTCCCCCATATTTCTCAAGAAATTCAAAATAGCCAATCGATGTATTTTAGCTCGGAGAATTAGAAAAACGTATAAAAAACAATTGAATGAGAAAGAAAAGACTTACGCCAAGGATGTTGCGTTTTTTAAACGAAACACCATATATACTATTACATTTTCTTGGTCTCTGTGGTCAGTTCTAAGTGTTTTTTAAGAGGCACCATATACCTATCTTCAACTGTTTTTGATTTATTGATTGAAATTGAAATGTAATCAAAATCACTGTAATTTTTACGTATTAGTAGATTCTATATTAATTTGTCATAATGAGATATTCGTTAAATGAAAAACTACACATTGTAGCGCTGTATTATTAGTGTCAAGAAAACGCCAGTGAAGCAAGAAGAACATATATAGCCAATTTTCATAGAAATATATCCGTGAAAATAATTATAAGGATTAAAAACCTATTTGAAGAAACTAAATCATTACATAACAAAAAAACAATAGTTAATGTTAACAATAGAGTAACAAAACACAATAACTAATTACAAAGCTTAATGTGTACCCCATTATTCTCGAAGAAACATTGGTCTCCTCTTTGCAGCCTTTGCAACTTGCAGTTATAATTCCATTTTCTTGATTAAGTCTATTCATTTCGTCCACATTTTCCATTATTTCATCAATATTTTCGTTTTTACCTTGATATGCCACGTTCTTGAGATGCTTCCAAAGAAAGGTATCCAAAAGTGAAAGATCAGGGCTATTGGCTGGCCAAGCGATGGTTCCATTCCTTCCAATCCATTCATCATGACGTCGGTTCAAAAAGTCATCACGCGTGGCATGTGGAGGATCTCCGTCTTGTTGCCAAATTAAATTCCAATATTCCACCAAGGGCAATTCTTCCAAAAGGTTTTCTATTTGGTTTTGAAGGAAATTATGATATCGTGGACCACTTAGTGATCCATTATAAGGTATTGGACCCAAAATTTTATTATTTTTAACACCACACCAAACATGAATGGAACTTCTCCCTTGAAATTTAATGATTTGAAATATTCCTGAGGAGGTAAATGTGGCGTCGTCTGTCCAAACAATTTTTTAAACAAATCAGGGTCGTTCTGTTGGCGTATTATAATTTGAGACACACATTGAAAGCGACTTTCTTTCTGTGCAGCTGTTAAATGCTGAAGTGGAAGTATGTGAAAAGGCCTGAGTTTATAAATTTGTAAAGTTCTGTGAACGGTTCCCGAACTGCATCCGAAATTGACTTGGTGGGATTTCTTATAAAATTATTTAAAATACTTCTGTCTCGATATACTTTTCGTCCTGAGTTTCTTTTTTTGTTATGTAATGATTTAGTTTCTTCAAATAGGTTTGTAATCCTTCTAATTGTTTTTACGGATATATTTCTATGAAAATTGGCAATATATGTTCTTCTTGCTTCACTGGCATTCTCTTGATACTTATAATACAGCGTTATAATCTGTAGTTTTTGATTTAATGAATATCTCATTACGGCAAACTAATATAATATCGTCAAAAATTACAGTGATTTTGAAGTAGGGTGATAACCTGCATCACCTGCATTTCATATGAATATATTCAATTAAATAGGTAGCAAAATAACTTCCGTTTTTTTTTGTTTGACTGGCATCATAAGATAGCTTATCAAAAACTAAGACAGGAATGTGAAAGTTATTTTGCTCTAGGTCTTACCGTTCAGGTGCTATTACGGCTCAAAGAAGCAAAAATGTCAATTTTCAAACATCAATAAATCAAAAACAGTTGAAGATAGACATATAGTACCTTTATTAAACAACACTTAGAATTTCCCATAGAATCCAAAAATGTAATAATATATCGGGTGTTCCCGTTAAAAAACGCAACATCCTTGACGTAAGTCTTTTGTTTCACATTCAATTGTTTTTTTGTTACGATTTTCGAATTCTCCGAGCTAAAATACATCGATTGGATATTTTGAATTTCTTGAGAAATACGGGGGAGGTAAAAAATATCCGTTTTTCCTTTTCAATGGAAGACCCTGTACATTATTTTTATTACCAAATATAAAAATACATTATTTAGATGGATTTAATTTTCCAATTGTGGTTTTATAAAAGATTATATTCATTCGCAAGTCCTTAAAGGTTTCAGCTTCAATGTAATATTTTGCAGCAAAACAACAAATAACTGAGTGTCATCAGCGAGAGCTGTCTTACAGACATTTAGCGATTTAAGTGTCAAAAATATATAAATCAAAAAATGTAACAGGCCAAGAACCGGACCAAATGGGACTTTTGAAAGCATCTCAGCCTGATCACAAAAATTGTTGGTTGAAAATACTCTTTGTAACTTTTCTGTTTGTTTGACTTGATGAAATGACAAGAACTGACAGTGAAACCGGGTTTACTGGTGTCAAATGCCTTTGAAAAATCAAGGGAAACTTAAAATACTATTCAATAAGAATAGTTAGAATAATGGATGTATCGTTATTTTACGGTATTTAAATTAACCAATGAATTTAATATCCAGAACACTTGAGATTAAAACTATAATAGTATAAAACTAGCGAAAACAGTTTTTTCAAAATAATTTCTTGTAGTAAAAAAAATATTTCTAATAATAGTTTTTGACTTTTAAGTTAGTTTGAAACTTAAATTTATAAAACATCTTAAATACAGCGTTTTTTCAGCTTTCCAAACGGATCGGATACGCCTGCGCTTTTGGATTCACTTAAAAAAATTGACAATATTGCTAGAATATAAAATGTAGTTATTTAAATGTATGCGGCAAACTCTTAGATAAAAGGTAAAAAACTAAAGCACTCTATTCTTTGCAGGCTGCCATTCTTCAACAGACGGCAGAATACATTTATTCTCTGGAACAAGAGAAGACCAGGCTCCTGTCTCAAAATTGTCAACTTAAGCGTCTCGTTGGTCAGCACGAAGGGGGCGAGCTTCCGCCAAAGAAGCGCATGAAGACGGAATTAATACTTCCAGCTGTTTCAGCAGAATCCGCGGATGAAGGTATGTAATTAATAAAACAGTTAAGATCAATATATTTGGATTGTGTATGTAAGCATTGGACTCTGTATATTCTTATAGCATCATCTATAATAAGGTACAGAACTTTGCTTACTCTAAAACATTCCAACGTCGAGTTTTTTGTAATAAATACAAAAGATAAGGTTAATTTGGTTTTTAAAATCGGTTTTCACCTCATAACCCGTATCCATAGCGACATTTTTTGGATTTTCATAAATTTTATTAGACTTTTTAATATTTCGCAAATCCTTTGCTACATTTTTAATATTTCCAGTTGAATTAGGGATATCAATCTCGAAGGCTTTTTATGATCCCAGGATTATGACATTCAATTGGTTTTATTGTATTAAAACACAAAAACAAATTTAGAAGTGTGTATATGTAAATACAAACAAAAGGTCTGAATTTCCAATTTTTATTAAAAGCAAAATATTAGTGCCTCTAAAGTGTCGTCTCCCAATCTCGGAACGTATTTTGTTACCCATCAAAACATCTTTCAGGTCCCACGCTTGTGGGCTGAATCCGATTTACTAAAGATTACCAAAAATACCATAAAACACTGGCAAATTTCGGCCTTATTCTGTAAAAGGACTGTGGTTTCAACACCAGGAATCCCAAATTACACTCTTGCTGAGCCTAGGCATTTTCAGCGTATACTTAAGCGTCACATTTTCTTTGATGATCTTAAATATGTTAGCCAAGATTTTTTTCGCAGAATCATTAAAAATAATTTATAATATTGAGGAGAATTTTCGTATCACATCTTTATTTAACACATTTTTAGTGAAATTGAGCAACCGTTTTTGTTTTCAGGACTCGGATCCATGTCTCCGGAACCCGTCAAGCTAATAGCAGTGACGGTTAGTAACTCCAATACCACAGAATCTCCCAGTGAACTGAAGATAGCTCTAGATCGAGAGCGGAACCTGCGGCTGCTCCTCGAAGATCAAGTCAGGCAACTCGAACAGCAGCTGTTCCAACAACAGCAGCAGCAGGTTACTTTGCCAAATGTGCATAAGAAGAACAAAAAGGTACTGTTTCTATAGCTTTCGAATTCGCAGTGTGTTATGCCGTTTATGTACAGGGTGTCCGGATTTGGTTGCAAAAGCAGGGTATCTCGCTTATTTTTAAAGATAAAACCTTGCGGTTTTCACGAACCTGAGCTAATTTTTTGTGAAACTCATGAAGCCGTAAACAAAATGTTCATAGCCTTCTTCGTTTATGAGATACAGGACGAAATAGAAAATTTTGCATTTTGGGACCCCCCCTCGTATCTCGGTTATCCTCTAACTTAACGCAAAGGGAAAAATTGCTGCTTATGCAGTTTTTTACGCTGGATCCAGTGGCGTAGTCATATTTTTCATTTGAGTTGTTATTTTTTAGATATGACCCAAAGTTGTGTTTTTTTTAAATGGGACACCCTGTATATTTGTCCAGAAATTGATTTGTCCTTTTAAAAGCTTCTCAAAAATATATAATAGTATGGGTCTATTTTAATAAACAACAACAAAAATCCTAATTTTTATAAGCATCATTCCAAATTTTGCAGTAGGCCATGCAAAACAATGCTGCCTTTTATTTAAAGTCGTTAACAATATCTACATCCTAACAATAAATCAAAATAAATATGTAATTAAATCTATTTATCAAAATATGTATTGATAATTTCGCACCAAAAAAGTACCACCTACCTAGATTTATGTTACACAAGAACAAAACAGTAATAAATTATTATGTAACAAGCCTTTCAGCAAAAATCAACTGTCGTATAAGAACTACAGTAACCAAGGAAATCAAAAGAATTGTTCAAACTGATTTCCATTTTGTTCTGTGCATGCTTCGCACAATTTTCGTATTCGTTTTAGGGAATTAAGCAAAATAACGGGATGATTTTGTAAATAGCGAAAATTTTCTCTTATTGCATTTCCTAAATCTTGGACGTTATCATAGTGGTCTTTGTAAATTCTATTTTCCAGATATCCCCATAGAAAGAAATCTAAAATCGACAAATCTGGGGACCTAGGGGGCCATCTTATAGGTCCATTTGTTCCGATCCATTGATTGATAAAATTATTGTCCAGAAATAATCTCGTCATTCCAGAATTGTGTGCAGGAGTACCGTCCTGTTGAAAATAAATTTGGTTAATTTGCGCTAGAGGAACATCGTCAAGTAATTCAGGTATAGCTGCCTCTAAAATTTCTATATAGCGATTGGCTGTTAGATTTCCCTCAAATATATAAAATTTTATATGTGTTCCTAATATGAAGCAGGACACATTTAGACCAAACCTGCCCTGCTGTCTTCTGGGAAATATTTGGTGTTGATTTTCCTGGGACCAGAATCTACTATTGTGCTTATTGAGTATACCAGAATTCCTGAAATGTGCTTCGTCTGACCATATAACCTTCCTTTCAAAATCTCTAACCATATCGCATCTTTCTCGAAACCAATTGCAGAAGACTACCCGACGCTCTGCATCCCCTGGCTGTAAGTGCTGCACGAGCCTAAATTTGTATGGGTGGTATTTGTGCTTTTTTAGAATTTATTGAACTCTAGTTTTTGGAATCCCTATGCTCTTTTCACTGGCCTTACAAGAGTTTGTAGGGTAAGCTTCTGCATTAGCGAAAACCGTAATTTCCTCAGCCTCCCGATTTTCTTTATTATATGTTTTCGTACGAGGTTTGATAAATGATCCGTGATTAAGTAAATTCTTTTTTATCCGTTAAAAAGTGGATATATTAGGTTGCCTCCTTTCTGGATATCTAAATAAAAATTAAGCAATAGTATTTTAACATACCTAAAAATTAACTATTTACCTGTTAAAATACATTTCAGAAGCCGCTTCAACATTTTCATTACTTAATATAAAACAAGCTAACATATCGTACTTTTCATAATGTTTGAAAGTTTGGTTTTCTTCCATAATAATACAAATATATTTTTACACAATAAACAAATACAAAAAACTAGCGCTATATATACGCGTACAAAATTGGGAAATGTCATTTATTTCCAAGAAAACGGCATCGTTTTGCGTGGCCTATATATATATTTATATATATATATATATATATATATATATATATATATATATATATATAATAGACCCATACTATTATATATTTTTGAGAAGCTTTTTAAAGGACAAATCAATTTCTGGACAAATATACGGGTGTCCCATTTAAAAAAACACAACTTTGGGTCATATCTAAAAAATAACAACTCAAATGAAAAATATGACTACGCCACTGGATCCAGCGTAAAAAACTGCATAAGCAGCAATTTTTCCCTTTGCGTTAAGTTAAAGGATAACCGAGATACGAGGGGGGTCCCAAAATGCAAAATTTTCTATTTCGCCCTGTATCTCATAAACGAAGAAGGCTATGAAAATTTTTTTACGGCTTCATGAGTTTCACAAAAAATTAGCTCAAGTTCGTGAAAACCGCAAGGTTCTATCTTTAAAAATAAGCGAGATACCCTGCTTTTGCAACCAAATCCGGACACCCTGTACAATTATGAAAAAACGCAAATGTTATACGTTACTAACCTATTTACATTTTAATTAATTGTTCTCAGATTAAGTATATGTAACGATACGCAACGCCAACATCAACACAATTACCAGCACTGTCTCAATATACCAACTGCCCTCACCTCGAGGATTCTACATATGTTTTGTTTATAAATACACTCAGTTCCAAAAAAGTGACGCACTGGATTTTTTACCCAAGTTCAATGTCTTATAGCTTCTAAACCAGGGGATCGATTTTTAACAATTTTTTTTTTCGAAGGTGGGTAATGTCTTTCAGCAAAAATGAAATAAATGAAAAATTTCTCAAAGATTCTTGGATAATAATGTAAAAACTAGAATTATGCTTTTTTGATATTTTTTGACTTGACAGTGTATTAATTGAGGATTCGTATAGAAACTGTTTACACCCGATATGAAAGACCCTTTTAATGTGAACATATTGTTTTTTCATTCACCCACTTATCTCTAAAATTGACTGAATTACAGCTTTTTTTGCCGAAACCTTACCAAGCTGCATAGGTGTGACCGTTCGCGAGCTTCTTATCTTGTAGCACACTCGAAGTTAAGTTTCTTCTTCTTTCCACATACCGTCCCATTGTTTTAACGTTGTAAACTGCCCATTCTGATTAGGCTTTCCAGAGACCGTTCGCGAGTACGCACCGATCTTAATTTATTCCACAAATGTTTTACTGCATTCATATCGGAGCTTCTCGCATGCCCTATAATGTGGCGATACCCGCAGTTTCGCACTATCGCTAGGGTATACGAGTGGGCATTATCCTACGTCAGAATATGCAGAACGATTTTCAGGTATAACAATAATTTTAGGCTTTTGCTGGTCTCCTAGCCTTTAAATTCACTTCTGCTAGGCGTACACAAACCGTTTGCTCACTAACCATAGCATCTCGAACTTGGCGAAGATCTTCTTGAACTTTTGCAGGTGTATTTGATCGATTCCGTAAAATCCGCAAGAAAGACTTGTAAATTCGCAATCAGCGACAAAAACTGAACTTAAAACCCTTTAATCTTTTTTAATGGAATTGGAAATTGTCTTAGCTAGCGGATGGGCTATGTCAGATCGTAATCGACTTTGAAAAAACAATTGTCGTCGCTATGGCAATTAATTTGTTATAGGCCGCCATATTTGTCAGTTATGTATTTCATTAACTTCATCATTGTCATTTTTTATGCGATGAAAAGGTTTTAGTGATAAAATGCCCCAAATTACACTCGAACAAACGGCCAGATTAGTTGCTTTAGGGAGTTAGTAAAAGCTACGCCGATCGTGCTGTGTGGGGGTCCCTGAAGCAACAGCTCGTAGAGCGATCCTGCGATATGAACAAACATGAAGCATTGCTCGGAAGATGGATTCTGGTCGCCCTCGAAAAATCTCCCCTAGAGATGATCGCTTTTTGAGACTGCGGATTTTACGGAATCGATCGAAAATGGCTGTGAAGGTTCAAGAAGAAAGTGAGTAAGCTGACGGTTTGTAGACTTTTAGCCGAAATGAATTTAAAGGCTAGGAGGCCTGCAAAAGGTCCTAAATTGCTACCTCAACATCGTGCTGCTCAGAGATACTTCGTACAAAATTATGGAGAATGGTCAAATGTCCTGTTTACTGATGAATCAAGGTTTTGCCTTAATATAGTGGATGGGAGAAAAAAAAGTATGGAGAAGAACTGGTGAAAGATTCGATCAATCCTTGATAACAGAATGCGATAATTTTAATCGTGGTTCAGTTATGGTGTGGGGTGGAATTTCCATGAATAGACGTACACGCTTTCATGTTTTTCCCGTTAGAAAGTCAATGACAGCCCATATCTCAATGACATTTTAGAGCAGTATGTGTCACCTCTTGCTGATTTAGTTGGTAACAATTTTATTCTGATGCAGGATAATGCTCGACAGCATACCGCAGCAAAAGTGCAGAAATTCCTAGAAACTGCGGGTATCGCCACATCACAGTGGCCTGCGAGAAGCCCCGCTATGTATGCAATAGAACATTTGTGGGATGAATTAGGAAGAAGACTGCGTTCACGCAAAAGGCTTCTTGAAAGCCTAGCTGAATTTAGCAGATGCGTTACCAGAAGAATGGGACCGTATACCAGTGGAAAGAATAAGGAACTTAATTTCAAGTAGGCCACGCAAATTAGAAGCTCTCAGACTTGCTAGAGGAGGCAATACCCAGTACTAAGCACATTCTTCAAGTTTTATAAAATTCATATCATTTTTATTTTATTAGAATATCACTTCTGAAAAATCAAGTAGGTACCTTGGCAAAATGCAAGGTTACTATAAAAAAAGCTGTAATTCAGACATTTTCAAGACAAATTAATGAACAGAATAACAAATTTACCTTAGAAGACGGGTCTTTTATCTAGAGTGTATGATTTTTCTATACACATACTCGAATAATACACAGAATGAGTCAAAAAAACAGGAAAAAAGCAATGTTTAAGTTTTTCCATTAACATTCATGTAGGTTGCCAAAGTTTTAGAAAAAAAGCTGTAATTCGGCTAATTTTAGAGATAAGTCGATAAATAAAAAAAATTCTCACAAAACAAGGGTCTTTCTTATAGGGTGTAAAAAGTTTCTATACAAATTCTCAACTAATACACAGGGCAAGTAAAAACATAGCAAAAAGGCATGGATCGAGCTTTTTCATTATTATCTAAAAATCTTTAAGAACATTTTCCTTACTGGTTTAAAAGATATACGACATTGAACTTGGGCCAAAAATGAAGTGAGTCACTTTTTTGGAACTGAGTGTATGTCACGAACTTTGGTTCTCCAAATAAAATAATCGAGTAGCACTTATTTGAAACGAATATCGGTATTTACCATATACAGGAAATGACAGCCAATATTCCTAAACACATCTTACTAAATTGATGAAAGTATTGTGCCCAAAATTGTGGCTAACTTCCTAAAAATATCCAAATTGTCTTTTGCCAATCTCAAAATACCCATGGAATTGGTTTTGAAGCCCTAAAATGAAATCAGATTTGTTTAAATATATACTCTGACTCTGACAGCGGCAATACTTACGTTTAATCAAAGGCGACTGGATGTTTTGGAATGTCCCATTGTATAGGAAAAACGTAAAAAATTTCTAGTTAGATTAAAAATTGTGTGAAAAAAATAATCGACTTCGATTATATCTAGTTTCAGAGTAAGGGCATGGTTGGATTTTTAGGTCAATTTTCAAAAAAATGATAAAAATCTTTAAAAATCATAAAACAAGTTTAAAAACTTCACCACAATTATAATATAAAATTAAAATATTAAAGAAAAATTTTATGTATTTACCTTAAAACTCTTTTTTTCTGGGTCCACTCTGAAGGTACCCTAGGAACGACACTGAAAAATATCTATTTTTTGGACGTTTCGGGAAAAAGTCTACCCCATCTTCATCTTCTTCTAAAAATAAAAAACTATAAGCAGTATATTACTTATGTTTTGTTATCAGAAATATAATCAGAATGGTTAATCTCTGGCAGAATGTCAATTTAAAGGTGTTATCTTTAATTGTTTAAATAAGGTGAAAAATTATGTGTATTATATTTTACTTCAGTATTTAGCAAATTTAACCATGCTTTATTAAAATTAATTGATCAAGATGCTACATAATTATCTTTAACAATATTAAGGCACTTTCTTTCATTTTACGTTTTTTTTTTTGGAACATGGTCCTTATGCCAAAATACGTGTGTTAAAACAACAAGAATAATTTTATTTTACTGTTTTTTTTAGACCTTGTCAAATTGAAATTGCTTTCCGACGTTTCGCCTGCACAAGATCAGAACGCGTTTATAAGAACATTGGTATCTTTTACATTAATTGTGTGTCCTGTTGTTCAAAAACAGCGTATTGAACAATATTTTTTGCTTATATATTTTCCTGTTCCTTAAGTCTAGTAGATACAGACTGCCCAGTTTCACCTATACAGGATGTTACTGTGGTCACTGGCCATGTTACAAACTTGGGCTGTCGCTATTGTCCGCAAACCCCTTAAGATACAGTGTATCAAAAACTTTTTATTTGTAAAACATATTTTAATACGACCATGTTACAAATGAGACCTGGCACATGTATTAGACATTGTTAAGCATGGACATTGACAGTGGCTATTTGATATTGTAACAAATTAATTATTTAACGTTTTCACTTATAGAAGATTATACTTTTGGTGAATACGCTGAATGCTTCTAATCTATGTGGAAGTTCGATGCAATGGTAGACCTGTTCGTTTTCCTGCAAGACGTGTTAACCAACGGCTTAGGGAAACGGGAACCGTTAAAATAAAACAGCAGCTTCATCTTTACGATCTGCAAAAGTACAAACAATGAGGATAAATGATTTCGTACCCCAGATCGACTTCTTCTAATGGTTTCGTGGCCGCTTTGTTTAAGATCAACAATTTCCACAGTCAGTTCTCTTTACTGAGGAGGCATTGTTCACAAGGAAATGTATCTTTAATTCCCGAAATAGTTATATGTAGTCTGAGGACAACCTCTATGCCACAGTTTTGACAGATTATCAAGAATTTTTCTCATTCAACATGTGGGCGGGGATTGTTGGAGAGTGATTCGGCTTAATATGTGGTTTCAGCACGATGGAGCCCAAGCTTATTTTACACTTTACGTCCGACAGTACTTGCATTAACGTTTTGAAAATCATTGGAATGGCCGTAGAGAAGTCCTGTTGTTGTGCCAGCGAGGTCGCCGGATCTAACGCCCTTAGATTTTTGAGGGCACATGAAAACTTTAATCTATGAACCCCCGGTGCAGTCGAGGGAAGATTTAGTTGCCATAGTTGCTGCCACAGTTTGAGCAGTTTAAATATGCTCCGTCAGTGCAATAAATGCATTGAGCGTAGTGGTCGGCACTTTCAGCAATTCTTTAAAATAAATGATTAATTATCACTTATAGTCTTTGCACCGTTATTGTTTCAAATGATTACAAACTTACAATAAATTCATGCTTCATATTACATCATCTATTATTGCATATTTTCGTTGGTCAACGTCAAATAATATACCTAACAATGTCTAACACCTGTACTAGCTCTCATTTGTTTGAATAATAATAATATTTCTTGTAAAATAATTACAAAGAATCTTTAATGTAAAAGATTTTGGATACCCTGTATCTTAAAAACGAGGGTATTTTGGAAATTAGTAATGCAACTTTTTTTTAATTTAAGGAGGGATATCACCTCCCCAAGTTTGTAACATGGTGACATTAACACCGTGTAGTATATTAAGGAATAAGGAATTTTATAAACTTCTTCTGAATGCAAAGGCATTTCCTTTTTTTTGGCGACCCAATGTTTTTGTGTGTATAAAAGATTGTGCTAATGTCAGATATCCGCAGAATTCTGACAGTTTTATCTGCGCAATGCTGAAGGCACCAAAATATGAAATTTTAAAATAACTTGTTCCTGCAATAAAATATATGTAGGTGAAACTGGACAGTCTGTGTTACTAGACATAAGAAACATGAAAGCTGAATAAGTGAAAAACAATTTGTCCATTCCGCTGTCCCTGAACATCTGCACTCAACAGGACACCCGATTATTGTAAAATATAGTAAAATAAAAAACATTCTTGCATCATTATCGGGTTATTATAAAAGAAAAATTAGAAAATCTATTGAAATCATCCAAGCACCATGAAAATTTCAATAGAGACGCGGGCTACGTGCTATATCAAAGAATTACGGTAAGTCACAGGTATAGGTCGGGTATTAATACCTGAACTCTGCTCATCGCGGCTCGTTCAGTATTTTGATGTTGTGCAGTGAAAATCCCTGAAGATTTGACACGAATTTAACACAGCCTACTCAAGAACCACTATTTCTTATTGTACTGTTTGCTTTTAGGCTGCCCCACAAACTCAAATTCAGTACCTTACCGAAGAATCCGAAGAAATCAGCGGTCTTCAGCTAGTGAAAGCCGAAAGCCTACCCCCCGTCGGTCACACCCAGACCATCGTATGTTCGGCGCCGCCCTCGAGGTGTTCCAGCCCGGAACCGCCGGCCACAGCCATCACCGTTGCTGAAGAAGAAAGACTACCCAGTGTGCTAAAGGCCGCCATAAAGGCCGAACCAAAGGTATAGTCCTTCTCACGATATTTCGTTGTGTAGACGCTTGTCGTCAAATAAAGCAATAGAAACGAAAATGTATATTTTTATGGACAAGTTAACTTTTTTAAAATTGCGACTGAAGAGCGTAATAATTAGGCTTTCACAGAGTAACTGTTGACGTCTTCCCACATATCACTAGCAGGTATCTAAACTTTTAAGCTGTGTTTAAACAAAATTGTAGCATCTAAGGACCTTAACTTGATTCTGCATTATTTTTCTGTAACGCATATTATTAGTACAATGTTCTTCATTTATATTTTAGGTTGAAGTTGAACGGTTGCCATCCCCCAACAATGCTCACGAAGAGATGAGTTCCGGCACTATTTACTCGGTTAGCAATACATCCAGGCAAAATTTGGAGACTATTGTAGAAGCCATCCGACATCTCGAAGGTACTTAATTTAAAAGTCTATTTCACACTTTCGTTAACGTGTCGTAACGTGGTTTCGTAACTATGTACAGTGTGATCAGTTTATCTTGGTAACATTTTAACTTGCCAGTTTTAAAGTTAGCTATATGAACCAAAAAAAACAAAAGACTATCAATTTTATAAAATAAAGTCATATTTTTTAAATGAGACCTGTGTATTATATGTCCCTCTAATGGGACACATCTTGCAGATTATTAATATATTTGATTTGGTAACTTTATCTTCAAAGACGCTCAAGAAATTAAAGAAAACCCCTTGGGTATTTTACCAATAAGCTATTCTCGTAATATGAGCATTCTCTTTTGTAAAAAAAATATTTATAAGCACTACCTATTGTATAGAGCAAATTACAATATCTACAAAAAAGCTTGATCCACTAGTGTCATTGTTAAGTTCAAATATAATGGGATTAGTTTCATTTATGTTTTTTTTTTCTATTTTGTTTATGCACTATTTGTTGAGTAGCGTTTTCAAAAGCTTTATTCTACATTGAATTTACAGCCTCATTAGCCTCTCAAATTTCAAAGTGTTAATAAATGCTTTGTAAATATTTCATAGGGTAGATTCCTGGAATGATTTTTAGACAAAAATTTCGTACTCATAAACATAGTCGTCCTGTTTGGAATACATGGTGTTAAATTGTAAATGTTTTGGTTTTTTTGTTCCTACATTTTGAAGATAAACGCTTCAAATTTGGCAGACTGTGTAATAATAACAATCTCCTTACAAATTTCTTATAATCGTTCTCTTCAATCTGCAGGTTGTTATCATTTTCGGATCACTATGTTATTTACACTATCAAACTTTTGTCTTTTGCGCCACTGACCTTCGATATTTTTGAATCCCCTGTTCTTTTCGAAAATCGTTACTGTTTTCAAATTATTTTCAAAAATAATCATCAGTGCAGAGTAAATTAGAATTCTATCGTAACCCCTGTAACAACTAATAATTAATTATTTAATTACTTAATAAAAGTATTGGTAAGTAAGTAAGTACAGTCTCTTAATAGTGAAGATAGAAGGTTCCTATTTTTTTGTGAAACGAAAGATGACCCAAACAAAATTTTCATAGCCCTCTTCGTTTTTAAGATACGGTGTAAAATTGAAAATATTGCATTTTTGGGCTCCCCTCTTATTTCGGTTGTTGTTTAACTTATCGAAAAGGTAAAAACTGGCTCTGACCAGTAGAATCCAGTGGCGTAGTCAGATTTTTTATGTGAGCTGTCGTTTTTGAGATATAACACAAACTTATAATTTTTTAAATGGAACACCCCGTATATTTTTATTTTATATTATTCAGTTCACAATAAGCTTCCCGAAAATATATAATAGTATATACTTTTCTATTCGAATCGCCCAGTAATTTGTATTAAGTTTGTGTTATATCTGAAAAACGACAGCTCGCATAAAAAATCTGACTATGCCACTGGATTCTACGTGAAAAACTGTATCAGAGCCAGTTTTTACCTTAGTTAAACAACAACCGAAATACGAGGGAGGCCCAAAAATGCAATATTTTCAATTTCACACTGTATCTTAAAAACGAAGGGGGCTATGAAAATTTTGTTTGGGTCATCTTTCGTTTCACAAAAAGTAACACATGTTGCGAAACCCGGAACATCTTTACTAATAAGATATATACTCCAGAAAAACAACGAAACCAGGACACCATGTACATACAAAACTCCCAACGATAATTATAAATTGAAATTGTGACCCTCCTGCTTGAATGCACACATCAATTATTCGCCGCATAGTCTGTATTTTAAACAGGAAGCATTTTTTACTATATATTTAGACGAACTGCTTGTCTTAAAATCATGCAAGTAATAAAATATCTACCAGACATTAATTAACACCCTGTATATTATCGGAATAAAATTCCTTAGGCTTGGCATAATTCTTTATTTTAGGATTGAGGTGCAGCATCTTGAAAAATCAAATTCTCCTCTTTAAGTCAAATAATTGTCATCTTTACTTCATTTTGTAATAAGTGTTCTGTTAACAACTTCCGAATATTATGGAACATTGTCATGGTAGTCTTGATTTATTCGAAAAACATTAGTTTAGCTCCTTTGACAAAACCATCTTGTCCACCAGCACGCACTTCTATGTACTTTTTTCCTTCACTAGCAGCATCTTTGTTTTAGGTTAGGTTAGGTTAGGTTAGGTTAGGTTAGGTCATCTTGCAGATTATTAATATATTTGATTTGGTAACTTTATCTTCAAAGACGCTCAAGAAATTAAAGAAAACCCCTTGGGTATTTTACCAATAAGCTTTTCTCGTAATATGAGCATTCTCTTTTGTAAAAAAAATATTTATAAGCACTACCTATTGTATAGAGCAAATTACAATATCTACAAAAAAGCTTGATCCACTAGTGTCATTGTCAAGTTCAAATATAATGGGATTAGTTTCATTTATGTTTTTTTTCTATTTTGTTTATGCACTATTTGTTGAGTAGCGTTTTCAAAAGCTTTATTCTACATTGAATTTACAGCCTCATTAGCCATTTTGTCTAATTTGATATCATACTAAGATATCCAGCCTCTCAAATTTCAAAGTGCTAATAAATGCTTGGTAAATATTTCATAGGGTAGATTCCTGGAATGATTTTAAGACAAAAATTTCGTACGCATAAACATAGTCGTCCTGTTTGGAATACATGGTGTTAAATTGTAAATGTTTTGGTTTTTTTGTTCCTACATTTTGAAGATAAACGCTTCAAATTTGGCAGACTGTGTAATAATAACAATCTCCTTACAAATTTCTTATAATCGTTCTCTTCAATCTGCAGGTTGTTATCATTTTCGGATCACAATGTTATTTACACTATCAAACTTTTGTCTTTTGCGCCACTGACCTTCGATATTTTTGAATCCCCTGTTCTTTTCGAAAACCGTTACTGTTTTCAAATTATTTTCAAAAATAATCATCAGTGCAGAGTAAATTAGAATTCTATCGTAACCCCTGTAACAACTAATAATTAATTATTTAATTACTTAATAAAAGTATTGGTAAGTAAGTAAGTACACGTCTCTTAATAGTGAAGATAGAGGGTTCCTATTTTTTTGTGAAACGAAAGATGACCCAAACAAAATTTTCATAGCCCTCTTCGTTTTTAAGATACGGTGTAAAATTGAAAATATTGCATTTTTGGGCTCCCCTCTTATTTCGGTTGTTGTTTAACTTATCGAAAAGGTAAAAACTGGCTCTGACCAGTAGAATCCAGTGGCGTAGTCAGATTTTTTATGTGAGCTGTCGTTTTTGAGATATAACACAAACTTATAATTTTTGAAATGAAAGACCCCGTATATTTTTATTTTATGTTATTCAGTTCACAATAAGCTTCCTGAAAAAATATAAAAGTATATACTTTTCTATTCGAATCGCCCAGTAATTTGTATTAAGTTTGTGTTATATCTGAAAAACGACAGCTCGCATTAAAAATCTGACTATGCCACTGGATTCTACGTGAAAAACTGTATCAGAGCCAGTTTTTACCTTAGTTAAACAACAACCGAAATACGAGGGAGGCCCAAAAATGCAATATTTTCAATTTCACACTGTATCTTAAAAACGAAGGGGGCTATGAAAATTTTGTTTGGGTCATCTTTCGTTTCACAAAAAAGTAACACATGTTGCGAAACCCGGAACATCTTTACTAATAAGATATATACTCCAGAAAAACAACGAAACCAGGACACCATGTACATACAAAACTCCCAACGATAATTATAAATTGAAATTGTGACCCTCCTGCTTGAATGCACACATCAATTATTCGCCGCATAGTCTGTATTTTAAACAGGAAGCATTTTTTACTATATATATTTAGACGAACTGCTTGTCTTAAAATCATGCAAGTAATAAAATATCTACCAGACATTAATTAACACCCTGTATATTATCGGAATAAAATTCCTTAGGCTTGGCATAATTCTTTATTTTGGGATTGAGGTGCAGCATCTTGAAAAATCAAATTCTCCCCTTTAAGTCAAATAATTGTCATCTTTACTTCATTTTGTAATAAGTGTTCTGTTAACAACTTCCGAATATTATGGAACATTGTCATGGTAGTCTGCTGATTTACTCGAAAAACATTAGTTTAGCTCCTTTGACAAAACCATCTTGTCCACCAGCACGCACTTCTATGTACTTTTTTCCTTCACTAGCAGCATCTTTGTTTTAGGTTGACTTATGTTGTCTTCTTGGCAACACCTTTTTTGAATATCTTTAAAAAATATTTACGTTTCATCCAAATATATAAAGGAGTATTTCAGCTTTAAAATTGTAGTATTTCTTAACTTCATCTTGAACTATTGGTTAATTTCGCTTATTTCAGTAGCTTTAGTTACACGCTGATAAATTGGTGACACTATCCTTAAAGATCCACCGTTGCACTTTTCTTTTGTAAAATAATCGAATACCTATATTTACAATTATTTCATCTATATTTATATATATATATATATATATATATATATATATATATATATATATATATATATACATTTATATATACATTTTATTTTTCCTAGGCGACCATATGTTCGGCGACGACTCCACAGTCGGCGCGTCGGTCACTGTAACGACGTCGCCGCCCGACCCTCAGGAAATCCCTCTGGCGTTGACAACGCGCACCGACTCCTACGTCGAGTTCAGCGCGGCGACGGTACAGCAACACCAGCAGTCGCGACCGGGAGTCATCGTCGTTAAGCAGGTAAGCTTATTTTCTTAACTCAAAATGCATATTTATTAGGATAGTACAGTTGATATTATAAATTGTTTGTTCAATTTTTTAAGAGCATTAAACACAAGGATCGTCAATACATAAAATGTCTTTATTTTTTTTAAATATTGACAAAGTCTGTAATTGTAAGCAATGTCTTGTATCGGGATTATGTAAAGTATTACATTTTTTATAAATAGTATTTTATTTTTTTCCATAATTGAGTGTATTAAAATGCAAATTTTTAAATTATAAATATTTTGTAAGTTTAAAAATCCCTTATGTTAAGAAAAGGTCGCAAATATAATAGTTTATAAATACATTTTAGAGTTTTACTTTGCAATTTTTTTAAAGGTTTAAAGGTGGTGAAATATCTTGCTTTGTATAATACTCCTATTAATGAAGTTATAGCGGTTCTTATACTCTGAATGTGATTTTTCCAACTTAAGTTTTCATCTATAATTAATCCTAAAAATGTTATTGTATTTGAATGTTTAATTTTGTTATTGTTTATTACTAGTGGGGAAATACCAGAGTGTATCTTTATTTTACTTATTAACACAAAAGAAAATTTACTACAATTTAATATAAGTTTGTGAGATTTAAGCCAGGAAAAATTAATTAATTTAAATTATCAGCAAAATAAATAATTGTGTGAATTTATATAAACTAAAAATAAAATTGGGCACAATATTGATCCCTGTGGTACTCCACAAACTATTTCTTTTTCATTACTTATTGCATTATTTATTTGTACAAATTATCTGCATGTATTTAGATAATTTTTAAGTAAAAAAAAACACTTATTCCAACATTATATAATTTTCGTAAAAGAGTATGATGATTTACTGTATCAAATGCCTTACACAGATCCAAGGATAGTAAACAGCATTTTTTATTATTATCAACTTTAATTTGAATATCTGTTATGACATCCATAACAGCTGTTTCCGTATCACGGAATCTACGAAAGCCATATTGTTTATTAAACAGTACATTTTCATTTTCCAAATATTGATTTAATATATTATTTTTGTTCTTTTAGAAAACACTGGTAATAGATATTGATCGATAATTATTACATTTATATCATTTTTCTCTTTTAAATATTGGAATTATCTTACAAATTTTCATTTTTTCTGAAAAAAAACCTTTATGAATAGATTTTTTTTTACATATTTAATAATTTTATTAGGAATATTGTTAAAACCAGCAGCTTTTTTTGCATCTAAACCATCAATAGTTTCTTCCATTTCACCATTTGAGATATCTTCTGGATTAATAAAAAAGAGTCTTCTCTTCTGTGGATTCAAAATATATAAATATATATACAGTGAATATATATATATATTATTCACTCACTGGTTTATTTTATTTGTAAGTTGTTCTCCTAAAATGATTGTTCAACATATAAATTGGGTTTTTGTTTTTTCTTTGTTTGGTTTGTTAAAATAAAATTTAAATTAGCCCAAATTATTTTTTGATTTTTTACTTGAAAATTGTTCTTTAAAATAACTTTGGCATTTCTTTTTTGACAAATTTGTTGTAACCGTTATAGATTTCTTCAAAATATTTGTTATTTGGGATAGTCCCGTTTAAGGTTATTATGTCCTGATTTCGAAAGCATTTCACTTTTTAAATATTATTTAATATTTTCTTAGCTTTTTAACAGATTATCACATTAAAATAATAGCAATCCTCAAATAAAATATTAAGTAAAAGGCACATGGCTACAAATGTTTTAATGGGTAAAAGTACAAGTAACTTACTTTAGAGCAAAACAGTTTATACAAAAAAACGCAGTTATGGCCATTTTAAAATTAACGATTTTTTCGCAAGGAGTCAAAGTTGCAATGATCTGTCTCAAGGCTGCACCAATTATCATTTTGAACGCTAGTTAAATTAGTTAATTGTGAATTGTTATTGTTTAAAGGGGCTTGGATCATGTTTTTTATTTAAAATTAAGAAATCAATACAATGAAGATGGGCACCATCACTATTTATACAAGCACCGCAACGATGAATCAAGTTTTCACATACTGCTTGAAGAGTATTTCGAGTGGTGTTTTTATCTACTTCTCGGAGCTATTGCGAAATGTCGGCCTTTGGAGAGAACGGATTATTCTGCTTTGGTTAACGGCTTCAACGACAAGTTGACAACTGTATTCTGCAGAAATTTCAGTGGATTTTTTCTGTTCACGAGTGCTTTAAACTTTGTTGCTTAAGTGTAACTTCTGCCTGTGCACTGGTGATGTTGTCCAAAGTTGTAAATATGGTTCCTTTAAGTCTGAGAGCTAATTTTAGGTAAATTTCTAGTAGCATCTAGAGCACGACGTATTGCCTTAATCCTTTCTCTAACTAATGCATTGCTATAAATATTCTTAGCGGTTCTAGAAGCAACGTGATGTCTCACCTGTAGTGATTTCGGTACTACATCTTCATCTCGGCACTTAAGGAGAAACGCCAACTGGCAGAGTAACTTCTTCTTGCTGTTCCGGAGATCGCCAAAAGTTTTGGCATCCTTCTTCGTCAACAGTTTCACCATCACGGCACCTTAATGCCTTGTCTTGTTAATATGATACCGCAGATTCTACTTTAGTCCCTCCTCTTCTCTTCTCCCTTCTATAAGTACCAGTTTTGCCATACAATATACTCGAAATTACCTTCACGGTTAAAAAGGTATTGCGTTTTCTCTCTTTGTCCTAAAAAAAGTACGCTTCTCAATTGACCCATCAGGTTATTCCAAGTCTTCTATGACAAAGGTATTTTTCCTACAAGCTGGGGACATGGATTGCCAAAACACGTATAGCGACAGGTGGGTTTCGTTACGTGTTGCCGGATTGTGTGTTCCGAAATAAATCCAAGTTTTGCCTTTTTCGTTTAAAATTACCCGTACTTTCACCCACATATTAGTATTCATTTCCCTTTTACCTAGTATAATGTTCAGACATTTTACTGATCCTTGTTAACGAAATATAACGTTTAAAATATAAATAATACCTGCAGTTTTAATTATATTGTTACGTATTGTTTCAGGCCTCGTGATCGAATATCATCCGCTTCGCCAAGATGCGCCAGCACGGCCACGGTAGGAAACCGACGGCCGCCGCGAGCAGCCATCTTGCGGCCGAGCGCGACGGATGAACGTACCGATGGAGGGGGGGAAGTGGAGAGGAAGGAGGAGGCAGCACGAATGTTACGGTGATGATGATGATGTTCATCAGCAGCGGCGGCGACCCCTTCGTCAGCGGGATTCGTCAAAAACCAATGCGTGTTGTTGTTGTTGTTGTTTCGGTTGTTCCCATCACGTTCCATTACGCCGCGCACCGCCACCACATCAGCTGACGACAGCGTTGACGTGTGGCGGCTGCAGCTGCGCCGCTTCAGTCCCCGATTTTTGACCGTTTCACGCATCGTCCGCGGCGCTTGGCCCATAGAGTAGATAGCGCGGATTAGGGAGACTGAGTACATACGAGGGATTTTAGAAACGTTACGGTTAGATCGCTTGACTGTCGTGCATCACGTTTACTAATTTTTTTCGCTTTATAATAGTACAAAATGGTTAAATAAGATTTAGTTTGGCATTTTTTAGCCTGACAGCGTGCGTTATCTTGTTTTATTTGCGATTTTTTAAATGGGATACTCTATATGTGTTTGCATATTTTGATTCGTTCGGCCATTCTAGGTACAACTATACATACATTATGTCATTCTAATGTGCAAAGCTATATTTTATTTAATTTTATATTACAGTCAATATTTAGTCTAGACACCCATGATGTGAGGTTCTGTTTTAACACATGGTTGAAAGTAGAGTCATAACAAATCAAAATAAGCCCACAAACATAGAGGTCCCATTTAAAAAACTGAAGTCAATAGCAGATATTGGGAAATACCAAAATTTCATTCTAGAAATATTGGCAGTTTGATTGTGTTCAGAATTTTTTAAATATGAATAATTATTGATCTTACTTAAAATTTCTCAATTATAATGTAAGCTGATGCATTTGCACTACCAGAAATCGAACCGCATTGAAAATAAACACTACGTAAGATGAAAATAGAAACTGTTAAAATGATCTACAAAAACTAAAGTCAGCAAAACAATTAACATAATTTCTAAACATTTTAATGACTAAAAAATTGGGTAGAAACCAAGTTTTTTCTTTTCGGATTTCTTAGGCTCCTGTGGGCTTAAAAACCTTACTTTTTAATGAAACTGTCTACAGTGTTTCTGTTTTTTTTTTTAATTGTTTTACCCTTCTTAGTGCATCTCTTCCAATTCTTCTTTTTAACATCTCATACCAGCCATGAAACTTATATATTGTATATTTTGTAAGGTAAAGTTGATCTATATAGTACTGATTTTTGTGGGTAATAGGCTAGAAAAGTTAAGACCTTTTGGTGCTGCTAATGGTCTGTTTCCAAGCAAAGGTTTGTTCGATGTAAATCTCCATAAAAAAATTAAAGCATGTTCTTTTCTTAGGATCATGTGATAAGACTAAAGTGAATTAATTTACGTAACATATCTTCATTTAAAATAATATAAACGAGTAGATAGAGAACCAATACCTTGGGTTGTGCTTGTCTTTTTTTTAAGGCTGGCAAAACAATTACCACCTCTTTTCGAATATTAAAAAATTATTGGTAAAAAAGAAGAAGAAAAAAAAAAGAAATAATTCTAAATTTTTTACGATTGCAAGTAAGCAATAAGGTGACATAACCTCACTTACATTAAATTATAAATACTTTAAATTAGGCACCATTATGGTCTTTCTATTTTTTATGTTCACTTTTATTCTTGGTTTTCTTTTGTTTATGCTGGAAACTCCCTAAATATTCTTAATTAGGATAATATCGCACTTTGAAAATTTTCTTATGGAAATTTACATGGAGCAAATCTTTGTTTGGAAGTGAGTCTTACTACACCCTGTATAATTTTCTATAATGATTACGATTATTTTATAGACATTAATTTTAGTTTATCGTGTACCAAATCTAAATAAAATACCTTTAGAAATGTTGAAGGTAGATAAAAACAAACAAAAAAATTAGATTAAATGAAGCAATATAGGACACATTTATAGGATTTTTTTCTATCGAAATTACCACAAGAATCGCCCCTAAAATTTCTCTCGACATACTTAAGGATCACTCTGAATGTAAAATAGGTCACACAGATTACGTCAGTAGACAAATCTTTTTCCAATTAATGCCAAATATATAGGATGTCCCATTATAAAAAGCCTAAGTTGTCCCCTTTTCTTAACCTTCCGGTCAGATATTTTTCTCTTTATTTCCTGACCGTTGAGGCAAAATCTTACAACTTCCATATAAGTTTGTATCTTTTATAAAACCTGTAGGAGTGGCACTAAATATCTCTAAAGACCCTATATATGACATGACAACCACTACATCACTTAAATGCTCTTTATTGTTTTGCTGATCTGTGTAAATCCCCCCATTTGTCGAAAGATATAACAATCGGTAACGGATAATCAGTCGATCGCAGTATCACGTCTACTTTTATTAACGCTAATTTTTGTGCCATTAAATTCATACCAAACTATTAATATTAATGTTTTAGGTAGTAAGTCGAATATAAATTTTAAAAATTCACTCTGATCTGTGGGTCAAGCTCAGCGGCGTCCAGAGTCTAGACGACCGCCCGAATGTGTATGCTCGCTATTTTATACGTAGTCGGTACTTAATTTTTTTTAAATTAACACCACCACTATCGCTTGTCGAGTATGAAAGTAAAACGAATTTATCAATTATTAAAATCTAACTGCGAATATAAAAAGTTTATTTGAGATACAAAACTAATTGAAGTACTATCAAAATTGCTTAAAATAGTGCTAAAATATTTATATTTAACATGTTTAAAACAAAACTTAATTAATAAAGATTCTAGAAATGTTTATAGAATCTCCTTCCTCTTTTTGGAGTTTTTACTTATCTCAAAATCGGTTGAGAAATACAGACGTATTTAGCCACATTAATAATACACATTTTATCTGGCACGTTATTCAGGTACTTTTCAAACATTTCGTATTATCATCCATAACCAATATACATCGGTATAACTTTTTATAAGTACGATAGGTGGCAACCATTTTTAATTTCCCCCTGTATATAAATTCCTTTATGGGTATATTATCTCATTAAATTCCTTTTGGGTATACAGAACAGGAATATTTTTTCTTTATGAAGGGGGCTGTTGATTGGCCAAAATGACTTGATATTAATTAAATAATAGTGCCAATTATCTTACCCAAAAACGTATAATGGAAGTGTCATTGGGATCCCAATATATGTTGACATTCCAGGACATAGACAGAGGCAAAAGATATGAAAAATTTTACTTTTAAAAATGGCCAATTTTCCAAAGTCAAAAGTTGCAAAAATATATTTATTTATTGGAAATCGTCTATTTCCCAAAAAATAAATTCATATTATATTTTTTACCAGGTCAGTTATTAAAGAAATTCACCACTCTAAAGTGTATTTGTTTTATTGTACTAAATTGTTGGTACTTGAAATTGATCGACACGGTGAAACACTCGGAAGTCGAATTTTCTTTAATGGTGTGACAAGTAGCACAGGCTGTCTCATCATGGGCCTCAGCTTGCCTTATTCGTGCTCGAGTAAGCAGGTTTAAATCAGGCGACCGAGGTGGCCATAACCTTGAACTCACCTGTCTTATGTTTCAGTACATTCAAGGCCGATATTTTGAGTTTAATGACACTTTTCTTGACCAAAAAACTTCAAATATTTCTCCTACAGTGAATTAAATAATTCTTATACAGTCAAATAGTTTTTATAGTATCAAACAAAATCTAAATTGCAATATATTTGTGTATGTTGAGAAGTAACTATTGACATCAAATGTAAATAAATTCAGAGCATTACATATATTTTACTAAAATTTTAAAATCGTGACAACTTTGGCTTTTTTTATTGGGACACTCAGTAAGTTGTCTATTGTTATTTTTTCTTACTTTTTTAACAGTTTATTTAAATCCTCACAACTTACATATTTAAAGTTTTTTCGATATCTGATATAGGGAACCCTGTAGCTCTAGCACTAAATATAATTAAAAGCCCTGTACAAAAATCTTGCTTTTGAAACGATAGTGGTGTGTGTTTATAATAAAATCACTTCCTAAAACATTCCACTGTAAATGTATATTTTAGTAATTATAAGCAATAGCTTTAGTGTGTTTCAAATGTTTTGTCACACTAATAGCTAAGAACTACGAAACTCTATGTATAGGTATAATATTAAAAAAAATCCCCTTAAGAAAAGAAAAATATTCGAGTGCGCTACTGCACAAAAGTACGAAAGCCTATAAGGGTCAGACAAGTTTTAAAAATATGTTTTGTTAAATTCTGACTTAGATCTCGGAGTTTAATAAATTATATTAGATATCAGTCGGGATTTAACAAAATATATTTTTAAAATTTTTATTATACAGGAGCATAATGGTATGGGCGTGATGTACCTAGATTTTGATGAGAATCGTTTAGAGGTAATATTTATAATAAGAATATGAACTTGCTCCAGTAAAAAAGCTGTGCTATTTGCAGGAAAAATCGGAAACAGCCAAAATAACCTTTTTTATATATATTTTTCAATATAACTTTGTAGAATTAAAAAAAACAGTACTTGTGAATTTGTTCGTTATAAAATTATCTAACAAATATGTTGGTTTAAAATTCGCACATGTAATATTTTCGTTACACAAAATTGTTGTTAACTGCTAAAAAAAAGAGGTAAAAATAGGCCTCATTTTCAAGCGATCGTCTAACATGTTAGAAATCATGTAAATATTTGCTAGAAATTTGGAATTTAAATCCAAGTTTATAGAAAAAAAACACACTACGTATTCAATCGTGTGCCCAACCTTTTCAAATAGAAATTCCCTTGATGGGTGTCAAAAATTCCCTATTTTCAGTTATTTTGGAGAAAAATTCCCTAACTGCAAATCGGCCTCTCTTTGTGGTCATAAAAATCGAAGGGACCGGGGGGGGGGGGGGAGGGGTTAAGTGCATACAAATTTTCTAATCTTCTAAACAACTAACGATAATGTCTTGGGTATGTTCTCTTACGTTCCCCACCGATAAGCTTTCAAGGTGCTGACAGAATGAAAAGGATTAAAATGGTTAGTTGTTATTTGGTATTACCAAACAGAGGATATATATCGGGCCGGTTCCCCCCACAACTCGCATCAGGGCTGGTCTTAGCCGAAGGTTTTATTCGTATTTGCAAGTATACGCTTCATTAGACAGAAACAAATTTATTTTTACAAAATCAGAAATTAAAAACTATAATACAAACAATTGATACAACGTAAAAATATAATATTAAAAATAATTGCTATGACTAGATATTTTTAAACGAATACATTTTCTCGTTATGTAGTTTTAAGTGATCCTCTGTTATTTTATATTGGACGACATCATCATTGTCGGCCTGTAAGCTACTCCTAAAAGTGCAAACAGCATTTAATGATGTTTCGGCTAATCTATTCCGTTTTTTTGTTTTAGTGTCGGTTAGTATTGAAAAAATACGTTCCGCTTCCGCAATTTGAATGAGGAAGAATTAAAATGACATTTACCAATTTGGATAAGTTGGGAAATGCCAAACTGTCATCAAATAGTTTTTTTGAGCATATCTCTAACCACATCTCATCAATTTGCAAAGATCTTAATTTTTCTTTTTCAAATTCGCTTAATGAATCAGGCAAATTTCTCCATTCATTTTCGATCTCTGTTTTATCAATGTCAATAACTGACTGAAATTGATTACATAATGCGATAAAATACTTTTGTCTCAGAATGACATTTTTTGAATGCTATTTCAAAACTTAAAAACCTCATATCTTGAAAAATCGCATCAGGTAGTCGTTTTTGAAGATCTACTGCGGCTTCTATATAAAAATTTAGACAGTGTTTTAAAAATGCTTCTTTGCCTTCTTTTGGCATTTGTTGCAAAATTTCGTTGCATTCCGCTCCTAGATATATTTCTTCCAGGGGGAGAAAAAATCTGGGATTTCTCAAATTTAATTTTGTTAAATCTTCGTCCAACGCTGATGGCGTTAGATAATTTCTGCATAATTGTCTCATTAGAGATAGTGTTTCCGAATAAAGCAAATGAATTAATGGTTGTCTCCTTTGAAAAAGAGTATTGAACATATTAAAAAGTTTTAACGAATATTTTAAAAATAATAGGTATGCCTTAGTGTACACATTTTTAAGTTCACTGAGTACAAACTCGGCACTTTTTAATTTGTCTTCATACACAGCCACTGTAAAATAATGTTCCAAGGTGATCCAATTTTCAATGACGCGATTTATACAATCGTACCTGCTTAGCCACCTAGTTGTAGACAATTTTAACATCCGATGTTTTTTTTCCGTTGAACCACTCTTGCATTTCATGCAACTGAGCGAACCTTTTTGCACTACCAGATATATAATTATAAATATTTCTGACCAGATCTTCTGGAGACCTCGGAAGGAACGAACACGCATGAGAAGCGACCAATGCCGCTGAATGACATATACATCTTAAAAGAACTACATGGGACTAAAAAAAAAAAAAAAGAGAAGTGGAGGGAGGTCCCGCCCAACTCTTACCCACCCTTGGTCGCTGAAGGCTCCCAAGGGCGCCTCTCTCCGTTCTGACATCGATCTTTAATCATTATCCATTTTAATCATCTCGAAAATTGAAGAATCATCCTCCATTTCTCTTTCCTTTCCATCCCGCTTAATATTCAAAGTTCTGGATCAGAGGTTGGTCCGTGTTGGTGGGCGACTCCCGCTTCAAACTAGCATGATAGCTCATTCTTAGATAAATATATTATCCCGAGAGGTACCGACAACCCTCTATCTCGATTCTACTTTTTATTATTCCCCTTATCTATTCTTTCACCCTTATCCTTCTCCCAACTTTACCCTTATCTTTCCTTCCAGCTTACTGTACGATTCGTCCCACAAACATGTGCCTTGCCTCGAGGTAAATGCTGCCTAGGTAATAGCTTATCACTATATTTAATTTATCTCGATTTAATTTTGACTATTTATTTTAAGTATTAATTATTATTATAAAAATCCAATTTATTTAATAACCGTTTAATTTAGAATGTCTTTACTTTACTTTACTAATCTTTTAACTTAGCTCTTATCCAAATTCTGGCCACATCTTTCTTGATCCAGTTAGGTTTACATTTATCGTAAATTGGTAAATTAACTATTGAATTTAATCCCTTACATTTACTGTTTCAGTACCCCCCTTTCTAATCTATTTCCTATCTATATTACCTTTTGTGTATCATTCTACATCCATTACCCGTATGTACAAATGCAGCCATTCGGTCGTTTCGGTGTGCGGTGTTTTATTTATATACAGAGATTTCATAGCTTATCAATCGTATTACTCCCAATGACACTTAGTAATATATATTTCTTCGACTTAGTTGCAGATGTCTGTGCCCAACTACTCGAAGCATCGTCGTCTACCGGACCCGGTTCACCGTCCACATTACGTTTTTGGCGAAAATTTCTAAGTCAGGTATCAATTTTTTCTCATCTAGGACTTGGTACGTCTCCTGCACATTATTCGGCCATCTCCTGAGCTCCATTTTTTCCCTCAGTTCCTCTCTAATAGTTTCATATTTCTTACAATGCATGATCCTGTGTATCGGTGTATCGGCGGCGTTACACTCCCAACATCGATGTTCGTTTGATTTCCCAATTCTGACTAGATGCGTTCGAAATTCCCCGTGCCCTGTTATTACCTCTACTCCCGACCTACTCAGTTCGGCCGGGAGCTTTGGTTCTTCAGAGACCACGGGGAAGAACTCATAGGTGTTTCTGCCCTTCTCGCTGTCATCCCATATCTCTTGCCATTTCTCAATCGTATGCACTCTTATCTGTTTTTTAAGCACGTTCCTCGTTATGTCCCTGTCATATTCCCTGTCCATATGGATTATTCTATCATTTTTCCTTCTACAGTACATTGCAAATCTTTCTGACAAAAAAAGGTGTACTGGTGGAATTCCCGCCAGCACACCTGCCGCCTCCGTGGAGGTTGAATTGTACGCTCTTGAAATTTGTCTTGCAACAGCGCCTCTCACTGTTTCTAATTTCCTTATGATTCTTACCTTATTAATTCTCTCGTGCCATATGGGGACACCATACGACATTATCGGGATGGAAACCATTCTGTAAAGTGTCATCATTATTTTCGTATCGACATTTATCGTCTTACTGATTATTCTCCTCATTCTATTCCACATATTTACCGCTTTTTCAACTACACAAGATATATGTTTTGCAAAATTTCTCTTCGTATCCAACATTATTCCCAGATATTTGAAATGCTGCACTCTGCCGATGTTTTGTCCTCCGATTCTAATTATGGGAGCTCGATGTAACTTTCCTTTTAATTGTATGAATTTGCATTTCGGGATACTGAACGTGAGGCTGTTATTGTCTGCCCACCCTTGAATTATGTTAAGTATTTGACTCGCTTTATTTTCTAGAGAATTTCTACAATTTGCAGTAATCACCACTGCTATGTCATCAGCGTACGCGATGATTTCGCCCTCATTATGATTCAAATTCAGCAATTCATCCAAGACAGAATTCCACATACTGGGTCCCAGCTTAGAGCCTTGGAAACAGCCCATAGAACTTCTTTTTTCCACTGTTATATCATTGATACTTATCTTGACTATCCTATCTCTGAAATAATTGTCAATAATTCTTCTAATGTATTCTGGAATTCTTTTTTCTCCAAGACTATTCCTTATTGAGCCCCATCTGACGTTATCAAATGCCCCCTTAACGTCCAAGAAAATGCTTATGGCGTATTTATCGTGAGTCTCGTCAATAATATTTAGTAGTTTCTTTATTGCATCCGTGGTATCTTTGCCGTTTCGGAATCCATATTGTTTTCTATTGTGAAATTCTGCCTCACCCATCATATCGAACATTCGATTCTTTATAATTTGCTCAAGTATTTTCCCCATTATGGGTAACAGCGTTATCGGTCTTAGCTCCTCTAGTTTAGTGCCATCGGCCTTCCTATTCTTAGGGATTGGATTGATTATCCCAACCTTCCATACCTTCGGGAAGTATCCAAACTTTAAACAATCATTATAAATTCTACAGAGATAGTCCGCAATTACTGGCATTACTATCTTGATTATTCTAGCCTGTAACCCATCCCATCCTGGGGCCTTTTTATTCTTCATCCGTCTAATTACGTCCCAAATCTCTGTCTCGTCCACCATACGTATATTGGCAAAATATACTCCTATGTTCTCAGGTTCATCCAATCTCGCCACTTCCCGTTCATCATCAGGACAAAAGTGATTTAAAATCGCCGATGCGGTTTCTCGTTCGTTTCTCGTTATTATTCCATTATTATTCAAAGCCGATGGTACAATTTTGATACGATTCTTTTCCGCAGCTATTTTGTATGGTAAACTAAACGGATCATTACCCAAGTGTTCTTCCACGAACTTTTTCCAATTTTGGTTTTGAATCTTCTTAATAGTATCTTTAAATTTTTCATTTATGTCATTATATCTATTCCTATTAATGCCTCTGTTTATTTCAGTACTCCTTTGATATCTTCTTCTTGCAGTAAGAGTTTCCTTCCTTAACTTCTCAAGCCTTTCATCCCACCACTCGGGTTTATTGTCGTATACTTTGCGTTTCTCCTTGAACGCATCTTTAACCTCTATTATCGCATCCGTTAGCGAACTAGCTCTTAGTTCAATATTCTCTCTATTAGGTTCCCAAACAGTCCTAATTTCCAATTGGGCCATTTTCCTTATCATCAGATCCATTGCTCTGTTACTTTCAATTTCTCCTATGTACTCCTTCCAATGCCATCTAGTTATGTTTTGTTCGATGCTTATATTGTACGTTATTAGCCTGTGATCACTCAAGGTTACGATATCTCTTACTTTCCAGTTTCTAACTTTCCTCATTATTGCATTGTCCGCCAAGGTAATATCAATATTACTCCTCGCTCTGTTCGTTTCAAAAGTGTATGCGTTACCTGCTAAGTTCATGATGTTTAGACCTAAATTATTTATTTCCTCTTCTAATCGGATTCCTCTATCGTTATTTATTTCCGCCTGCCACGCGGTATGATGAGCGTTAGTGTCGCATGCGACAATAACCTTCCTATGTCCGATATCAATGACCTCTCTGATTCTTTGTATGCTGATTTCTATGTTTTCTCCTATCGGCATATAGACGCTCGCAATTGTCAGTTCAGTCTCCATATGTCTGATTTTAATGAATACCGCATGAGTGTTCACCATTATTCTAAAGATTTTCAAATTCTCATTCTTGGCCCATATGGCCACCCAGAAGGGTTCGCTGTTATTTGCAATTATTGTACCGTTACATCTGACGGTCTCGTATTTCCCGGTAATTCTGTTATTATATGTATATGGTTCCTGAATCAAAAGTATATCGATTCCCAGTTCTTGTGCTTTAATGATTGCGTCCAAAGTAGCCCTTTTCGATCTTTGAAGGTTCATCTGTCCAACTGTTAAACAATTTAAGTTATTTATTGTTCACCATAATCGATATTACTCATAATGTCCTTTATCTTCCTTTGATATATTGGGCAATTTTTGTCCCCTGCAAAATGATCCGTTTTATTCATTTTTGCGTTTACACATAGTATGCACTTTCTTTTGTTGTCGTCTTTTTTGTCTTTGCACTCTTTGGTGTTGTGTGCACCCGCACAGTACGCACATGTTAGTTCGGCATTGCAGCTATTTGCGGTATGTCCGAATTTCTGACATTTATAACACTGAAACACATGTATTCTATCTTCCACTTTACACGAATCCCATCCAATGAAAATCCTCTGTTTGTTTAGCAGTATCTTTCTTGCACTTGGGGAGCATTCGATCACCCAATGATTTACGTTCCTATTTCTTGGTCCGAACTTAAACTTTGGCGTTATACTTATGTCGTTCATATCAGTCCCAGATTGTATGTTACTCTCGAGTATTAGATTCTTTAATTCTTCGGCCTCGTATCTACTAGGCACGTTGAATACCGCAATTCTCGGCATTCGCTTCTGACCTGCTTCCACATTCAGATCCATCCCTTTAATAACTTCCGATTCTATCAGTTTATTAATATCATCGGTAGCCGACTCAATTATAATTCCCGGCTTTTTCATTTTGTAAACCTTAGTCGGTCTAAAGCCAATACTGTTAGGATTTATTGCTTTCTTTATTAATTCCTTAATGTCGTCACTACTTCTTTTATCGCTTTCCGTATTAGGCTTTATTATGACTTTATAAGTAGGGCTCGTTGTTACTTTCTTACCTCCAGGTATTGCAACCTTGTTTCTCTGTAATACGTTGGCATACGATAGTTGCCTTTGTGGCTCCCTTAATTCGATATTTTCTTTTTGCTTACTTATCTCCTTAATTATTTCGGTTTGTTCTCCAATCGTGGTCCTTAAGTCTTCCATAATCGTTCTGCATTGTGAGTACTCTGCCATCATTACACTTTGTACTTTAATATCCTCGGTGATTTTTTTAATCGACTTTATTCCGCTCAGTACCTTTGTCTTGTTTTCTCTACTTTCCCTTGTGAATTTGCTGACTAGGTTTTCGATACTCTCTATATATTTCTCTAGTCTCGCGAATTTATCCTTTAGAAGTTCTTCTCCCTCGTTCCCATTCGTTAAGGATTCCTCAGCTTTCCTCTTTTTCTGCATTGCACCAAATGAGAATAATTCTTTGTTAGCTGATTTCTTTTCGACTTCTATCGCTTTCTCGATTACTTCTATCTCAGGACTTTCGTTTAGCCTTGCAAGCTCTTTCTCAACCTCCATTGTCCAGAGGAATTGGCTAACCGGGTCTGCGGTAGACGCTGATGCTTTCTCTGTAAGCATTTTTAGGTGGATATGTCTCCATCTTACTTTGACTCTGATGACCGATCGCAGTGGCCAACTTTAACCGCTACTTGGGTGGGGGACCCTCTCACCCCCCCCCCCCCCAACAGTGCCTCTTAGCCGGGACTGGGAAGACCCGGCTGCTAGATCTGCTTACCACGGGGCACCACCCCCGCCTTACTGCCCAGTCCTCGTTGCCCGCTAGGAGCCGCGAGGAGGCGGGCACACACTTCAACCAATAGCCTGCTGAAATAATACTTATTCTTTGCAAAAATAAAATTAAAATTATAACTTAAGTCCAATTATAGACTTTCTAAAAAAAAGGTCAACGTGAAAAGGCGAACTTCCAGAGACGGGTCTGAAAGTTCGCCAATTCGAACGTCTTGAAACAAGGGCTTAAACTAAGGAACCTTTACAGCGGCTGATTATCGTACGTGTCTCCTAGCAATAATCGCACCTCAGATAAACTTCATCGGTTACGATAATGCCACTGCGCAAAGTTACTACATGGGACTGTTCGTCTTGTAGCAACTTGAAAAACGAATGATGTTTTCCCACCATTACACTCGCACCATCACTGGCAACACCTAAAAGTATAACGCCATATATAAATATCGATATATTATTAATGAGATGATAGTCTCACGCCTCTGCCTTTTGAGAAAATATTGAAATGTTTGAAATTTTTAATAGTTATTATTGATTTTACATTTATTTTAAATATTTAGATTTTATTTTAAACTTTTTACCATTTTTTACTGACTCTATATTAGACGTTCACAATTGTATATCACAATATGGTATTATCAACGAGTTTAAATATAAATACAAAATATACATAAATTTATAATAACGGGAACTGCTTCTAACGTTATTTACATAATGATCAACTAACATGCTTGTTACATACGTACTACCTACCAACTATATTTTCAAAGGTATTTCATGTTTTTGCAAACAGGCCTTGAATACCCCATATAAATTTGTTGCTCCTAAGTCCCGGGAATCTACTTGGATTAATTCCAGAAGCTTTGTTTGTATTCCATTTTTAGCAAAACGTACTAATATGGCTACACTTTTATAGACGCCGATATCTGTTGATTCATCCAATAAAACAGAGAACAAGTTTGCTCTTAAATAACTTACTAAATCGTTAGTTTCTTTCTTGCATAATACGTTTCTAATAATCTCCGTACATTTTGTTTCTTTTAAACGCATGTCTTGGCAAATTTTACTATCCGGAAAAAATCTCTTTTAGAATTGGTTCTAATTGATTAATTGTTCTAAAGGCTACGTTATTGGCTGCATAAAATGCTGCTAATTTGATTTCAGCCTTTTTAGCATCTGTTTGATGAACATGTTGAATGCTAGTGCGAAACATTTCCGTTATGTTTTTAGTTCCCTTTATTATTTTCATTTTTTCTATGTGCTTGCGAGTACCAGCATGTTTCTGTAAATCACTTTTTCCTGATTTCATCGTCACGTTGCAAACTTTACATCTAAAAGTAAATATTAATTTATTAAAAATAAGTAACATATTTATATTTTGTACAAAAAAATATGGCTCTTACCTTGCTTTATACTTGGAGGTTGTATCAGGCAATAACCATGTTTTAAAAATGGGATCATCTAGCCAATATGGTTTAAATATTTTACTGCTATCTATTTTCCTTTTCTTAGTCTGAAATTCACCTTCGCTGTCGCTTTCATTCATTTTTAAAATTTGCTTCTAGTAATTATGCGCAAGATATACAAAGGAACAAATCATTCCACAAAGTATCATTCCACAAAATAGATTTCGGGGAAAACCTGACTATTCGAGTGCGGGGAACTACGTTGCCATGTTGCCATTCAATAAGGACCAGAAAATAGTAGCTTTGTTGCCGAACTTTCATCAGATTCGGGATTTCCAAATTTGTGAAAAAATTAAAATGATCTGAGACTAAAATGTTTTTGATGATGTTAGAGTGCATATCTTAAAAAATTCCCTAATAATTGAGATATATCTGAAAAAATCCCTTTTTCCCTTTCTTGTTCTAAAATTCCCTAAAAAGGGAAAATTCCCTGCAGTTGGGCACACTGATTCAATCGGTATGGAATTATCTTACATTACAAAGAACTAAGCTAGATGCACGTTTACAAATTGTTATCTTCGTTTAGCCCGACTGTTTTTAGCGATGTTGCCATTTTTAAGTAGGAATTTTTAAGATAAGATCAAATAGCAGGTCCGTTTGTTATTCTCTAAATTTAGATTCTTGGGATATTTTTTACTAAGAAAAAAAACCGTAGGGATTTTGTTAAAAATAATTGTTTTATAAAAAAAATTAATAAAAGTATTAACGTACTGCTTAAAAATTAAATAAAAAAAATACAATTTTAAGGCCATTGTTCTTAAAACTGGAATAGACCCAACGCTATATAAGACTTTTTAAATCAAAATGGGTTAAAAAATTCAAGCCCGTAAATTGAGCGATTCTCAAAATCAAAATCTGGATTACGTCTCACCTCAGCCACATCTGTGTTGTTTTGGGCTTAATTCTCCTGGCCTACTATACGCTTTCGTCTAAAAGCAATAAGAACTGACCACATTATCTTTCTCTTTTCTAATTGAAAATTTTCGGGCGGTCGGACTGTCGCGTGACACGGGCCAAAGACTGATGGACCAAAAACCCAAAAACTTGGTTTATTTTCTAAATGGATAGACAAATGCCGTTTACAGATACACATAAAGTTTAAGTATATAATAATTATAGCGAAATAATCCAAGGTTGATGATCATGACGATTTTTTATTTTATTATTTTGTTACTTAAAAGGATTGAAAGTTTCTTTTTTTATGAAACGCCAAAAATATATATTTATCGTAATAATAATAATATTACTATCACTTTAAGGAGTTTTGTGAATTGTTTTGTTCCTTTTGTAAATATACAGTATAATATAATTTTTCTTAGGGTAATTGCGGAGATTTAGGTAGGTTAGAAGAGCCTCCCGACTTAGGTTTAGTATGTTTTATATTGTTTGGTTTCGTAGCAACTCATATTGTGTCAATAAATTGTCTTTTTTTATGTAGGTGGTAATGTTACTTTGTTCGTATTGGTCAATATGGATATTCTTGCCGCCATTTACATTCCAATGTTTGGTAATTATATTGGCTATAGTAGCTACATTTAGCGCTGCTGTATTAGCGATACCTTTTATCCAGTCGGTATAGTGGTAGCGTTCCTAATAAAAATATCGAGGATATGTATCATTAAATTCCAGTGAAAATTAAAACATAAATGTTTTAACTAATTTAATAAAAAAAAGTTGATCTTTAGTTACCAATTTTATGACTGGACACAATCTTTTATATTAACTCTGTATTAAAAAATAATGGTTTTTGCAAATTCAGTAAATATTTCACAATGCTTTTTAGTATCATTCTTTATATTTTCGTTTATTTTTGAATTATATTTTAACTAATTATAACTAACTTGAGCAGTTGATAAATTGTGTCTTGCTGCAAAAATCCGAAAAACCCAAAGTTGATTTTTGATTATCAGTTTCATGACTGTACGGTATTTAAACTTTATATTACGCTCCGTATCAAAAAATAATGTTTTTTTTTAGATTCAATAAATGTTTGGAATTCTTTTCATTGTCAGTCTTTACATTTTCGTTTATTATTGAATTATATTTTAAACTTCGTGCAGCTGATCCTAAAGTAAATCTTTTAAATTGTGGGAAAGTTATAGGGTTTGTCTTACTCAAAAAACTCCCAGTTTCATAACTGCACGTAATTAAAACTTTACATTAGCACCGTATTAAAAAACTATAAGTTTTTATAAATATACAGGGTGTATTTATTTAATGGCTAAAAATACATAACGTAAAAGCCAATTCTTTGACTTGAAAGTTTGTATAAATATGGGTTCAAGTCCTTTCTTTTTGAGATACAGGGTGTTAAAGTTTTAAATTGTTTTTTTATCGAACTCAAACATTTCTAGAAACGAAGCATTCGAATTTAACATACAGTACAAGCCCTAACAACTGTATTTCAACTATTTCATTTCATTTCAACAAATTTCCTCATAAATAAAAATTCGGACCCACTTGAATCTTACAATTTAAACCGAACATTAATAAAAGGTAGCATCACCTTTTGCGGCAATAACGGCTTGCATGCGTTTTGGCATTGAATCTACTAAAGTCTTGCAATATTCGAATGTGAAAGAGTCCCAAATCTGCGTGATCTTTGCTACAATTGTACACTGAGAATCATTACGCAAAGGCTTCTTCTGATCCCATGAATTTTCAATGACATCTAAGTCGGGGGTAGTCGATGGCCACGATAAAACGTTTGAATTATGGTCCTCGAACCATTTTTTTGTTGAATTCGCAGTGTAGCAGGGCGCATCGTCTTGCTAAAGTATGAAATTGACATTTTCAAAACTTTGTTCTGCTGTTGGAATCAAGCTTGTACTTTTCTACGTTTAGAGTACCATCAATGAATTCATAGTTACCAACTCCTTTATTACTCATACATCCCCATATCACAACCTCTGATTTTCTACGAATCACCCCTTGTTCGAAAATCACCCTCTCAGACATCAAATTTCGATTCGTCGCTGAAGAAAACATTACTCTACATTTCTGTTGTCCAGGATGTTTTCGGTTTTGCCCAATCCAAACGTTTTTTTCTTTTGAATAGCTGTTAGTAACGGCTTTTACTTGGTCTTGTAATTGTATAAAAAAACATTATTAATTTTTATGTTTTACCAGGAAAAATTACAAATTTACCTTATAAAACTTATAGCCAGTGGAGCCATTGGGCTGGTATTTCTCTTCTGTTAGTCTTGCAAATTTTGACCAGAACACAACGTTTTCTATCAGAAATTCTACGAGGTCGGCCTGTACTTTTACCACAGACATTAGTACTATCTGTCTCCCCATATTTTTTAATAATATCCCCGACTGTTGATTTTGCAATATTTTAAGTAATTTGAATTGTTTTTTGCTTGATTTACCTCTGCATTACAGATATATTATAATTTCTCGCACTTCTTTATTCGTTGCACCACACCACGCGTCATTTTTTTATGAATTTATAGGAAAACATGGCGAATAAAACCCAAGCTGACAGCTGTTGACCCACGCACCCACTATATTTATCCAAAAAGTGTTAATATTCACCGTATTACCACCACCCCCAAAATCTATATCTACTACAGTTGTACTGCGGAAGTTCTCGTAAATAGACGCAAAGTGCTTGGCGGACATCTCTGCAACATCCTGCCCACCCTCCGCCTTTTGATCTCCAAGCATCATGCACTCTGGAATCGTCCCTACGTCCTTTCTTCTCATTTACAAATTTCCAAAACTCAACACTATTTTGATTCATTCGCTCTACGACACTGTTTAGACAATACCTTACATTCATCTCTTAAAAGGTTAAACTCAAGATAATATTGATAATTACCAGTTGTTTGTGAGCAATTTTGTTGTCAATAATTTTTTTTTAAGTTGTAGTTAAACAAGTTTTATATATTTATCAGTAAGTTTATCCAATATAAAATATTTATACATTACAATCGGTCTTTATGTTAGCAAATGAATGTCCGTATTTTTCTTAAATATGTTTTTTTAACATTTCCTACATCTTCCGAATAGATAGTTGTTAGGTCTTGTATTCTGTGAGTAGTATTTACCAAATGACACATTTTAGATAAATATATAGGGTGGTACTTTTTCCCAGATCGCGACCTTTTACCCCCGAAATTTTTACTGCACGTCATGGGTAGGGATGGGCGTTTTATCGATAAGTCAGCGACATATTGAATAATAGGTAAATAAAAAATATCGATACTTATCAGTTATCGATAAGAATAATGTCAAAAAATTCCAAACCACCTTTGTACTAAATATCTATAGGCGATATTTAATAATAAATTTATTATCGCCCATCCCTAGTCGCTGGCCATGTTTATAATAAAATCATATTCCCATTCTCTTCTGTAGGTTTTCATATTATTTCGATAGTTTTAGTTTATAGTCATGAACAAAATATCGAAAAAATTCAAGATCAAAGAGTTACAGAACAGAATAAGAAATTTAAATTTATGTAAAAATGGCCAGTAGCGTCGCAGTCAAAATTTGGAGAGGGGCAAAATGGGGTCGCGACCCAGGAAAAAGCAACACCCTGGCATTGCTTACAGAATACTGTGTGTCAAATTCTCAAATTAGAACGATTTATCTCTAGAAATGTAATAAGTTCATGAAAAAAAAAACCAGAAAAATAATATTTTAACACCCTGTGTCTCAAAAACGAAAGCCTTGCGGACACATGTTTATATAAACTTTCACTCCTAAAATGAGACAAGAAATTACATCCTTCGTCTGTTCGTTTTCTCTGTCGAACAGTAACTGTTTAAGCTTATTCTTCAAAATGTTGAAACATTGTGGCTTTCATAAATTGAAGAACGTCTGTGATTTCTAAAATGATATTCTTGATAAAACAAATTGATATTTCTAAATTCTAAAACCCTTCTTTGATGGTGACACAGTACGGGTTGACTTTTTTCTATTTGTTGTTTTATTTGAGTATTTGTCTGTAAGGTTATATTTATATTTTTTAAAGGACGGTCTTTCAAAGGTTTTGTGTTTTAAAGCAATATTTCATTTTATCCTGCAGGCTTCTTAGAGTATTTAATATGATACCTACAGAATCTCCTATAAGAGATACCAAAAAACTTAAAAATGTCAATAGACGATCGAAAGATTAAGGTAAAAGGACAACTCAGTCTTTTTTATGGGACATCCTGTATATATCGCATTTATTTGGAAGAATTTGTCCCCCAAACCATATATTTTTGGAATCAGCAAAGACAAAACCAATACAAAGTATACAGGATGTCCTGTTAAACCTTAATTAATCAATTTTTCTTAACTATTGTTATTGTTTTCTTTATTTTCTGCAGGATTACATAAAATTTTACAACTTCCATATTTAAAGATCTTTTGTATTTTGTACTAGATAGTATATTATTTGATATGTATTTTCGTATTGAATTGTCTATATGAAATGGACAAAACTTTATTGTCACTTTTAAAAAATATCCAAGGTTGCTTTAGATTTTTAAATATTTGTTAATTAAAATTCAGCCAGTTTTCACCATTTTTAACTTCAATAATTATTTCCTTAATCCAAGGTTAAACAGTATTTGTATTTTAATAAATTCGCAGTAGTTGTTGAGTTTAATAAAATATAAATAATGTTAAATAACATTAAATGGGATGTTAGAAAGTGGTTAAATTGTAGGCACAATAAAGTGCAGCCCAATATTAGCCAAAAAATTAAATGGTGGATTCGACACTAAACAGGCCTATACAAAAAATTCAAAATTACATACGAATTCTTATACAATATGTCGTTTTCTAAAAGAAATTTCGTTAATACATTTTTATGTCCTAAAAATACATTTCTTGGGATTTAAATGCGCAAAAACAGGCAAGACCTTGATGGGTGACATTTGAAGGATCGTCCTGTTAAAAAGTTGTACATAATTTCAAAGCAAAAAATTGGTATACGTGAACTATGAAGTTTTGAGAATATAGATATTGTTTTTTGTTAAATGTGTAGTAATGTAGTTGATGGATTTTTAATTAAAAGAAACATAGCATTAGCCACATGGTCACAAGTTCAAAAAAAGTTTTGATTTCTTCTATTTCGAAATTATATATATATATATATATATATATATATATATATATATATATATATATGTGAATCTGGCATGGGGGCGTGTAGAGAAGATTGTTTCATGATTATTTTTAGGTGAAATTGATGCTGTCCAACACATTTTTTATTTTACATCTTCTCCACATTATTGAATATTATTTCATTTCCCTCTTAAAAGTATGCTAGCCTACCGTGTTCTATACATTAAAAAAATGTATTTTGTCTACTTAAATAAGCATTTTTACTGCTATTTTTTTTTCGCCCATTAGAGGTGTTTTAAGTTAGCTTTGCTGTTCTAAATTTATAATTAAAAAAAAATGGAACTGTAGATTTAAAATCAAACAATTTTTAAAATAAATGCTAAAAATGAGCAATAAAATTAATTAAAAAGCGTTTCAAAACGTACTTTACAATCTTTACAATTCGATCGTTATATTTCGAAAACAGTTTCAGATAAACTTTTGAAATTCGGTACGTCTTTAGAGCACACCTGTTGAAACAAATTAAATAATAATTTGGAATTCTCTGAAAACATTCCTCTCTGCGAAACTTTTACAAAGACAGGCCAAGGCCAACAAAACCGTTCAAGTTGTTGACAAATACAAAAGAGATTATGGTTAGGTCTTGTCTGTAACAAGTCTAAGCAAATTACGATTATCACAGTGTTAAAAAAAATCAAAATTTTATTTTTTCTCTGATTTTATTTGCTTTTGTCGAAAAATTGAACTGTTTAGGCACCAGAGGCCTAGAAAACTTTCAAAAATAAAAAGAAAACTTTGATCCCGCTCATTTTAAATAGTACTTGGAAGAACGTTTTCTGAGAATTTCAATTTTCACGATAGTTATCGTTTGTCAAACGACACTCTAAGAAAGCCAAAAAAAAAATGTTTCTTCATTAATACACGAAAAATCGAAAAGGACACGAAAGTCTGTTTGATATCGTTCGAGAGCCCCAAGGTTGCCCCAAAAAAGAAATTTCGCTTTCATTTACGTTTAAAATTTGTGTTTGGACAGCTCAGTGGGTAAGTCTGATGTATTTGAAAATCTCTGCGATACGTTGTAATAAGTATAGTAGATAAGGATTCTAGGAAAGGATAGACCAGATGGTAAGAGACGCGGTCAGTGTATTTTTTTATTTGGTGTGTTTAGCCTTGTAGTGAAAAAAAATTAGGAAATACGTTATCTTATGGACAAATGAAATTAGATGTGGCTCAGATAACCCGAATCTAGGAAAAGGATTTTAGGAATGTTCGAGTTGTTTTTAAAAGTACATGGATTAGTTTCAAAAATTTGTCTCCGGGCACAGGTGAATATGAAGTTTCTTTCTAAAATATTTTTATTTTATTGCATTGGTTGGGGGAGGAGTTCAAACGAATTCTTGTGGGAGGGTAGCCTACTTACGCCTATTCGCTTTTAGTTACCTATTTTTCACTACAGTGAAAAAGTGTTACAATTTGACATTTCTTGTCAAATTAGAAATTAATGCCAGGAGAGAGATAACTAAAAACGAAGATTTATGCATTCCATTTTGCTCCAAGTGGAGTGGTTTGGAAGTAACAGAGCTTCAAAAGGTAAAATATATCAGTTTTCAAACGCCATTTTCTCGAAAATAGTTGAACAGTATACGAAATTTGATAAAAAAGGAATTAGAATATTTAGGACCATATAGATTATTCCATTTAAAAAATGGATGTTGCCAATGGCTTTGGGAAACGCGGCAACAACGCAAACTAAAAAACATTTTGTAAAGAAAGTCAATGTTCACGACGTGTTATTTTTTTTAAGGACAACTCAATTTGGAATAGTATAAATTTGTTTGGGGGTTACTGAGCCTCGTTATGGCTGCATAGTGTTAGGCAAAATAATTTCTAAATTCTAGTTGTAGATGATTTGGCTCCCTCTGTCGGGCATGTAGTTCAAATTGACACTCGTACTCTTGACCTGCGTCTTTAGGTTTCGTTGTTGGCAAGGACTTGCGATTAGCATTAAATGGATTTTTGTATATCTGTCTATTATTAAGTGTCATTTTTACTGATTTTGTCCAGATTGAAACCGAATCAAGTGGATGTTAATTATACCGACATACAATATATATATATATATATATATATATATATATATATATATATATATATATATATATATATATATATATGTGTGTGTGTGTGTGCACGTTAAGAAAATCTAGACACACTCAGTTCAAGTGTAAACTTTTAATTAACATTATAAGCAATTGTATTGTTAAAAGTTGGCTAGAAAATATTTATAGAAATCTTGTTCGGTTTCATTTTTAAATACTTATTTTTATACAACTCTTCAGTCAATGTGCTGCCACTATTCTTAACACACACATTGCAGTAATTTTTTGAGCAAAGATGCCAATTTTTCTTTAATTTCCTGCACCAAACATTTAAGGGTTGTGTGGTTGGGGCACTTTTTAAAATTAAGTTTATCCAAATAAAAAGGTTTCAAACCATAGACAAATTGAAAGGTAATTACGTAACCGATTAAATTAGGATCTGTTATGATTCACAAATAAATGAGTTTTCGAATGGTGTTAGGAATTACCTTCATACATTTGTTACCCCTACGGATCAACCTTTACATTGTTGGTTAATTCAGAAAATAATGTTCCTACTCTAGTTACGTCTTCAGTTCATAAAGTGGTGCTGCGAATTTAAAAAATCGGTATCAAACATAATTCCCGATATAACAAATGGATAATGTAAATTAGATAGCGAAACCAGGATAAATATGAATGATAAAAATGTAAAATTTAGAAGATAGTTTTCGTGAACCTTGTGAAAATTATGTTTATACGCATTTTTCGGACCTCATTTTTGTACCTTAGTTCATAGCTGATATTTTTTACAAATTTACTAAATCTGTCGTTTTGTCATTGGAGCTCCGTTCCGGTTTTCGATCGGTACTTCAAGTACGGCCCAGGCGTGGTTCATGCCCAATAATGTCTCTGTCTCTCCTTTATTTGAAGTACCGATTGAAATGCTGAAACGTTTCATAATTGTGTATTGCACATTATTAGATTAGACGTTTTTATAATGTGCGTTTTCAAACATTTTATGTTTGCTTGTATTATTCTGAACATTAAAATAAATTCTTTATGATGTCTTACAGGTATTTTAATTGAGATTTATTCCCAAAAACAGACCTTACTAAACTTTAAAACGGTAACAATTATTGAGCTTAACAAAATTGTTAATATAGTGGAGCTTAATAAAATTGTTAATACAGTGAACGCGATTCGAAAAATTTGACACTATTTCGACGCCGTTTTTTTGTGAATGAGTCTAGATATTTTTACTACCCCCGTATTGTTAAGAGTGAAAAAAAAAAACCCTCGGAGGTTAGGTTACAGATCTTCACATATTCCTCGAACGCCAAAAAAATCATGTCGGTCTCTTCGCGGCATAGCTAAAAAGTTATCACTTTGACTCTAAATTTTGGAAATGGGAGCTGCTCACATTTTAGTCGGTCTGTCTGTCAGTTCGCTACATAGCTCAAAAACTACTAACCCGATTACCTCGAAATGTTGCTCAAAAATTAAGGATCTTATGGGGGTGATCTGGTAACGTTTTGGTCAATATCAATATTGACCGAACAAAATATCGGACTCCTGAAATATTAAAAAAATTATCACTGAAAAACTAATTATCCAATTTACCTTAAATTTTGCCTAAAAATCAAGTATTAATAGAAATGAACTATTAAAACCTTAGAGTAAGAATAAAAATAAAGTTCATTATTTACATATTTAGCTACTGCCAAGATTACCTCACAGTATAAGGTCGATCGTACGACGATGCTAAGCCTAGCCAGGAACACCAATGTTTATACTAATTTATATTACGGTGAATATGTTTAAAAACGATGCAATAAAATTTTCATACAAAGAATAGTAATGTGTTTTCAGTATTAGTTTCTAATCAGTATACAGAAATTACTTTTATTGCAAAATAGTAAAATACAAACTAAAATACCCAAAGCCTCAGATCACATTACACCATTAACAAGAATTTTAGTTAGATGTGGCAAACCCGATCGACAACTCCACGTATTAGACCATCTCACTTTCATTGACAAGGGATTCTAATAGTAAAAAAAGTATAATAGTCTATAGTAAAGCAGGGTCACGTGACCGGCGTAGCTTAAAAACCAATAGCGGGTCGTAGAACTACAATAAACTTTAACGTTAAAGAAATTAATTTGCTAAAAAATATTTTATTAGATATCAATCTTTTCTTAGCGTCACTACTGCATGTGTTTTAATGTGTTATTGTGTATTTGTTGATATGGTTCAAATCTTCTAATTGAACCACCAGTTAGAAGAAGGAAATAAACGCCAAAATATGGCAAACTGAGATTTTACCAAAATTATTTATTTTAGAGAAGAACTCATGTATCAGCGCTAAGAAGGCAACAAAAACCTTATTCCTTACGTAGATAGACGGCCGACAGAATTCCATAAGTTGCAAGAAGGAAATAAATCCTGGACTTATTTCTTTTTTCGAACTGGCGATGTCGCGTAGTATTTCGTTCGGAATTTTTTGTCATGTCTCGCCGATTATTATTATTGGCTGACGGCGCACCATGTTTCTTTCGATGTTATTTTACTGCATGTAGCCATTATCCAGTGATATTTACCTTAATGTAGGCAGTTTATTTTGTGTTTAATTGAATCGAGTGGTTTTTTAAAAAATGTCAAGCGATAGAAGTAGTGACGAAAGTGATAGGAATGTTGGTAGTGATGGTGAGCAGACAAAGAAGAGAAAAAGAGGAGTAAGAAACAAACATTTATATAAGCATGAAATTCAGAAGTCACATCGCTTACATGGAGAAGCTTATACAAGCATAACTACGGGTCGTATCGTGCCGGGTAAATTAAATACGGAAGTTGAGTGCACGTGCAAAAAAAAATGCACGCAAAAGTTTTTGCTGGAAGAAAAGAATTTAGCTTTACGAAATTTGTATAATGGGCGGTCCAAAAATGAACAAGACACATTTCTTATGGGTCTTATTATACGGTCGAGTGTTGCTCGAAAGCGTTCAAAAAGTGAAAAACCAAAGAGGCGGGACAATAGTTACACCTACTTTTTTCTAAATAATTGTGAGAGAACTGAAGTATGCAGACAAGCTTTTTCCATTCTCTATGCTATAAAAAGCAAAGCTCTTTTTCGGATAACAAGCCTTATTTCCGAGGGAAAATCACCCGTAGATGGCCGCGGTATGCATTTAAATCGTGGCAACGTTCTACCTAATGAAACTATTCTGGCAGTCGATCAGCATATTCGATCATTTCCATTAAAGCAGTCACACTATAGCACTAAACGAATTCAATATTTAGATGCCAGTCTTAACATAAAAATAATGCATGAGCTATTTGTCCGTAAGTATCCCGAACATGCTAATACGATAAAATATGATTTTTACAGGAAATATTTTAACGACAACCACGGATACAGATTTGGCAGGCCGCAAATTGATGTTTGTTCAACTTGTGAGGAACTTGAGGCTAAAATAAAAAGTGCCACTCTTAATGAGAATGCAAAACGTGTGGCGGTTGCCGAAAAAATTGTGCATTTGAGAAGAGCCAAGAAATTTTATCAGAAGCAAAAGGACGTATTAGCATTATGTCAAGAAAGGGAAGATGTCGGCGCTATTGTGTTCGACTACATGCAAAACCTGCCGCTCCCAAAAATACCGGTACAAGAAATGTTTTACCTTAGAAAACTATGGCTTTATGTTTTTTGTGTGCACGATTTAAAATCCAATACTGCCAACTTCTACACATATCATGAAGGAGAAGCTAACCGAGGGCCTGACGAAGTTTGCAGCTTACTGTGGAAAACCATTCAAAATATGGATCCCGCTATAAAGGAGCTTCATGTTTTTAGCGACGCTTGCGGGGGACAAAATAGGAACCATACCCTTATAAGGTTCATGCTTATGCTGGTTTCCTTAGGACGGTTTGAAAAGATTTATCAGTACTTTCCTGTGCGTGGTCATTCGTTCTTACAGTGCGACCGAAATTTCGGAACCGCGAAACGGCTTATTAGGAAGAAAGATAGAATCTACGATCCTCGAGACTATAATCTAATGATATCTACTGCCAAGAAAAAGGGGTTTCTAGTAACAAATATAACATCAGATGACATTCTCGTTTTCAAGAATTCATGGCCAAACTACTATAAGAGATCCTGTAAGTCGATAGATAAAACGTCATTATTTATGGTATCAAAATATAGACAACTAGAATATTTATCTTCTCACAAGGGCTATGTAACAGCCTCGGAATATATTGATGGATTGGTAAAAGAGAGATTTTTGCTCCAAAAAGGTTTAGTACGTCCTGCACTACCAACCACCAAAGCTTACACAAGGAAGATTCCAATAAATCAAAAGAAAATGGATGATGTCCGGAAAATTGTGCAATACGTACCAGATGATAAAAAAGAGTTTTATGAGACTATATTAACATGGCCAACCACTTCATCTGAAACACCGGTGGAAGATGAAGATTAGAAAATAATATTCGACCTCAGAACTTGATTGTTCAAACGTTTAAATATGTTATATTACCTCTTACTCTTTAAATATTTTTTTCTTTGCAAACATATTAAAATGTTAATAAATTACAAATGTTCCTGTAGTTGTTGCATTTTATTTTCTATTTAAGTTCTTAAATAAAACTCGTAAGTTTGAACAAGGAAATAAATCCAACTCTTTTTTTTGTAATAATTTATTATAAAAAAAAACATAAAAAAGGATCTTATTATCCGAAAAGACTCATAATATACTGTAGTTTGTTGCATCCATGTGTTAAGCACAACAAAAATTGAAATGAAAAAATTAAAAGGTTTTTTTTAATTTGCCCAAAATTTACTTTTTGGATTTATTTCCTTCTTTTAACTGGTGGTTCAATTATATGTTGCCTTACTTCAAGCAGCAGCGTTCTAAAGGTGCGGTGATATTAGAAGAACACTGAATGTTTAAATATTTAGTAAATATATCTTATTTACGTTATCTTGGACATTGCGAAACTAGGAGCTTTAGTTGACCTAACTATGGTGCGGCAATGTAAGTTTGTAAAAAAATGGCCGTTTAAGTTTGGAATTTTCTTTTAATCACTAAGTAAACAGCAAGATTTCCTTTTCCAGGAGACATATCTAATGGATGATACCTTATTCACTTATTTTGGGTCATGTGAGAATCCTCAGAATCAAAATGATACAAGAAGGACTGAGGTGATTTTTGTGACGATTATAATAGTTTTTCCAATCAGAGAATTAAAATAATTATAGAATATATATCTATACTATATTAAAATAGTCAGAGGATGTCTCACGCTCAAAAAACGTACTGCGATTTTGGATGAAATCTGGGGAAATAATAAAGTTTCGGATGATTTCATGCCTTTTTTTAATTTTCACTTGAGTTGGGCAAATTTTTTATATAAGTGTTGTCACGTAAAGGAATTTAAATGGTGATTTTTGGGTATTAAAAGTAAAAATGAGTTCGCAAGCGTGTTCTAAACTGGTTAGAATTTAAGATTTAGGATATGGAAAATTAAAAAAAAATCTTTTATTTTTTAAATTTTAGCTATTAACATGGAACAACAATATGAGAATTGGCTGTTCTTATCTTATAGCGCTCGCTTTTTTTACTTTCCTCGTAAGAGGAAAGTATTCTAGTTGCAAAAAAACATGTTTTCTCAGTTCCGTCGGTTAGTCTGTATGTCTGTCCGCGACAAAGCTCAAGAACTGCTTGTCGTATTTACTTCAAGTTTTAGTTAAAATTTAAACGTCATATGATGATGACGTGGTAACATTTTGGTAAAAATCCAATATGGTTGAACAAAATGGGGGTCTAATCAAATGTTAAAAAAATATTACTAAAAAACTGCTTATCCATTTTATTCAAATTTTGCAGAAAAATTAGGTGTGACATGACCATCAACTGATGAGTTTTACTACAAATCGAAAATGGCAGCCTAATAAAATGTTATAAAAGTCAACGCAGAAAACTACTGCATCGATTATGTTCAAATTTTGCTCGAAAATGAAACATTATATAGGGATGAACTGGTAAAAATAATGAGACAAATTCGAAATGGGGAAATAAAACGGTGGCCTAATTAAATGTTTAAAAATATCTGAAAAAAGTACTTATCGGATTGATTGATTGATGACATCCCCATTTTGAATATTTATTACTAAATATGTATAGATTGCACACTTAATATCAATTTTTAATCAAATCTGTATAAATGTTAAAATTCGCAATCTAGGCATTCCTATTTTCATTTTTTAAATATTTACTGAAAAATGTATGATATGTATTCTCAAATCTATACAAATGTTAAAATTCCACCGCCATGTTGGCATTACAATCTTGAATTTTTAAAATGTTGACTAAAATTCATGATGTGCAGTCTTAAATACCCCTAAACGGCGAATTTTAATCAAATCTGCAAACATTTTGAAATAAGTCAGCTATGTTGTTGCCGCCATTTTTAATTCTCAAATATTGATTAAAATTTGATAACTGTAGAAATGACAACATTCGTTTGCTATATTGGCGCCACCATTTTGATTTTGGTTGTGCATTCTTAAACAAACCCCACAAATGTTAAAATCATCCATCCGACCCGTTGACATTGTCATTGTCATTTTGGCACCGCTATTTTGAATTTTTAAATGCTGACACTCTAAATTTTCCTAGACACCAATTTTCAGTTAAATCTACACAAGTAACAAAATTCCGTCGGCCGTATTGGCGCCGCTAGTTTGGATTTCTAAACGTTGACTAAAAACATTCGGATTTTTTATATCCAAAAGTGTATGCATGTCAAATGTGAAAATAATCGGTAATGGAAGTGGTGAAAAATCCATTACAAGATTTGAACAAGACATACAAACATAAAATCAGACGAGTAGGAAGCCAATAAAAGCGCGTTAAAAGCATTGATTATAGTTTAAAACTCTAACAATAGTAATCACTAAAGAGGTTTAAATTTAGACAAGTTCTAACTTGACAGTTACAGATTTAAGATGACACTTTTAAAAATTGAACAAATAATTTTTCTAAATGTGAAAATTACAAAATGACAAAAGGCAAACATAACTAAAAACTCATGGTATATAAATAACTAATTTTCTTTTAAACTTACCTAACTTATCGGTTTGATTTTAATAGTGAAGTAGGGAAGAATTATTTCTTTGATTTTTGTAAAAATACCTATTTGTCTTATTAAAGAATAGGTAAGAATTCTTCCTTTTGTCAACGATAATGAAGCATGTCCCATTTCTTCATTTTCGGACATCAAATATATTACAGGTCGTCATTTTATTTCGTCATATTGAATTCATATCAATATCTTTTTGTATCAGACGTAATTTTTGTAGAAAATGAAATAAAATGAAAGTTAATCCAGTAAGTGGATTTTTTAGCTATACCGGAATAGACCGACAGTAATGGAAAAACATGAAGATCAGTAAATACCCGGAACGATGATTTTTTTACGATTAATGATATTTCCTTATGCGGGAAGTGAAAACTCGCGCCGCCACTGGCATTCGTCAACAAATGGCCACGGCTTCAACATGGGCCATCCCTACTCCTTGTTTTATCGTAAACATTGATCGATAGAATGTGAAAAATAGGGAACCATGTTGGCGCATACCCCTAACGTGATTTATGAATGAATTGTGATCTCTACTTTAATTTTTACTCTAAGATTAAAACCATGGTACGAAATCAAGATGGAGGCCTAATAAAATATTTAAAAAATCAGACTGAAAAACTACATATTAGATTAATTTAAAATTTGTGTGTAAATTCAAAATGGCGTGCAATTAAAATGTTTAAAAAATCAACGTAAAGAATTTTTCTTATTCAATTGACTTCAAATTTTGCACAAAAACGATGAACAAAATGGTGGTCTTAAAAAAAATTGTGCCCAAAAATTAAGTGTGGCATAGGTAAAATATTGGTACGAATTTAATATGGTGAAACAAAATGGGCGCACACTAAAATGTTTGAAAAGATATATATATATATATATATATATATATATATATATATATATATATATATATATATATATATATATATATATATATATATATATATATATATATATATATATATATATATATATATATATATATATATATATTACGGAACTAAATTGGGTCAGACTTCACTATTCCTAATAAAAGGGAAGTTTTATAATGAGGGAAGTTTACCGTTTTTTAAATTCTTATATTGCTCACATAAACAACGGGGGAGATCCTATATCTCATATTGTTTCATTAATAACATCTTTTATTAGTACCAGAGCTCGCATTACTAATTTTTTCGTATATATATATATATATATATATATATATATATATATATATATATATATATATATATATATGAAAAGGTGTACTGATTAATTTATACGCCAATATCTTACAAACGGCCACTGAGGGACATTTATAAAGTATACCTTTTTTGCGTAGGAGAAGTGGAAAATACATAATCTGTAATATTTAGGCCAATATACCGTGACACAAAAAAGTTACGTTATTTTAAAGAGATTTAATGCACTGTAAGCGGCGCCCCCTACAAGCAGTATCAAAACTAAGCACATATTTGAATTTCTTGCTCCAACAAACCCCCAATTCCCAATTACATGCCGTTCAGTCACCATTTTCATAAATTGTTAAGAAAAAACTAAATTAAAATTACATCTTTGACACCCTGTATCTGGGGTACTGTCAACTTTTGACCTAAGCAAAGTATGGTTAAATCGCAATATTTTTACCCAAAGAACCTGCAGTTTTGCTGTGTACTATTAATTATGGGACACCCTATATATATATATATATATATATATATATATATATATATATATATATATATATATATATATATATATATACTGAAGTGTGAGGTTTCTTGAATACGTAAACTTTATTCTTATAAAAAATCTTTCTTGGGAATAGTGTTCACAATATAAGACATCATTGATGTTGGATGATTTTATTTTTTAAAAACGTTTGGGCCATTTTATGGCCTTCATCAGTTATCTAAAACAAAATAAAGTGACTGCCCTAGGAGATCATTATAATTTTTAATTCTAAAATTCTGTGAAGATCCATATATACAAACTTTAAAGGTTTGAAATAGTAATCTTTTTCGGCTTATCTTAGTCTATTTAAGAAAAATCACAAACATTATAACACATATGTTTTAAAATTTTTTAAAAAACAAGTCACACATACTACTACACAGTTAAAACGGTACTGTATATTTATTTATCAAAAATGGATGCCTATAGAGTTATTTACAAGTGTTTTTATTATTTCCTTTCTTTTTGTGGTAATTAAAAGATTGATTGCGAGAACTATTATTGGAATATATATATATATATATATATATATATATATATATATATATATATATAAATTAAATATATATATATTTATTATATATATATATATATATATATATATATATATATATATATATATATATATATATATATATATATATATATATATATATATATATTTTAAATTTTATATTTATTAAGTTATTCAGTTGCTGGAAATTACTTAATATAGAATTTTTATAATACTAGTATTAATTGTTTAAGATGTTAGAATATATTTTGCTTTGATTTTTTATATCAGTTTTACTGTTAATAGAGTTTTCGGATTTTGTAATATAGATCATCTCCAGGAATTCTTTGATTATGTTCTGTCTGTCTGCAATATTCTGGTTTCCGAAAAATTAAATTTATGATTAAATTGATTTTCTTGTTTACTTAAGGCTGTTGTGTTTTTTTGTCAAATTTGTGCCCATGTATATATATATATATATATATATATATATATATATATATATATATATATATATACATACATATATATACAATGGTAATTTTATAGAGGTTTTCATCATTTTTCAGCCAGTGTATGAGTAATTTTCTATGACCACAAAATCCCAATTATCGACACTCTTTTATGTTTAACCTAACAGCAGCCCAGCAGCTGTTTTCAATATAAAAAAAAATAATTATACAATGACACTATTTTAAAAAGTTTTTGCAGTGATTTACAATAGTATATTAAAAATGTCGGTGAAATTAGCGACGGTTTTCAGAGAAGAATTACGTTCGCAGGACATCCGCACCAATTCTATTTTCAAAAGGAGTTTCCTCAAAAATAATTCTACATTTTTAATACAAATTATAGAAAGACTTACACATTCTCCATTTAAGGGGCAAAAATAAGAGTACTTCTGACTAATATTACGGCTGTCAGTACTGAATAAGGGGGTGAATACTAAAAGCAATTAATAAAGCAAACATACCATTCAAAGAAACTTTTTTTTATTCTAAATTTTACACAGGGTTAAACGTTAAGGGTCAACCAAAAAGTCTCTTCGTCTAATATTATTGCTGTCAGTACAGTATAAGGGAACTTAGGGGTACCGGAGAGTACTTCTGGTAAATACTACTCCTACCAGTGCCGTACAAGGGGGTAAAAACGGGGAATAATATATAGTTAAAATATAGTTAAAAAGCCATTTAAAGATAATTTATTTTTCTAATTCAGATTTCGAATTGGGTTACACCTTCATCTTTTTAGGAATAACCGAAAAGGTACAAAAGAATACCAATGGTAAATATTACTGGTATCCGTGCCGTACAAGGGGGTAAAAACGAAGTACTTTCTAATATATCTTTTGAGTTATTCCTAAAGAGATGAAGGTGTAACCACATCCAAAATTTGGGATAAAAGATAAAGTATTTTTAACTGTATATATTATTCTGCGATTTCACCTCCTTGTACGGCACTGACAGGAGCGATATTTGACAAAGTACTCTTTAGTAACTTGTCAGTTATTCGTAACGAGATGAAGATATAATCCTATCCAAAAGCTGGACTAAAAAAATAGTATCTTTGATTAGCATTTTAATTCAAATTATAATAGTGTTCTCCGTTTTTACCCCCTTGTACGGCACTGCAAGTAATAATACTGGGACTAGTACTAGTATTTAATAACTTCTCAGTTATTCCTAGAGAGATGAAGGTGTAACCCCATCCATAATCTATATTAAAAAAAGTATCTTTGAATGGCTTTTTAACATATATTCTACTCCTTTTTCACCCCCTTGTACGGCACTGACAGCAGAGCAATATTTGACAGAAGTACTTTTCAGTACCTTGTAAGTCATTCCTAAAAAGATGAAGGTGTAACCCTATCTTTAATTTGAATTAAAAAAATAAAGTATCTTCGAATGACATTTTAACATTATATATTATTCTCCGGTTTCATCCCCTACGGCCTTGATAGCAGCAATATTTGACAAAAATACTCTCTAGTACCTTCACCCTAAAGAGATTAAGGGGTAAACCCATTCAAAGTCAAGAATACAAACTAATATAATAGAAATATGCTACTTTTTCGTAAAACTAGAGGTGCCGTTAACAAAATTTTCAAAGCCCTGTGCAGACACCCCTCGTATCTCAACCATCAGATAACTTATCGAAAATGTGAAAACTGTTCCTAATATAACTTTTCCCGTAGAACTCAATTCCGCCTTCGGAATTAGCATACAGGGTCAGGTCAACAAGTTATCGGACCCTACTCTTTTTTTAATGGAATACCCTGTATATTTATAGACTATAAAATGTGTCTTTTTTTTCGTTTTTAAAAATATATAATAGTATACACTTTTTTCAGAAACACGCAATTAAATGACAATTTTCTGAAATTAAATGCATAATTTAATAGTAGGCTATCTATGGCTATTGTTCATGACAACAAACAAAAATATCATATTATCGGTTTTTGGATGGACGTTTGGTTTGTAAAGGAGTTTATAACGTTCTTTAGGTACTTTTATTTAATTGATTTTTATCAATTTCTTCGGATAATAGCAGCGTATGAATATTATGAAAAATATGATATGCTGGTACCTTTTATACAGAGTAATGAAGATTCTGAAGAAGCCTGGGAATTATATTTCCAAAGGAAAGTAAGCTATTATGGCTATTAAAATCTGTATTATCAATATAAGTTTTTGCTTGTTAGATATCCAGAATAATTTGTTCACCCGCGTCCTAAAACATACAACAAAGAGAACAGGGAAAGCAAAAAGATAGATGTTTTGGGGTAAATAGAAGCAATACCTTCGTCCTCATGTAGAAAAATTGAGAAGGAAATTGGTGTGCCAAAAACTGACGGTCAGAGGATCTTGAAGAAATATAAGTATCATCCATAGAAATTTAATATAGTGCAACATTTGCATTCTGGCGATGCCGAGCGCCGGGCACTGTTTTGCCAGTGGTATTTGCAACAAATCGATGCTAACGATTTATTTGGCAGACTTGTTTTCTGGTCAGTCACAATTCCAGGAACTGGCAAAATGAAAATCAGCATTTAATGTTTGAAAGGGCACAACAAGCACAATTTCAGAAAATTGTCATTTATTTGCGTGTTTCTGAGAAAAAGCGCATACTATTATATGTTTTTGAAAAGGTAAAAAAGACAAATTTTATAGTCTATAAATATACAGAGTGTTCCATTTAAAAAAATAAAGTAGGGACCGATAAATTTTTGACCAGACCCTGTATACTAATTCCGAAAGGGGGGATTGAGTTCTACGGGAAAAGTTATGAGAAACAGTTTTCACATTTTCGATAAGTTATCTGATAGTTGAGATACGAGGGTTGCCTGAAAATGCCGCATTTTCAATTTAGCCCTGTATCTTAAAAACTAAAAGGGCTATGATAATGTTATTAACGGCATCTTTAGTTTTACGAAAAAGTAGCACACTATCGCAAAAACCGCAAATTTCTATCTATAAAAATAACGGAGATACCCCGCAAAAGTACCCAAAATGAGACACCCAGTACTCTTTGGTACCCCCTAAATTATTCCTAAAAAGTAACTTTCCAGTTGACCCTTAATGTGTAACCCGGTGTAAAATCTAGAATGAAAAAAGTTTCTTTGAATGGTATTTTTGCTTTATTTATTGCTTTTAGTATTCGTCCCCTTATTCAGAACTGACAGGCGTAATATTAGTCAGATTTATTTGTTCTTGTGATAATAAAGCATATTTTGACTTTGACGTAAAGAATAATTAGTATCTTACCAGTTCTATCTAAAGTTTTCGAAAAAGTGTTATATAACCAGTTAATTGAATATTGCAATCTAAATAAAATTATTCCATAAACAGTATTATTACTGATGATATATTAACTTCAATTGATAGAAAATTGTCAACTGCCTTGGTACTTTTCGACTTTTCTAAGGCGTTTGACACTATTAATCACGAACTTTTGTTAGCAATGCTTAAATATTTTGGATTTCAAAATCAGTCATTTGAACTTACAATTTAATCTTCTAAACAGATATCAAAAAGTATATTCTAATAACACTTTTTCTGAGGAAGTACAGATCTTGACTGGTGTGCCTCAAGGGTCTATCCTTGGTCCTTTACTGTTTATTATCTACACATCTGATGTGTATAAAGTACAGGCTATTGCGGATGATACCCAGGTTTATTTTCACTTCAACCACCAAGATTAATAAATCATGACATTAACGCAACTCTCTTCTGAACATAACCTTAAACTTAATCCTTTAAAGTCAAATGTTATGATCTTCGGTCCTAAAAAGGAATTTCTTACAAACAATCTTAATATTGTCTTGGGTGATGTGTCTCTTCCTAAGGTTGATTGTTTTAAAAATTTGGGTGTTGATTTGGATACTGAATTGAGGTTTCGTGAATACGTAAAATTATTAATTAAAAAGTAAATTTTGTCACATCACATCTTTAGTTTTTACATGGTAAAATGCTTTGCGAACCTCTTGTTCTGTTCAACTTTAAATATTGTGACTTCATTTATGGTCCGTGTTTAGACATCACTGAGAAAAACCGCATACAAAAAGTAAAAAACACTTGCTTAAAGCTAATAGTCGAATTGTAAAAATATGAACACATTTCATACACATTTAAAGAACTCTATTGGCTAAAAGGAGTTACATTTGGCAAACTTTTTGATTAAGGTTTTATCTAACCCGTCTTTCCTATTGACTTTAAGAAATAAATTTATATCTCGTTTGGATACTCATAACAATGCCCCACCATCGGACTGCTATGTTTCAAAGATCATTTACATATAATGCCATTAAAGTTTATAACTGTTTATCAACTGAACTAACAACTCTTAATGAAAAACAATGTAAAAAAGAGTTTTAACAATATTTATTAAACATAATATAGACCTTTTATCTATTTTTATTAATTTATTATGGAAAAACTACTATCCACAATAGTTTTCATTTCGGCATATTTTAAATCATGTGATTGTTTAGTTTAGCTAGTTAGCCGGATAATTTCGGTTCAGTAGAATAGCTATCTAAGCTAGACTGCGCCTTGCTTTCCCGGTAATTTTTTTTATGTTTTAATTATTTATAATAACATTGTATTTATCGTAATATAAGACATTTATTATTATTATTATATATTTTATTTTAAATAAATGAATATTTTATAGAAATTAAAGGTTAACAACATCTTTAAGAAGGTAATTTTACGACGAAAACCAATATGAAAAAAATACATAAGATGCCAATAAAAATATTGAATTAAATTGCTCTTTTGGTAAAAAAAGAAGTGACAAAAATGTAAAATCTATTATTACCCAAAATGACTTTTAAAATGAAATGGTTTAAAATTAAAAATAAGCTTATTTTCGACTGTTTAAAACAAGTATTTTGCAACAAGTAACTGCATTTTTCCATAAAGCGGTAATGTTGTTACAAAAAAATGACTGTCCAGCCGCCATTTTGAAAAAAAAGGAAACTTGTGAAACAATGTTGAAAAGCTAATTTTAGGAGCAATACGATAGTCCATAAAAATATATAAAATATAATTTGCCTCTTATGAAGTTATAGAAATATTTCAAATTGATATTTTTAAAACTAAATTAAAAAAAAAATGTAATAGACTACCTACTTTCACACCGACTTCATAAATTGAAATTTTCAAAGTGGAATTGGAAGATCTCTGTGTTTTTAACATAAGGGGTCCCATGTGTTCGTTTTTGCTGCTGTGTTTCGGGGGGAAGCGGGAGACTCAACTGCTCAGTGTGGAAGCTAACGACTCCGCTAGAAAGGGAGCAGACACTGTGACCGTGTGACACCTAGTTATTCCTACATTTTATCCTGTTCGTTTGCCCAGTTCTACATATAACATTAGCGTAATGGCCGCTATGAGGCAGGAGTAGGAGGGGCGAGGGCATAGTTTGAAAGAAAAGGTCATCTCGTGATACCAGTAGTACTCCAAGTAGCCAAGATGTATTTCAGCGATTAAGAAAAGAGGAGTGTTTAAAATATATTTGTAATAATCGAGGTTTACCGGGAACTTAGAGCTCGCCATCCGGACATCCCACCGATACCGTCTTCAAACTGGAGTAAGATGTAAATCATCTGGGAGGGTCGCTCCAGCTCTAAGCCCCAGACGGAGAACAATCTAGCAAGTGAACTAATATCCACGCCAAAAACAGCAATAAAATAAATAGCTAGTGGGTCTATTGCACATACAAATTTGCCAGAATCACCGTCAATATTATTATAATTGTTAAAAAATTTAAAAAGATGAGTAAAATTGAACTTCGTGCCAACAACCCCGAAAACGATATCAAAGACGATATTAACAGCAGGATAGAAACAAGAGTCGGTAGAATCTGAATTATATAAATTTGACATGATTTACCGTTTGTTTTTTTTTAACCAACCGCTTTCAAACAAATAAAAATGACTTTGCGGGTTGCTTCATATTTCTTGGCTACCCTGTAGCAGAAGAACATATATTTAAAAATAGAAAACGTTTGACGTGCTTCACCGTATGCTAAAAAATCTAAACCCTCTTGATTTTTCTTTCGTTTTCAGAGAGCTATTTGATTCTATTAGCGCTACCCTATGTATAATATATTTCTAGGGAGCTAGCCTTTTAGGACTACCCTGTATTCTGGACAAACAATATTTTGTATACTGCAAAAATAGAGTAAATTTGATGTGTTTCATCATTTTTCGAAATATTACGTTTAAATAATAAAAACACAAATTTCTAAAAATTTTCTGTCCAGGAACAGAGAAACTGAGCCTATTAACAAAAGTCATGCCGAGTTGTTAACAAGTATATTTCTTTTTCCTGATGATATGGTGAACTCAGTATATATTGTCTCTGGCGCTGGCGCAAACAATTCAAAATGGCGCTATTCTCCCATTTTTTATTGCTTTTTATGCTTGCTATGAGACCTCTCTGGTAATACCCTGAAAATTTCAACCAAATTGGTCAAACCATTGCAGAGTAATCGATGTACATGCATAAAAATACATATGGTCAAAATAACCTCCTTCTTTGAAGTCGGTTAAAAATCACGGCATGTGCCCTGTCTCCTGTTCACCCGGAATATTTTTCACCTCGAGAACTGTTATTTACATAGATCTTCAAAATCAGATCAAACATACATACACACATATGTACAGGGTGGTCCAATAATAGAGAAGGTCGGCTGTAGCTCGGGAAGCGTTAATGACAGAACTTAAGGAAACATATTTATAAGTAAATCGGCCAAGAGAAATCGCTGTAAATTATTTTCAAATTCGAAAATTGGATGCTAGAGGGAGTAACAGCAACTCAAAAGTGTAAATGCCATGTTTCTCTTAAATTTTCATAATTAAAGTATGTTGAAAATATAAGTATTGTATTCTTCAATCAATTAGGCTCTTTTTTGCTTCAGACCATTCTTGTCTGTTTTTAAAAATTAAGTAGTGGGGAAGGTCAAACATTTTTACTTTCAAATGTAGATATCTCTGTTGGGTCGAAAAAAGTGCTTTTTTTACTCAACTCGTGGAATAATAAACTGTTCCATCATGACTTTGTTAGTGGACACTAGATATGGTTGTTTTGGACTTCCCCAAATAATGCTGATTTTCTCAAAAAAGTCAAATGGTACGCTATGACTTTTATATCACAATTTATTAGGTAGTAATGAAGGGTATTGAATTTAAATTAAGAAAGATGATGATGGTCTCTCGAATACGAAACGTTGCATTGGAAAATTCACCTTGCCGTTTTGTAAAGGAGAAAATGTGACAATGACAAAGTGGAAATTGTTTTCATCTTTCATTTCAGTTACCAATCCTAAAATTTTAAGAAAACCATAAAACTGGAAAAAAGCAAGGCTCCAATAGAACTTTAGTTATCTTGCACAACTGTAAAGAACAAAACTTAACAAAGGAACAAAACAATAAAATAGCTAAAGTTAGGGCGAGACAGGGCAGGACTCTGTCTGGGCAAAAAGATTAAACCGAGTTCTACTTTGCTTCAGCGAAACAACAAAAAAAAACGACGAAATGAGCTAACAACAAATATATTTAAAATTACTAAAAACTACTTAAGGTAAAAAGTTTAGTACATATATGCGATTCGACCTACTACAAGAAACAATATGATGGACCGTATTAGGAATGCCATCCAAAGTATCTATATAGCAGAAGTGAAGCATGCAGTCCAATGGGAACAGGAAAGATTGCAACTTTATATTGACAATAACGGCCGACATTTTGAGCATTTGCGAAAGTAGTTTTCAGTAATTTTAAATATATTTGCTGATATTGTCGTTTTTCTTTTGTTATTTCACTGAAGCTAGGTAGAACTCCGTTTAATCTTTTTGCCCAAACCGAAGTCCTGCCCAGCCTCGCCCTAGCTTTAGCAGTGACAGCTCGCCAGGGGACGCGGGTGAAGCATCGCTTCTCTTACATTTTCCAATCAACTTACTTAAAAATAAAAATATTTTTACAATATTATTTTATAATCTACATTTTTATTATAAAAATGTAGTATGTTTTATATAAATTCACATTATTTACTTAATTATACCATAATTTCTATCAAAACTACTGCGTTATGTACTCAAAAAATAATAACATCTTTTCATAAGAGCAGTAACAAATTCCGCATCAGGCTCCCCCCGCACGCCTGCTTTCGCGCTCAGATTTGTTTACGGCAGTTGCTATGGCAACGCAATGGTAAATATCCCACAAGAGTCTGGGGAACAGACTTGTGAGAGCTTCGAAAAAGGTCAATCATACTTTTGTAGTCAGGGTGTCAGTGGTAGATTTTGCTGATATGTTGAATGCATGGTCATAAGTGCATCTATTAATACTTTTAACAAGTAGTATAATAAAAAAATAATAAAAACACGAAATGAATAGAGATAAATTTAAAAGTAGTAAAATAATGTATGTTTATTAATAATGTTAACAGTAACATAATAAGAAAATAATAAAAATGAAAGGACACAAATTTAAAAGTAGCAGAATAATGTGTTTTTATAAATAATTTTAAAAATAATAACGGGTGAGGATTTTAGAGTGTTACAAGGCGATATCGGAAAAATAGTTTGGAATTTTTGTATAAAAAGTTAAGAGAGAGGCAGAAACACAGATTTTAACTTCGTTCATTAATAACTAGATGCATCATCCCCGAATTAGGGCAAAATGTGTGTCTGCGAAGTAAGAATTTGCTGCGATATTTTTACTTACTGATCAAAAGAGTGTTTTGGATGATCCATTTATTCGTATTACTCCAAAATACCACACACGAATAGTTACTGTATCAAACAGGGTCTCTAAAAACTTCACAAACAAGTGAAACAATAGGAAACACATGAATGTAAATATAAACACAAAAAAATAACGGCCATCGACGGAGGAAAGGAACCGGTAAATACTGCACTTTTACACTTATTGATGGTGTTGCAAACCCTATTCAAGCAGCTATAATTAACGAATATTATCAAAATAATGGAATAAACCCGATGGTAGACAGTAAAAATATTATTAAAAACGTTAGGAGTAGGCTAAAATAAAAATTTAAAACAATTAAAAATCATCCCAGATCTAATACGTGCAGAGAAAATGAAAAAGTGTTCCACATAAATTTATTATCTCTAGTATGTCTGGCCGCTACCAGAAATTGTTGAGAGTTCAGGGTGAACATATTAGCTTTTATTTTTCCTAACTTGTACATTTGTAACCATCGTTTTATAAATTATTTTGAATTTTTTTACTATTTCAATTTTCGCATGATAATATGTTTTTCTTTTCAGTATTTCCTGTATACATAAATAATTATAACTTTTTGTTCCAGAGTCAGTTTCTACTTTAACGAATATTTTTTACACACTCTAACAATTTTAAGCTACAAAAATACGGCTTTTTTCTTTTCTTTAATTAAAAAAATATACTTTATTGAATTTAACTCTGTCTACCTCAAAGTATGAAGTTAACGGCAACTGAACTTCATTAACGTCTATAGTAACTCAGAAAACACGACCATATTTCTCAAAATAGAGTATATTTGTCATACATATAGTAATAGTTACAATACAGAGTTTATGGACCTACAAAAGAGAACTTTACTCTTCAAAAGAATACATATCTGGTCACTCTAGCTAGACTATAATTTCCTCAACCAGCTCCGCAGTTGTTTTTTTTTGTTTAACTTCTCTAAATTTCAGAAATTATAAAATAGGTTATTAGAAAATTAAATTATAATTTGAGCCATCCCCTTAATACGTAACACAAGGACGCCTTCTATATTTTGTTTTTTAAATTAAATCATGATGATCGTCCATAGTTTAGGTTTTTTAACTCACCTCTGTTGATCTTGTTTCTCCTAGAAATAATGTTAATTATACCTAAGGGTAATGGAAAACTGAAAGCGTTTTAAGTATAATAATAATACGCGCCTCTGAATGGTTAATCACTTCCGCCAAATCTAATTTAATTTAGTACTTAACAGTGTTCTGTGATCTAAGATCTAATTGACAACAGATTTAAAACTAAAACACTAAAATATAAGTATTCTCTGTATTCTACTCTGTCGAACAACACAAGAGCGATACATGCGTTGTCGATGCCAATCGTGTAAACTCGGAACTCCTACAAATCTGTTCCCCAGACTCTTGTGAATATCCCTAAGCCAAATAGAGATGGGAGCGACATAAAACTGCTGCTGCAGCTTGCAGGCGCTTGTTTGCTTGTTATAGAATTAATGTAAATTAGTGCGTTCGGATCATCGGAGGCGGAAGCAGTTTTGCATCTATCGAATCGAATCGAAATTAGCTTTAAGATATAGGTACCTACATACCTCAATTATGGACATTTAAGAGAAAATTGGCATTTAGACTTTTGTGTTGCTGTTACGCCCCCTAGCCGCCAACTTTGGAACTTGAAAATAATTTACAGCAATTTCTCTTGGCCGATTTACTTATATAATATTTGTTTCCTTAAGTTCTATCATTAACGGTTCCCGAGCCACAGTTTAAAGAAAGAAACAGTTCTCTCACTCCTTTGTTTTGCTCCAAAAAGCCGGCTTTTTCTGCGACCGGTCGTAAGTCACAGCGAACACCTTCAGCTAACAACTAGATGCCAGGTATACGAGGCCGCGCGTTTTTTTATCGCAATGAATACATCTACCGGGAACGATCAATACTTTAGATATTCATATTTAGAATGGTAGATGTTCAACTTAATAAAAGGTTAACTTATTGACTAAATTTGATAGGTATTAACAACAAATGTAAAATAAAAATGTATTAATTATATTTTTGAAATGATGCAAGAAACTTATAACAATACAATTAGTTTATTCTAATCAAACTAGTAAGCCGTTTTTCAGGCCGAATTTTTAAATATCTTATTTAACCGCCATTTTGGATTCCAAAATGACACTAGTTGATTACACCATAATACTTGATATTTTTGCACAATTTGAAATAAATTGGATGAGTAGTTTTTTAATAATAATTTTTTTAACATTTCCATTTTTTTAACATACCAAAATATTACCAGGTCATCCCCATATGACCCTTAATTTTTGACCAAAATTTAAAGTTAATCGGTTAGTAGTCTTTAAGCTAATGCCGTGAACGGACAGACAGACAGACCGACAGACGGACCAAGGGAATTTATTAAACATATTTTTTGGCATCTATGGACACTAAAACGTAAAGATCTGTAAAACCTGAGAGGGTGATTTTTTCACTATTACAACCATTTTATTTGGCCGCCATTTTGTTCGGCCATCTTGAAATAGTATCACTATTTTATTAATTGATCCTTATACCACCAATATTTATGGCACACCATTTGAAATTAAACCATTAAGAAGTTTTTCAGACTGAATATTTATAAATTTTATAAAGCCGCCATTTTGTTCCGCCATCTTGGATTCGTACCAAAATAATACTAGTTGATTCCAATAAAATACTAAAATTTGAGATAAATTGGATGAGTAGTCTTCTAATAATAATTTTTTAATATTTCACTAGGCCGCCATTTTGTTTCACCACATTGGATTTTTACCAAAATATTACCAGGTCATCCACATATGCCTTTTAATTTTTGACCAAAATTTTAAGTCAATCGGGTAAGTAGTCTAAGCCACGCCGCGAATTTACAGCCAGATAAACGGACAAACAGACCGACAGACGGACCGACCGAGTTGACAAAAAATATTTTTTTGGAATCTAGCGCTAAAACGTAAAATGTGTGAAACCTGAGAGGATGTTTTTTTCATATATTTTATTTGGTCGCAATTTTGTTCGGCCATCTTGAATTAGTACCACTATTTTGCTAGTTGACTAATCTATTAGTTGATTTTTTAAATATTTTATTAAACCGCCATCTTGTATTCGGACCAAAATGTTATCAGTTGAATACATCATAATACTTGAGGTTTTTGCAAAATTTGAGATAAATTGGATGAGCCGCCATTTTGTTTCGCCATATTGGATTTTTACTAAAATGTTACCAAAATTTGAAGTCAATGGGGTAAGTAGTTTTTTAGCTACGCCGCGAATAGACAGACAACAGACAGACATACCGACGAAATTGAGAAAACATGTTTTTCGTCATCTAGAGACTCAGAAACGTGAAGATCGATTACAATACTTCCCTTTTACGAGGGAAAAGTTACATTTAAACACACTCTTGTTCCAAATTCTATATTTTTGCTCACCGCGTACAACGCTCAATAAACATGTAGGTTTAAAATCTTAAGCCACCATGTACCTAACCTGCGAAGTGACCTGCCGACTGACCGGTAGAACCGGCAGTTCGTAGGTGCGGGAGGCGCGTCGGCAAGAGGGAAATTTATTGCGGAATAGCCAAGTGTTTAGGCTATTTAGAATATATATAGACTCTGCCCGAGCTACAGTCGACGCTCTCTATTATTGGATCACCTGTACATTTAATTACCATATCTACTCAAATAAAATCACTGTTTCTGCACCCCAGTGTACCATTTTTTATTTGTTTTTGTTTGATTTTAATTTTAATATTTTTATTTTTTATTACTTTAATTACATAATCTTTAAATAAAATTATGTCAATTACTATTTTTCTCTATAAAAAAAAAATTTATTACATGAATTGGAATTTTATCGAATTTTTAAACAATTTTGTTTCTCCATGCAGGATTAGCACTGAAATTTTACCAGTTTATCTTTCGTCCACCCTTGGTTTTTATGTAAAATTTCAAGTCAATTGTAGTTTTTACTTCCAATATGCCGTCATTTTTAGCAAAATGTTACCATTTCATCCCCATATGACCCTTGATTTTTTACCTAAATTTGAAGTAAATTAATCAGATGAGTAGTTTTGAGCTATGCCGCGCGCCGACATGACAGCCGACGGAAATGGAAGAACAACATGTTAAAATGTTAAAAGTAGTAAATATGATATAGGTGAAATATTTTTCTATTCCTTGTTACTTAAAAAATCTAAGGACATTTGTATTTTTAGGACTTTAGGGCGGGGGCGGCAACTTTTTAAAACATTAACAGTAATAGACAACTTTAATGTGTGTGGCTTAACAAGTGCATTACACTTGGGACTAATTTGAAAATTGGTCGGCCTTAGAAGCAATTTAAGATCTCTTTAAATACGTCCTGTGTCAAAAAATATTATTAAGCTTAGGTAGCCTGAAATTATATGTAATTTGGTGCAAATAGGTTTCTTTTTTGTGAAAATTAAATGTTTAGTGCGCATAAATCATTAAACAATTATGGCTGCAAATAAACTAAGTAACATCATAGAATAAACACGTTAATCCCGATTCATTATACAGTGTTATCTCAGATTGTTAAAGTGTTAAATGTTGTTTAGTGGCTTTTTCAACTTTAAAATCTAAAAACTGTAAGTAATTTTTTTAAAGATCGAATGAGGTACTTAGTGCGTTGTTGATCGGTGGGCGGCTGTATGGACTCATCGAGTTAAAGAAATGTAATGTATGTAAGTAATAGTTTACTATAAATAGATGCCAAAAAGCTTTTTCGTCCGAAGCTTATCCCCGTGGGATTTGTATAAGGAGGTGACTTCGTCGCCTTGTCGTCTCAAAAAATATTTTTTTCCTTTTAATCGCTATATCTTGGAGACGGTCTTAGATAAACTTTTCACGGGGCATCTCCCATATATTTAAAGATAGAGGGTTGCGGTTTCCCCGACAGTATGCTACTTTTTTGTAAAATTAAAGATGTCGCCAGCAGAATTGACATAGCCCTTTTGGTTTTTGAGATACAGGGTGTGTTTGAAAATGTTGTATTTTCAGACACCCTTTGTATCCCAGCTATCTGATAACCTATCAAAAAGGCAGAAACTGTTTCTAATATGACTTTTTTATGGGACATTCTGTTGTATAATATTCTTTATATTTATTGAGAATAATGTGGGCTTTCCAAAAATATATGCATGTATGCAGTAATGCAGCTCAAAATTCGAGATTTTCTAAAATTTTCTTCCGTGTCCAGTTAGCAGGTGGTGTAGGCTATGGCTAATTTGTTTGGAACGAAAAGCAAAATATTTTTGTTGTTTTGGTGTTTCTATATACTTATTCAATTTACTTTTTTACAATAAAACATTTGTTCAATCTGATGAAAATCCCCAAGAAGCTTCAGATTTATATTTACAAAGGTAACGTATTTTGAGCGCTATGATGAGGATAATATCTTCAGAGTTCTTTTTGTTTATATTAGAGATCCAGAGAGAAGACAACCTTTCCGAGACATATTTGCCCGTCTTAAATCAAATTTAGCAGATCACTGATCATTTATCCAGCCCCGTCCTAAAGCAAACACCAAACAAGTAATGGTTGTCCCTGTGGACTTTGGGTGCGTGTATTAATCGTGTACATGACCTATTTTAATATTATCTTAACCTTGACAGCTATATTTGATTAACAAACGTCCGCTTGTCCGATACATCTGGTTACGGATATATATGTTATAGATTTATCTGTAAAAATCTCATTTAAAAAAATGTAGCTATTTAAAAGTTAGGAATACTAGATTAGACGTTTTTTTTGGACAGCTGCAAAAATATTTCTCTAAAATAAATGACATTTAAAGTTATAAAAGCTTCAAGTAGTTCAGAAGTTCCGGGAAAAAAAATTTTTTTTTTAAAGCTATCACAATATTTTTTCAAAATAAATTACTCCCCTAAAAGTTAAATCGAATTTTGAAAACCGTATTTAAAAAACTTAAGCAGTTTAAAACTTACGAAAAAAACAGCAACCCCTGTATATATTCCAAGACCCTTCTAAAATCGTCTATTTTGTGTATCTTTTTGAGTACTTTTAGGACCCGTTTTCCGACCAAACGCCTACTTTTTTATTTGAAAAAAAAATCAGTTTTTCTCAGAAATGTCTGTTACTAGAACTTTTCAGACAGAAATCCAATAGAACCGACACCACTGTATCTTTTATAAATTCGAAGAGTTTATAAAAGTTAATAGACAATATACAGTATTAGAGAAATGATAATTTATGTTCTTAAAGAAGTTACAAATAGCCTAGATTTTTTCAGTACAGGGTTTTCCCGTATATTTTTCCACCCACCTAGAGAGTTTATTTGAATAGATACGGAAATGTCGTAAATACAAAAGTTGTTGGGTTTTTTATGAAGATTTAGAACATTATATCATTAGTGCGAAAATATTATTGGAAATGTCAAATTTTGACAGGTTGTCAGTTTTTTTAAATGAAACACCCTTTATATTAAATCATATTTTTGAAGATCTTTTTTTTCTAATTTCGAATATATATACTTTTAATATATTCTGTCAATTAGTTTTGGATATATAAGCGTTTAAACATTAAATAAATGGTAAGGTAATTTGCGCTAAAACATAGTGAGCCATGGTCAAGACAATTGCAATGAACGACACCTTTTTGACGTTTACCGGTCAGAAGTATCTATTTACGAGCATTTTTAATATCTAATACGTTGGACGATGGGTTATTCGAAAGAAGAGAAACTCGACATGGTAGAATTATTTTATTTAGATGGTAAAAATGCATCGATAGCATCGCATAATATTAAACACCGTTAAACAATTGAATGAAAGAAAAACACTTAAGCGAAAATTTAGAATAGTTGAAAGAAACAATACCATAAAAAATCAATAATATAAAGTAGGTAAATAATAATATTAGCTTAAAGAATTAAGTTTTGCTGTTCTATATAGCCTCCTTGGTTTATAATGCATTTCTGAATATTTCTTCTAAATTTTCTGTGTATGGATGCGTAGATAAAATGAGGTGATTGGGTGTTTAAATCGACGATTGTTTGGACTATATTTTGCTTTAAAGCTTGGATAGTTCTTGGCCTATTGTAGTATATCTTGTTTTTCAGATAACCCCACAAAAATATGTCTAATGGAGAGAGATCGGGACTGTTTGCTGGCCATCTTAATGATCCATGTCTTCCAATCCAAAATGGATACCTGTCATTTAAAAAATTGGTGACCGGCTGGACATTATGAGGAGGAGCACCATCTTGGTGCCATATCAAATTAAGATATGAATTAATCGGTAGTTGTTCTAAATGCCCCTCGATTTCGTTTTCTAATAACTCCTGATACCTTTGTCCGGTTAAATTCCCATTTAAAAATATAGGTCCAATAACATGATTGTTAAGAAAACATGTAGGGATCTTCTTCCCTGAATTTTGACCGCCTGAAGAGCTCGCGGGTTTTCTTTTGACCAAAAATGCTTATTTTTCCGGTTAAACATGCCTCCAGTGGCAAATGTTGCCTCGTCAGTGAAAATTATGTTTGACAGATTTAGTTGGTTCATCATAACACGTCTTTCTATTTCTTGGCAGAAGTGTAATCGGTCTATTTTATTTTGATCGGTTAATTCTTGAGTAGGTAAAAACTGATATGGCTTATAATTATAATGTTTTAGAACTGGGTGAATTTTATGCCATGATTTGTTAAAAAAAGTGGCTGCATCGGGAATTGAGCGGTCAGGATTTTCTAAAACAAGAATAAATAAGATAAATAAATTATTTTAATCCAAAAGTTTCAAAATATAATAAAATATTTAAATCTTCTTTAGCGTTTCTTTCCACTATTCTAACTTTTCGCTTAAGTGTTTTTCTTTCATTCAATTGTTTAGCGTTGTTTAATATTGTCCTACAAGTCGGTGTTGGTCTATCTGGAAACCGTCTATAATATTCGTTACGAGCTATCGATGCATTTTTACTATGGAAATAAAATAATTCTATCATGTCGAGTTTCTCTTCTTCCGAATAACCCATCGTCCAATGTATTAGATATTAAAAATGCTCGTAAATAATTACTTTTGTAATTATTTATAAATTACAATTGTCTTGACCATGGCTCACTATGTTTTAGCGCAAAATACCTTACCATTTCTTTAATGTTTAAACGCTTATATATCCAAAACTAATTGACAGAATATATTAAAAGTATATATTTGAAATTAGAAAAAAAAGATCTTCAAGAATATGATTTAATATACACATAATATTTTCGCAACCTGTCAAAATTTAACATTTCTAAATTTCATAAAAACCCCAACAACTTTTGTATTTACGACATTTCCGTATTTATTCAAATAAACTCTCCAGGTGGGTGGAAAAATATAAAACCCTGTACATGTTTTTCTACACTTAATGACTTAATACTAATCACTAACATACATAATTAATATCATATTTCACTTTGAATATGATAAAATAAATTAAGGTATTTGCTCAAATGTACCAGAATTATTGTTCTGAAATGGCACGTTTAAAAAAATTAATAAAGCAGTGTTAAAATGAAACACAATAATTTTTCCCATCAATACGCATCTGTTTTAATATTGGAATAACACTTTTCATTACACTTTGACAAAGTGAAGTAAATATTACTTTAATATACCTATCGACTTTAAAAAAATTTAATAAGTATTTATTGCGACATGGAACTTAGCAAATTACAACGAAATAACAATTCTATCTGATCAGACATTATAAGAAATTACTCTGAAAAGCTAATTATATGTACCCCTTATAATACATGAACTATTTTAAGATTTTTCAGAAATAATCGGTAAAAGTAAATCTACCCATTCCAGTAATGAGTATACAAAATTTAATAGCACAATTCAAACACTGAATAAATCAGTAAGGAAAATGAGAATTTCAGAAGTATATAACTTCTTCGAAAGAACTTATTCAAATTTACACCTATTAATCAAATAAAAACGGTTCAAAAATAATCATCATATTGTTAAATACATCGCCGTTATCAAATATATGTAAAATATGATACATAGGATATTACTAATTGCAAAACTTGGATTTTTGTTTAAAGAAAAAATAACCAAACACATTATAAAACGAAGATGGTGGTCACTTCATAGAAATAGCCTGAGCAGATGCCTTGCACCACGTTTATATTTTTTTCGATTTTTTAATAAAAGGTTTTAATAAATCTCACAAGAGAGTTCGTTGAATACTTTGAAAATGCACATACATTTACACTCGTAAGTTTAAAATACATATAGTGAAACCGACTGTTTAACGCGTAAATGCACAAACATAAATCGAAGCGATAAAAAATATCAGAGAAATATTTGCTTTAAACAAATCAAAAGTCAGCCGTGACATCTATCAAAACTGACATGTTAAGTATCTCTAATTTTATTATCATCGTAGGCCAACGCCACCTATCATTTTGCATCGTATATGGATCGGTACCTATCGATTTTTGACTGATATGTGCAATTTTTTCTTTAAATCGAATTTTCACCCACTTGCTGAACAATTCGTGGGAAGTTTTATTAAAGCTTTTTTGTAGCGAAATAAATTCTCCATCCGCCGATATATCTCGCAGATTACTCAATTACTCTTCGCAGTAAGCGGCAAAATGATGATACAGTGGGAATTTAAATTAACTTTAAAAAATTGCAGTAATTTAACCGTTAAAGTTATAAACTAGAAATTTGATCACGGTCTACCTAAAAATATCTTGTTTCGTAAAAAAGTACCGCACGGGCTTAGGTATATTAGTTTCGTTGTCATACAGGATAATGTTAAAAAATGTTCCCATTCTTGGGAACCTTGGGAATTAATAAAAAGTTACAAGAAATATTCCATTAATCCAATTAAATCCTTTAAAAGTTTAGGTAATGAAAAAATTAATGGCTGCAAAAACTAAATTTTCTAAATTTATTATCCAAATCTCTTCAAGCCCTATTCCATACCAAAATAATTCACTAGGAAAAAAATTACAGCTTTTAACCTAGAATTTCTAAAGAAAGAAAATGTCCTACTGCCCCTGTATAACAATATATGCTATACTTCTGTACTGAAAACTAATGACGGGGACAAAAATTCGATCAATCAAACCCTACCTATTACCTATAACTTATAATGCCAATGTTTAAAAATACCAGTAAAAAAAAGAAAATTGAAAAAATCGGAGCTGCGAAAGCAAAATGCTTTAATTAATGTCTTGTACCGAAAAGTTTCACTAAGAAAAAAAACACAATTTCTAAAAAAATGTTCTATCTACTGACCCTGTATTAAATAATATAAACTTTACTACTTTTCCGAATAGGACAATACTGAACTTCATTACATTTCCTATGCTAAACATATACCAGCATAAAAAGTATTCTAAAAAACTAAAATTCTAAAAGCACTTTTTCCTTTAGATCGAATTATCACCTATTTCCCCAGTAGCTAGAAGAAAATATTATAAAGGTTTTTGTAGCCAAATAAAAGCTGTATCCTTCTTTCAGGAAATAATTCCGATTACTGTTTACAGTGAGCCCCACAGTGAGGTTAAATTTGGACTTTAAAATTTCAACTTTGAAAAATCGCAGTAATGCTAAAATTTTGAAATTTGGTCACAATCTACCCACGAGTATCTAGTTTCGTAAAAAAACACCCCACGCCCTAGGTGTATTAGATTTCTTGTAACACAGGGTAATGTGGAAAAATGTACCCATTTTTAGGGAAACTTTACAAATTTTATATAGTAATTACACCCCCTGTACACATTCAGAATCCTTCAGAGATATTCCATTTCGTGTATATTTTTGAGCACTTTTCGATGCCGTAATCAGTTTTCCGACAGGACACCTGCTTTTTTCTACAAAAAACAAAATGTATCAAAAAACAATTTTTTTTTCGAAAAATTTCTACTTTCCGGTCATTTGCATACAGGTTTTTGTTTTCCTCTATATATCGCTAGGACGCACCCAGTTCGAGGTATAAGCGCCCCAAAACATTCTTTTTTCGAACGAAAAAAAAATGGTAATATCACGAAACGGGTTCGAAGTTCAACCAAAAACAATAGGGTTGTGTAGGACCCGAAGAGCCATCGTTCCAGAAAGTTTCGATAACAAAAATCAAAAAATTCTACCTGAACCGTGTCACTTCGAAGTTGACTTTTTTGGTCCACTTTGCGGTACCATATCTCCGGTACCAAATGTGGTACAGAAACATCTGCAAACGAATCGTGTAGATCTACGTCTCCTCTAAAAACATATGTGAAATCCATCGCCCTATTTCTAATAGTTTCCGAAGTATCCCACCGAAAGGTCGAAAAACACGATTTTATGAAATGACACATCAGGCTTTCGTTCCTGAGTGTGAGAGCCGTAGACAAGTACGAGCGTTAGGGTTTATTGTGTTTATGTACACACTTACTTTCGACCTCATTTAATTAACAAACGTCCATTAATGCACTCCGTAAAAATAGTTGAAGTAAACTGTCAGATCGTAAGTAAAAAATCGCATGATAATCCGAACTAACTGGTACTAAAATTGTGGACTTTGGGTGCTTGTATTGTGCAGCATTCCTATAAACGTAAATGCGCAAACGTGCTTTTCTATTTTCATAACCATTTCTTCAATGTTTTGTCGCTGGTCTGCTTCTACCAACATTTCCTTACAAAATTAGTGACAGGGAATTTCGCTTTTACTGGCAAAGTCGAAATTCGGCGTTTAGAAATGGTAAAATTTAAAAATGAATGTCGATGTATTTTATCATACAATTTATTGAACTTATCAATAACATTCTATAAATATAACTAGCATTTATTAATAAACTTTACTTCACTATTAGTGAAGTACATTGTAAATAAAATAAATAAAAATAAATACAAAATTAAAAATAATTACGAAAGAAATAAATATTAATCAGTTTATGTAAGTACTTAACTAAATCAGACGTATTGATTAACTCTTAAATTAAACAAAAAAAAAACAAAACAATATTAAACAAAAAATGATTGAAAGAGTTGTAATGGCTTATTTTCTTTTTTGGCTCATATAGCACTGAAAATGTATCACAAAATACCTAAAACTTAATATATACACGTACTGCTTAAATTCTAAACCTGACAAACAAAATACAAAAAATAAATTGGGGTAAATTTCAGCACCAGCGACATTTTTTAAATTGAACACTTTTAAACAGTATTGTTCCGCTGGGAAATTACTATTTAAATCTAAACTAGAATGGTTTAGCAGCAAATGACTAGATACACAAGCGGCTCAAGGAGGAAAATGCAGAAAGCACTAGGAACGAGGTATAGTATCGACTAACGATTTCAAGATATTAAGTTCTGATATTTTAAAGGAAAAAAACATTACGTTATTCTACATCAAAACTTCAAAAATGAAGAATAATAAATTTTGTCAAATTACTGGCATAGAGTCAGTACTGGCAAGTGTCCTTATTACTGGCAAATGCAAGTAATTACTGGCAAATTGGCAGCCCTGGTATTACTGGTACCTAAATGATTGCCAACGAAAACAGCTGTTAGTATTAAAATAAAATGATAATGATTAAAAAGTTATTGTTTAATAATAATAATAACATGGAATTTGGTATAAGTAAATGCAAGCTACTTCATATCAACAAGGGACAGTGGAAAGACCACCCTACGGAGGAAACAATCAACAATGAAGAAACGTACAGATACCTAGGCTTCCATCAAAGCACCAAAATTTTTTTTTCATATCAAATCAGAGACTCAAGACGGAATTTAAAACCAGACTCACAATGCTACTGTTAAAACAAAACTGAATTCCAGAAATCTAACAAAGCTATTAACACCTTCGCCATACCTATTCTTACGTATTCGTTTGGTATCATTAAATGGTCACACACAGACATAGAAAACATTCACATTCTCATACGCACTGAATTCACTAAACACAGGAAGTTACATCCCAACGCATGCAAGGAAAGGCTCACCATCGAGAGAAACTTGGGAGGAAGGGGATATAGATTTACAATCGCTAAATAAAAACAAATTTGTATACGAGCTTTTGAAAATTCTTCTACAACAAACAAACTAACCTCCACAAGGCAATAGTGAAGGCAGACAAGAACTATACACCGTTCGACCTGTCTCAAACGAGCCACGCAGCAGACGCACACAGTCACATCCAATCACGACTAGAAAAGATGAACACCTGGTCTGAACACAGATACCACATAAAGCAAGACCATATACATAAAAAGCTTTCATATACGTGGTTACAAGAAGGGCAGCTGTTCCCTGAAACAGAAGGCTTCCTGCTTGCCATCCAGGACAAAGTCATAGCAACCAGAAACTACCGAAAGCACCATCAAGGACACAACCATTGAAGACGAGAGGTGTAGGAGATGTCACCATAAGAGACATGATCGATCACATAACGAGTGGATGTGGAATAATGGCTAACTGAATACACCGCGAGACACAACTCAGCAGCAAGGTCATCAAGCATTAGCCACAACATACAATACTAACGGAGAACACAGACCCTTACTGGTTATACACCAACATCTATACTTGAAAACGAAGACTACAAGCAAACAATCCCCGCAAATAGACCCCATATCACCTTTAAATCCAAAAAAGAGAAAGTCACTTATATAATTAACATGGCTGTCCCCAACGACGAGGACGTCCAAGCGAAATACAGTGAGAAGATCGCCAAATACACCGACTTGGCAATGGAAGTAAAAAGGCTGTAAACAGGAAAGATGTCATCATTGTTCCTCTCGTCATATCAGTAACACCCCAACAACGTTTACACCGCATTTGGCTCAATTAGGGCTTAATCGGTCATTTTAAAAACATGTAGCATAGTTAGATCGTTTCTTACACAATAGTTGTTTTTTTTCCATTTCCTTTTTTTATTTTTATCTTTTGTATTGACTATAGGTATAATCCCGTCAATAAAATGCAACCACCTACTGTGAGACAACAAGTACAATAATAATAATAATAATGGTAAACAAACTATTTATTTGCAAAATTAAAATAGGAAAGTTAATTTTTGCCCGTTTTCCTAGTAAGGGTAGGTTTTCAGTTAAAAATGTTACAAAAACAACTATTTGAATAATATCTTCATTACTTTTCTTCATTTTTGATAAAATTGTATAGAAATAAATAAAATATTGAGAATTGTAAGACCATGAACAAAAACAATATGCACCTCCTTATGGCACATATTTTCCTAATTTATATTCATCAGAAAATATTTATAGTTTTCGAGATATTTCAGTTTTTCTGATTTTCGATCAATGTTTTAAAGGGGTTATTGTCTGTATTCAAAAAGTCAAAAAATTTAAAGTATGGAATTCCAATTAACGTACCTAATTAGTATAATTTTTCTTTTACGAATCTAAATTTAATAGCCGGATATGGCACAGATCGAAAACAAAAGGTTGCTTAATCTATATCTTTTTTGCGAGTGTGATAATTTTCAAATTGATTCCCTTTACTATTAACATAACCTCTACGGCTATATTTTGATTAACAAACGTCAGCTAATTTGATACATCCGATTCAGACCTTACAATAAAAATGTACAGGGTGGCCATTTTATGGTGATACAGTACCTTATCTAGAAAATGGTAATAGTTACGACAAAAAGTTAAATACAAAAGTTGTTTGGATTCAATTAAATTTTTATTTTATTTCTTTTTTGTTTATACAGGGTGTTTCGTTTTGACGTGACACATGTCAACTTTCTTAATTTAAATGGGGCATCCTATATATTATTACATGTTCCGATTCTACTGTTAATTTGCGAAAGTTTTTATAATAACATCTATATTTGAATTCTTTATCGTTTTTGAGTAAATTCAGTTTTTAGAATTTTTTTTAAAAAAACATATTTTTTTTTAAAAAATTTTTACCTATAAAACTTTAATGGAACTGACTAATATCCTAAACATACATTACTAAGGGTTCAATTCAACGAGTTTCCATGCTGGTCTTACCAATTAATACACAGGGTGTTAAAAATGGAGAACAAAATAAACAGAACTTTAAATGTAAAAATCTCCTGTTTTTCAAATGGAACACCCTGTATATTTTTATTTCATCTGATTCAGCGTTCAATTACCTAGCATTAATCACATATATGTCCTATACCTAAAATGAACAGTTTCGATTTTACTAGCCGTTTTCTGATTTATCCCGGAATTCTGTCAGTAAATGAGATCAGAAACTAAAAAAATCAAGATAGGCTTAGGAAATAACCTAATGCAATGGTTGACTTAAGTTGACATTTGCTCTGTTTGTCGTTTTTGTCAAATTTTCGCTGCGAAATTTGTCAAAAAATGGCTTTATATAGTTTAGATGAACGTTTGAAATTATACAACTGTTTCATAAAAAATAATAAAAGTCCAGGGTTAGCCCTCAGAGAATATTCGAGGGAATATCCTAATAATCGAGTTCCCTCCAGGACTATATTTTTTCGAATTGTGCGTGATTTGGAAAATGGTGTCCCTAAAAACTCAAAGAAAAATTGTCCCAATTTTGTCCTCACTGAGGAACTTCGAAACAACTGGAGATTTTACTTTATTTCGAGGAAGATGATGAAAGATCCCAAAGAGATGCTGACATAGACATTGCAGGTGTCAGTAGAGGAAGTATTCAAAAAACACTGTAGGTGAATGGTTATCATCCTTATAAATTTTCTCCAACTCAATTATTATCACAATTAGACTTTAATGAAATATTGACTTTTTGTTGTGATATTATGGACCGGCAGTTCGAAAATGTGTTTTTTTCAAAAGTGCTTTGGACAAATGAGGCCTCATTTAATACGGCGGGTATTTTTAATCGGAAAAACACTCATTACTGGTTTCAAACTAATAAACATCTAATAAAAGCAATTAAAAAACAAGGCCGTCAAACCGTAAATGTGTGGCGCTGAATTATTTGCGAACGTATTATCGGACCAATATTTTTTGACAGGTCGTTAAATGGCGAAAGATACTTGGAGCTGCTTTTCAATGAAATCATGCCCCTTATCAACGACTTGCCAGCAAATATTCGGGAAAATATCATTTTTCAGCAGGATAATGCCCTTTACCACACGGTTGCACCGGTAGTAAATTTCCTTAATCAACATTTTCCATTGTGGATAGGAAGACATGGTTTAATATCCTGGCCACCACGAAGCCTTGATTTAAGCCCTTTAGACTTCTTTTTGTGGGGTGACCTAAAAATAAAGTTTATAAAAATAGATCTAATAATAGAAATGAGTTAAAAATAAAAATCAGGGAAGAGATCAATAATTTTAATGCAAAATTCGGTAAAAACGCTATTCGAAAAATGGAGGCTATTTACACTTCATGTATCGCAATGGACGGTGGTCATATTGAACATTTTTTATAATGTGTTTTAATCATGTTTAATACTCAGTTAGTTATTAGTTATACCGTGTGGCACAAGATATTTATTTGTCTCTCCCTTATTTTCGTAAACATTAAATAATAAGAACATAAATTACATAATATTTCACTTTTATTTGTATTTTCTAACATTACTTATAGTCGCCAGCTGTGTTAAGGAAATGTAAATAAGGCTTAGTTTACGACAGTTTTATTTTAGCCCACTTCATCTGTTTATTTATATTAAAAAAAATAGTCAAATCAGAAAACGGCTAATAAAATCGAAACTATTCATTTTAGGTATAGGACATATGTACGAGTAATGATAGGTAATTGAACGCTGAATCAGATGAAATAAAAATATACAGGGTGTTCTATTTGAAAAACAGGAGATTTTTACATTTAAAGTTCTGTGTGTTTTGCTCACCATTTTTAACACCCTTTATATTAATGGTGAGACTAGCATGGAAACTCGTTGAATTAAATCCTTAGTAATGTATGTTTAGTACATTAGTCAGTTCCATTAAAGTTTTATAGGTAAAAATTTTTTTTTTTTTTTTGTAAATGTTTTTTTTTAAAAAATTCTAAAAACTCAATTTACTCAAAAATGATAAAGAATTTAAATATAGATGTTATTATAAAAACTTTTGCAAATTAACAGTAGAATCGAAATATGTAATAATATATAGGGTATCCCATTTAAATTAAGAAAGTTTACATGTGTCACGTCAAAACGAAACACCCTGTATAAGTAAAAGTGAAATAAAATAAAAATTCAATTGAATCCAAACAACTTTCGTATTTAACTTTTTGTCGTAACTATTACCGTTTTCTAGATAAGGTACTGTATCACCATAAAATGGCCACCCTGTACGTTTTGCATAAGTTTGCTCCAAATACCAAATAAAACTTCAAATAATGGCTAAAGTATGTTAACGAAAAATAACACTAAAACTAAGTGTTGTTTTGTTTTGTTTGAGTGTAGAAAATGCAAATTAGATACACTATAATTTTATCTAAATTTTATATAGTAAATACTTATTTATAAATGCAAATACATAAGTACTCGTTTTCTATTTTCATATAAGATTTAACAAATAAAGTTTGAGTGTAGAAAATGCAAATTAGATACACTATAATTGTATCTAAATTTTATATAGTAAATACTTATTTATAAATTCAAATACATAAGTACTCGTTTTTTATTTTCATATAAGATTTAACAAATAAAGTTGCAAAACTCTTAATCCATTAACTAAATTTTCTAAATGTATTATCCAAATCTCTTCAATCCATATTCCATACCAAAATACTTCACTAGGAAAAAAATTAAAGCTTTTAAACTAGAATTTCTAAAAAAGGAAAAGCTCCTACTGCCCCTGTATAACAATATATGCTATACTTCTGTATTGAAAAATTGTGACGGGACCAAAATTCAATCAATCAATCAATTAAACCCTACCTATTACCTATAACTTATAATACCAATGTTTGAATCTTAAAAAATACCAGTAAAGAAAAGAAAATTCCAAAAATCGCAGCTGCGAAAGCAAATTGTATTAATTAATGTCTTGTACCGAAAAGTTTCACTAACAAAAAAATACAATTTCTAAAAAACGTCCTACCTACTGACCCTGTATAAAATAATATAAACTTTACTACTTTTCGGAGCAGTATAATACTGAACTTCATTACATGTCCTATTCTAAACATATACCAGCATAAAAAAATTAGAAACTCTATGCCCGTATTCTAAAAAACCTCACAAAATTATAAACATTCCGGACTATATACTAAAAAATGTAACTGTCCCGTATCCACAAATGCAAGTATTTTGCTGCTCTAACTGATCCTAAAATGATAAGCGAATAGCACGTTTTTTTAAACGAATATTGATGTAATTCGTACAATCGAGAACGACAGCTATTTTCTTAGGTATTATATAAAGTTGGGGAAAGTATTATCATTCAAATTGTAGCGACCTACTTAAAAACATTTAACTTTTATGCTGCCAATTTAATACCCAAGAAATCCTTTTTGAGTCTCTAAAATTAAATAATGTTTACTTAAATATTTATTCAATTACACTGTGACAGCGACGAAAGTCACGGATGAATGGATATTTTGAAATTTTTGATCATCTTAGAAAACCTAGAAATTGTGCCCAAAACCGTGCACTTTTTCCTTTAAATCGAATTTTCGCCTATTTCCCCAGTAGCTAGAAGAAAATATTATAGAGGTTTTTGCAGCCAAATAAACACTCACCTTCTGTCAGGAAATAATTCCGATTACTGTTACAGTGAGCCCCACAGTGAGGTTAAATTTGGACTTTAAAGTTTCAACTTTCAAAAATCGCAGTAATTTAACCGTGCACGCTAAAATTTTAAAATTTGGTCACAATCTACCTACGAGTATCTAGTTTCGTAAAAAAATACCCCACTCCTTAGGTTTATTAGCTTTCTTGTAATACAGGGTAATCTGAAAAAGTGTACCCATTTTTGGGAAACTACAAATTTTATCTAGTAATTGCATCAACTGAACGTACTCAGAATCCTTCACAGATGTTATGTATATTTTTGAGCACTTTTCGATGCTTTAATGAGTTTTCCGACAGGACGCCTGCTTTTTTCTATAAAAAACAAAATGTATCAAAAAAATTCAGTTTTTCTTAACAATTAATAGTTTCCGGTCATTTTTCCGAAGAGATGCATTCCGGTTTTTGTTCTCTTCTGTATTTTCAATGAAAAATGTCTCTTGCAAAATTTCGCTAGCACGCACCCAGTTCGAGCAGAAAGCGCCTCAAAATACACTTTTTTGAACGAAAAAAAATCGTAAAATCACGAAACGAGTTCGAAGCTCAACCAAAAACAATAGGGTTCTGTAGAAGCCGAAGAGCCATCGTTCCGGAAAGTTTCGACAAAAAAAAAACAAAAATTGCGACCTGAACCGTGTTACACCGAAGTTGACTTTCTTGGTCGACTTTGTGGTACCAAATGTGGTACAGAAAAATCGAATCGTGTAAATCTACGTCTCCTCTAAAAACACATGTCAAATTCATCGCCCTAGCTCTAATAGTTTCCGAAATATACCCACCGAAAGGTCGAAAAACACGGTTTTCTGAAATGAAACGACCCACACCAGGTTTTCGTCCCAGAGTGTGAGAGCCATAGTAACAAACGGGCTTCGCGGCCGTTTGTTACCAAGACAGAGAGAGAAAACAAATAAAGATATCCGGTTATGTAGAAGCGACGCCTTCATCTCTTACCAGCAAATAGAGGAAGCAACTGGTGTATCCGAGTCTGAAGTATCACCTATATAAATTTCACATAGTTCAACATTTACACCCAGGCGATCGGTCTTATTTTTCCAGTGCGGGAATTTTCAATCGCCATAATACAAGAAACTGGTCCGCAGAAAATCACCATTTAATTTTTGAGAGGACACAAGAAGGTTGCTTTGGGGATGGGGTCACGTGTTTCATTTTTGGAAGACGCATAGTTTATTGAATTTCACAGTCTCACAGCGCGTTGTTACCTAGAAATCCTTGAGGAAGTTATTCCACAACTGATGGAATATGTTCCATTGGCACTTTATAATGCCTTTTACCTCCAACAAGATGGTGGCCCAAGCCACACCTCTGCACTGTTAAGGACATTTTTAGACGATAACTTTCCTCAAAGATGTATTGGACCTGTAAGATGGCCCCCTCGATCTCCGGATCTTACGACTTTAGATTTTTTTCTTATTTTTATTTTTTATTTATCTTTAAAATATATTAAACACGATATCAGTCGGTAGCGGAGCTTTACGCGGCAATCGATACCAATGGCGGCTCCTCCATTAGGTCATATGATCAATGACGCCCCAATAAATATTTCCAAACAGAAAATAATACATAATTTATATTTTTTTAATTTCTTTTAAATTTCGAAATTCCTTCTAAGCTTATAAACTCGTTGAATGTTCACGTTGATTCCGCGGCAGTCGCATTATCGATGCCTCGCACAGCGATCTCCGAAGATTTCGTTTCGTTGGACCACGAGGCTAGCGGCCCGCGATGTCCTCGTGGTTATAAACGGAGGCGAGTTTTTCCCGATTGAATTTGCATAGGAGCGCATAGGTAACATACGGTTACGTTGGCAAATTTTGGGTCAACAGCTGCGCCGAGGAAACTAACACTTTTGTCATTTGATGCGTTTAATGTGAATCGTGTGATAGGTTGTGGTCACGATTGCGTATTTTTATAGATTTTTTTTTATTTTAAAGACTTGTTTGTTGATTTTGTGGTTTAAATTAATTGAAAAAATGAATGCTTTAAATAATGGTAGCCACAGTTGTTTAGAATCTTAAGACTTCAAAAGCCGCCAGCAGAACTTTGAGAAATGTATAGAATTTAAGGGCAGATATCGACCTTTGCCGGAACTTAAAATTCGGCAGACAAGTAGACAAAAACAAAAAAGTAAATTATTATTTTAGTAAAAATATGTACGATTTATGTGACTGGATATGTGATTGCGAAGGGATAAGGCACAGATGACTCTGTGGTGTAAAATATAATAATTAGGAAATTAGGTGTATGTATGTATGTATGTATATATGTATGTATGTACAGGGTGTCCTATTTTCGTAGGTTTTACGGGGTTTCCAGCTTATGAGTAGAGATAGAGAGATGCGGTTTTCGCGACACCGTGCTACTTTTCGATGAAACTAAAGAGGCCGCAAACAAATTTGCCCTAACCATTTTAGTTTCCGTGCTACAGGGTGATTTTGAAAATTTGTCATTTTCGGACACCCCCTGTAACTCAGCTATCGTAAAATATATTTAAAATGTTTCAACTGGTATTTATAGATTTTTTTCACGTAGAATTCAGTGGCGTACTCAGATTTTTGCTGAGAGTCATAGTTTTTGACATATTGGCATAACCTACTATTTTTTAAATGGGACACCCTATATATTATTTTTTCATCTTATTCTTCGTGTCGAGAGCTTTTCAAAAACATACCATAAGTCATATTTATTTTCATAAATAACATGAAAAAATGCATTTTTCTTTAAACGGATTTATGGCATAGCAGATCAATCGAAATAAGAGAAGGTGGCTGTGGAGCCATGGAAAAAGTTAACAAATATTTATTAACGAAATAACAAAGTAACAGCATCAGAAAAAATTAGGAAGTAGGTAAAAGGTAATAATTATAATTTCATTAAAACTACAAATATTGTTCAAATTGTAGACCATTATGTGTCCTACAAGTGTGACAAACTTTAAAAATTCTTTTTAATGCATTTTCTATTGTAAATGACTGTCTTTGTAACTCTGCAAAAGCGTTTTCGGTGGCCATTCTTAGTTGTTCTAAGTTTTCGTATCGCCTTACATAAACCTTGTTTTCTAAATAACCTCACAAAAAGAAATCTAAAACTGAGAGGTCAGGGGATCGTGGTGGCCATCGAACAGGTCCGTGTGTTCCTATCCATCTTCCAGGAAAATGGTCGTTAAGCCAGTTTTGACTTATTCTGGCATTGTGGGCTGGAGCTTCGTCTTGCTGGAAATAAATCCTATTTAGTTGAGCCAAGGGAACATCATCCAAAATTCCTAATGCGTCTTCTAGGATTCGCACGTAACCAATCGAATTCAGATTTCCTTCATATATTTGGTAAACTATTTTTAAGTTGAAAATAAAACAGGAGACATTGAATCCAAATCTGCCCTGACGCTCCCTAGGAAAAATAACATGGTTGTTTTCTTGACTCCAAAATCGCGTGTTGTGTCTATTTAAAATCCCTGAACTAGTAAAATGTGCCTCGTCTGACCAAATAATCTTTTTTTCAAAATCGATATCTTCTGCCTTCATATTTATAAACCAATTGCAGAACTCCAATCTGCGCTCTGCATCACCAGGATGCAGATGATGCACAAGTTTGTATTTATAGGGTTTGAATTTGTGCTTTTTCAAAATTTTCTGCACTTTGGTTTTCGGTACACCCGCCTCTTCGTCTATTTTCCTGCAAGATGTTTCAGGAGCTGTCTGAACGAGGGCTAAAACGTTGACCTCAGATTCTTCGTTGTCTTTATTGTAAGTTCGCGATCGAGGCTTGTTAAAATTTTTTTTTAATTTTTTGAAAAATTCTTTTTTCTGGTTGTCTTCTCTCGGGATATCTAAGATAAAATAAAGCGAACCAATAAAGTCAAAATGCAGGAAGATAAAAAAGAACTAACCTGTTCAGATAAAGCTCTGCCGCCTGATCTGCATCTTCATTAGACAATATAAAACACGCGTTCATATCATATTTCTCAAAATATTCAAATTTTTGATTCTGAGCCATATTAAAAACAATAATTATAATATACGTCAAGAAAAATTTAAACGCAATAATGCCAAAAATGACAGCAGTAATGGCTGCCTGATCATATTTTTGTTGGCGTTGCCATGGCTACCACAGCCACCTTCTCTTATTTCGATTGATCTGCTATGCCATAAATCCGTTTAAAGAAAAATGCATTTTTTCATGTTATTTATGAAAATAAATATGACTTATGGTATGTTTTTGAAAAGCTCTCGACACGAAGAATAAGATGAAAAAATAATATATAGGGTCTCCCATTTAAAAAATAGTAGGTTATGCCAATATGTCAAAAACTATGACTCTCAGCAAAAATCTGAGTATGCCACTGAATTCTACGTGAAAAAATCTATAAATACCAGTTGAAACATTTTAAATATATTTTACGATATAGTTACAGGGGGTGTCCGAAAATGACAAATTTTCAAAATCACCCTGTAGCACGGAAACTAAAATGGTTAGGGCAAATCTGTTTATATTTAGTTTCATCGAAAAGTAGCACGGTGTCGCGAAAACCGCATCTCTCTATCTCTACTCATAAGCTGGAAACCCCGTAAAACCTACGAAAATGGGACACCCTGTATGTATGTATGTATGTATGTATATATATATATATATATATATATATACCCACTTGAAAAGTTAACCATGAGCCGCCACTGATCGATACTTTTAACTTTCCGAAATTTCCAAAGAAGGCCTATATTTCTTTTGAACGCTATTAGAAGAATGACGAAAGGATGCCAATTTTGCGTACTCTTGTTTTTCCTTTGTTTTCCTAACTTAACAGTAAGATAGGTAATTATTGTTTTGTTTTGAGTAAAATTCAAAAGTTTTATCATAATTAAGTTAAAATGCTGTAATAAATAATTAAGAAATGTGAATTAAAAATGATCTTTTGAATTAAGGTTGAAAGTATTACATCTTTAGTACAATAATTACTTACATGAATTTTATTTTTAACACGTTTTAGCCATAGCCTACTACCTACTAATTGGATACAAAAGAAAATTTTAAAAAATATCAAATTTTGAGCTGCATACATATATTTTTGGAAAGTCCACATTATCCCTGATAAATATAGAGAATAATTTACAGAGTGTCCTATTTAAAAAAATAAAGTAGGGTCCGATAACCTTTTGACCTGACCCCGTATACTTATTCTGAACGCGGCACTGAATTCTACGGAAAAAGTTATATAAGGAATAGTTTTCGCCTTTTTGTAAGTTATCAGATAGCAAGGATACGAGGGGCGCCTGAAATTGCAACATTTTCAAAAATGCTCTGTACCTCAAAAATCAAAAGGGTTATGAAATTTCTGCTGGCGCCATCTTTAATTTCACAAAAAAATAGCACACTGTCGCGAAAACCGCAACCTTCTATCTTTAAAAATAAGGGAGATATCTCGGAAAAGTGCCGAAAATGGGATACCTTGTACAGTCAATCTGTCGTGAAAAAAGTGGGTAGATCAAATTTCCAGATTGGCGTATCTACATCGCATTAGGCGTTTTAAAAAAATTAAATTTGGAATCAGTCCGTGTCAAAATGGAATCACTTTCCGACGTTTCGCCTTCGATTCACGAGGCATCTTCAGGGATCTTTACTTTACGAGATCTTAACACTGAATGAGCTTGGAGGCCGGCTATTTATAGTCGACCTATGTTTACCGAAGAGTCACTCGGTGTAACGATCGGTTTCCACGTATGATGTAGACTGAAGCCTGTATCTCTATTAAAATTGTTAGGATGCTTATAAGTTTCAATAGATTCTCTAATTTTCTCTATTTCTCCAATATACTAATTCCCCAATATACGCATCACCACAGGAACAAGGAATTGCATATACTCCTTCCGTTTGGAAAAGTGTCCTTTGGTCATCACAAACATTGTCCAATTTTCTTGTGCATGTGTTGAAGATTTTACGTATATTGGACCGGCGAAGTAACCTTGCAATCTGGTCTGTGGTTCCGTGTATAAATGGAAGAACTACACTTCCCATCGGTAATTCCTCATTATCATCATTTCGTGGAGTAGGATTATTATGTTTTCTAATTGATCGTTTAATATCCTCAGTGCAATATCCATGCCCTCTTAAAGCTTGAGTCAGTTTCTCTCTTTCCGATGTCTTCACAAATCGCGAGGGCTCTTTAAGCCAATGAATTAATAACTGATTGCTTTTGTGCTGGATGATGATGGGAATTTGCATTTACGTACCTGTTCGTATACGTTGGTTTTCTATATACAGAATGTCCCAAAGAACCATCCCCTTTCCTTTGTACAAGAACATATAGAAAGGGAATCGTGCCTTCTGATTCAATTTCCATTGTGAATTTTATATTAGCACGTTGTTAATTCAGATAATCAAGAAACTCAGGGAGGTTTTCTGGACCATGTGATCATATTACAAAAATGTCGTCTACATATCTGAACCATGATTTTGGTTTTAATGGAGACGACTCTGAGGTCTCCTCTTCAAAGGCTGCCCCTGAGGTTTTCTCATAGAAAGTTCCTTGAAAGACAAAATACGTTGATGTAAGACATGCTTCGATTAGATCTAAAAGTGAATTGTCAATTTTATTATGGTGAAATAAGTCTGATATTATGGATGGTATAATCCCGTCAGTATAAAATACAACCACAGAAATACTGCGAGACAACAAGTGGAGATAATAATAATAAAACTTTTATTTACAATTCCATGAAAAAGTAAGAAATAAAGTACAAAAAACAATATGAAAACATACCAAATATTTTTCACCTGAACAATTTTAATTTATCAAAATCTTTAAGTACAGATCTAATATATACACATATTCATTTATTCACCATAGCTACTCACCACCCTTGTATACTATTTGTATTGTATATAGTATTGTAATCGTGAAAAAATCAGCCTCGAAGATTTTTTCAGAGCTTTACGTTTCAGGGTCTCTAGATGCCGAATAATGTTTTCTCATTTCCGTCGATGTGTCTGTCTGTTCCCGGCATAGGTAAAAAACTACTTACCTGATTGACTTCAAATTTTGGTCAAAATTAAGGGTCATATAGGGATGAAATGCTAACATTTTGGTAAAAATCCAGAATGGCGCAATGGCGAAATGTTAAAAAAATTATTATTAAAGAAATACTTATCAAATTTACCTTTAAATTTCAGGTAAAAAAATCAAGTATTAAGGAGTGAACTGGTAAAATTTTGGTCCTAATCCAAGATGGTGAAGCAAAATGGTGGCTTAATAAGGTATTTAAAAAATCAACACTGAAAACACTACTTATTGGATTCATTTCAAATTTTGTGCAAGCATTAAGTGTGATATAGAGATAAACTACCAGTTGTGGTATCAATTCACGATGGCAGTTTATAGATCTTCACGTTTTAGGGTCTTTGGATAACAAAAAACACGTTTTTTCAATTCCGCCGGTCTGTCTGTCTACCAGTTCGAGGCATAGCTATAAAAATCTGCTTACCGGATTGACTTCAAATATTTTTGAAAATTCAGAGGTCATATGGGGGTGACCTTGTAACATTATGATAAAAATCCAATTTGGCGAAACAACATGGCGACCTATTAAAAAGTTAAAAAAATTATTACAAAAAAAATAATTATCCAATTTATCTTAAGTGCTGATGGCGTCAATAAACGTATCTGTTTAATGTCACAAAAATTAAACAATCCGTTTGCTGTTTAAAAATAGTCGAGAGATCTCCATTTGTTTCCACGTTTCATGTTTTTTTATGATATTCTTTATACTTATATAATGCTTTTTCGAGTGCTGTTAACAATTAACATAAAGAGGCCTTTAATTAAAGAAGCCAAAATCAAAAGTTTCTAAAACTTCGTCACCAGAAAAAATCGTTGAAATAGGTACATCCATTATTATTAAAATAAACAGTTTTTATTTTGTGTTATTAAAAATAACGTTTAGTAAATAATTATATTTTCCGATTTTTATGGCATTTCTTACGGTTTTTGAGTAAAAACTGATTTGACTGAACAATGAAAAGGGTCTCGCCTTATATCGTATTGATCACCAGTGAATGTGGTTTAAAGAGTTATCTATAAAGGTGAATTTAAAACTTTTAAATAGTGTGAATTAAAATATTTAGATTCAGAAAAAAATCTAATGAAACATAGTGTATAAAAACTCAGATTTAAAAAGTGCTATTTTCGGATTTTAAATACCTAAATATTATATACATACCCTTAATAAAGTATATGCTTTTTTTTTCAAAGTTCTTCATGACTCATATTTTCAAAACGGATTGATTAATGTTGGTCGAACTATATACATATATGAATCGTGATTTGTTAAAAGGGCATCAGTCAAAGAGAATAGGTTTTGAGAAAATTGAAAAAAATGTTTAAATTATCAAGATAATAAAATAATAACTCTTTTAATAATTTCAAGATGTTGTATATCATCATATGAACGTTTTTTGCGATAACTGTTGTCTTCGATTTATATCCTGTATTTTTTGCAAAATTTTGAAACTTCATGACTGATGCCCTTTTAACAAATTGAAAACTTTCGAGATATAAAAATCCTTCTGTGGGTTAATATTTTTTATTTTTTTTTAAATAATACTAACATATAATATGTTTTACAAACAAACTTAAGTCGTAATTTATTTATTTAACATTAAAAAAAATACTTTTGACTAAAATAGCTTTCGTCTCTATTCATCATCTTGGACGTTGTTATTCACTGGCCAATTTAAAAGATTTTCATAAAATGGCTGGTGTTCATTTGGCACATATTGTTTTAGTTTGGCAAAATCTGCTATTTTTGAAGCTTTAATGGGCACTTTTTCGCTTAGATATGCACATCTATTAGGCGGGACAGGTAATTCTCTCTGGAGGCTCATAAAAAAGGTGTGAGAAATGAGGCCGTTGATCAAAGGGTGTGCCTTTATGTGGCCTTTCATTTCATGGTCATACACAAATTGATACAGGGTACTCACTGCAAAATTAATTTTATCCTTCCTTGGTTTGTGTTTTGTTTCTTCAGAAAAGGCAGTCTTTTTGTAATAATTTCTCCACCACATTTTAAAGTCCAAAATGTCTGTTGCTTTAACCTCTTTGACATGGAATTTGCCTGGTTTACCACTCAAAATAATATGTTCAGTTACTTCGTGAAGGTTGAAAATTCTGTCATGTTTCTTTAGTCTTCGTGAAATAATTCCAAAATCCCTGTCACAGGGTAGAAAACTGTGTCCCCTCACAGGAAAGTAATGCTGAATCTTTTTAAATCTGCCAGAGTCTGTTAGGAAAAGCATATACCTCATTATAGTTTGATTTTTATTCTGAGCTGAGCAGTTGTCAGAAAAAAGACGAAGTTCTGTAATTTTTTCTGGGATTTGCTTTAAGAAGTCATGCAAAAACGAGCATACTTCGTCAGGACCTTTCCTCCCTTCACCTTCATGGTATATGTACAAAAAACTGGTGTTAGCTTTAATATTAGTGATGGCAAAGACGTTTATAGTTAACTGGCGAAGATAAAAAAGTTCTTGAACAGGAACTTTAGGCAGAGAAATATTTTGCATGAAATCAAAAGCTAAAGATAACACGTTATCTTCTTTCTTACCTTCATCCGATGATTCGTGTTTTAAGGCTGAATAAAATTTTTTACTTTTACGCTTGTGGACTATTAGTTCAGCCACTGCAGCGCGTTTAGCAACTTCATTTAAATGGGGTGACTTTATCTTTAAGTTAAGTTGCTCACATGTGCAACATGTGTCAACTTGAGGCCTTCCAAATCTATAATTAAAGTTCTCGGCAAAAAAAGATCGGTAAAAAGAATAGCTAACTTTCTTGTCAGGATTTCTTTCAAGGTACATCTTATGCATTGTTTTTAAATCTAAGTCAGCGCTCAAATAAAAAAGCTTTTGTCCAGAGTAGTGCGATTCTTTTAATGGAAATGAGGCAATGTGTTCTCGGACCTTTAATTTAACAGCAGGAGAAAGGCAATAACTAATAAATCTTCCTCTTTTGTCTTCTGGTATTTTCCCCTCCTGCTTTAGTTCCCTTACTCTTCTTACTCGCTTTGGAGTAATATCCATCACAGACGTGAAAGCTTTCAGACATACTTCAAGTCGTGTACAACCTTTTAGTAAGTGGTACTTGAAACTTGCTGTGTTTAATCTAGAAGAATCCTTTCTTGGACGTCGTCGCTTGACTGAATGAACATCAATCAGGCCTTGGATAAACATGTCCTGCTGGTTCTTACTGTTCATGTCATAAAACTTTTTAAACATATCCAAGCAATTACCTTCACCAAGACTCTCCAAACATTTCCTTTTACACCTACAAAGGAAACAAAGGAAAATCAGTGCTGCAAACATAAAATACATTATATTTACACTTACCCGCAAGATAATATACATTTCTTAGCTTGTACGTTATTCCCCTTATGGTTAACATATAATTTTCCTTTAGTTCTAGCATCCTTGATCTTGTTTCTAACGTATTTGCTTGGATCGCCTTTTCTCTTGCGTGAATCAGTTTGTTCAGTGACACTGTCTACATCACTTTCACTTTCCATTATTTTTATATATTTATTGTTGTAAATTATAACAAATAAGAAAACAATTATTTGCAATCAGGTTGATAACAACTTTCAATCTGACAGATTTAATCCTAACCTAAAAATCACAACAGTTCTGCCTCACCTGACGTTGCCGGACCAATTTTGTTAAAACGGCATAAGTCACGGACTGATGTCTTTTTAACAAACTCCGATCATTTCGGGCGCCTCTAACAAGGTTGTAAATGCAAGGACAGATGCCGTTTTAACACGAAATGATAGTTCGATTAATATAGGGTTTAATAAAATTAAAAATTGAAAATGGTTGTTTGGGTGACTCATGCCCATTTAACAAATCACGATTCATATTTGAAGTCAGAAAATTAGTTTCATTCCAAATATAAATTAATATACAAGTGTTCCATAAGAAAAAAAGTGAGCATCTCTCAAAGTTTGACATTTACAAAAAAAATAGAAAATTTAAATTAGATAGAAATAAAGTACTCATATCCCTTATTATGTATACCAAATATGATTCAAATATCGTTTGTCATTTTGAAGTTATTAAATTATTTCTGCGTTCCTATATAACAAAAACCACTGTGCGACGCACCCCCTTATACAGAGCCCACCAGGACAAGCTTCGGACTACAAATCTTTTTATCATCTACTAATAGTAAATCATTACTACTCTATAAGTTTGGGTACAGCTTCCGCCAGATCTACAGCTAGAAAAAATCTACTGCATTATAAAATATAATATTAGCATTTGTAGATTTATTTTTAAAATGTTTTTTTTTTCAGAACAGTAACTATTGGAATACACTAACATACACCAAAGTGGTTACATCTTTTTAAAATGTATACCGGGGATCAAGAAAAGAGGCAAATAAACCCTAGGCAAACTTCCAATTTGTTGTCTTTCTTGACGTTTGGGTAAGAATTAATTTGCGTTTGTATTAATACGTGTTTTTATTAAATTTACAGCTTTCTATTTATAATCTCCATTTTAAACGGATCCTGAATTTATTAAATGAAGTTATTGAGTGGATAATTTACGAAACTATTCAGTAAATTATCCACTCAATAACTTCACTTAATAACAGGTTTCAATATAAGGGAAGATCCGTTTACAATTCAATACAAAAATAGGTAAATCCTCTTAGCAGAAGTTTTATTTTAGTTAAACGTTCCTTTCATCAACAAAAGTAAAATATATTACAATTTATATAATATGTAGAAAGTTATTACTAAATATATACAGTCAGTCAATTTTGTATTTTTTACTTGTCACTAACACTAAGTAAGTAAATCAGCAGTTTAATTAAGTATGAATAAAAATCAAAACATTTTGAAAAAGTTTATTCGAAAATTACGCCATTTAAAAAAAAAATCCGACAAAAATTATCCTTTTTATTTTTAATTTCCAATTTAATTAATTTAAATGTCTATTTACTAAAATAACATTTTGAAAATGCTTTCAATAAAATCAAACATGAATATGGCATCTTTCTAATGAACTCTTATATGTAAAACACTTAAAAGCAATGAAATATTACAAAAGTTCGAAAAAGCTAAATGTAATATTACAATAACATAATATTAAATACAATAATTAGTATGTTTTCAAACAGAACAATTAAGAATTTTTTTTTTGAAGAGAAATGCTATTTTAGAGGTTTTTCATTACCAAGACTATTTCTAATATCAAAATGCATAGGAAGAAGATGCACAGACACATATAACGGGAACAATTATATGTAGTACCTAACTGATTTTTGGAATGGCTTCTTGAGATCTTCATCACTCACTCACGGCCACATTTTGTAATACTTCGTTAGAAAACATGGTTTTCGAAAAAGCGTCTAATCAAAAAATCAAATAGATGACGCCCCTAAAAGTTACATGGAACTGTGAAAACCGTATATAAAAATTCTAAGTAGTTCAGAAGTTTCAGGAAAAAAAACAATTTTTTAAGAGCTGTCACAATATTTTTTCAAAATAAATTACTTCCCTAAAAGTTACATCGAATTTTTAAATCCGTATTGAAAAAATTTAAGCAGTTTAAAAGTTAAGGAAAAAAAACAGTTTTTTTATTCACCTCTCCTTCACCTGCACTCTCCGACGCTGTAACCAATTTTCCGACCAAACGCCTACTTTTTCATTTAAAAAAATCATCTCTTTAACGCGTAAATGCAAAAATATAAATCGAAACGATAAAAAATATTACAGAAATATTTGCTTTAAACAAAAATGTACCCATTCTTGGGAACTTTGGTGCAAACGTCACCTGGTTAATGCAATCTCTGTGTATAATCCAGGACCCTTCCTAAACAGTCCATTTTGTATAGCTTTTTAAGCACTTTCCGATGTCGTAATTAGTTATCAGACCAGATGCCTACTTTTTTTTTATAAAAAAGAAAGCGTGACTAAAAAATGATTTTTGACTTTTTCGAAAAACTGCATTTTTTCTTAAAAAAATTTCTATTTTCACGCCATTTTTCCGACAAAGATGCATTTAGGTTTGGACTACTTAAAACGGCTCTTGGAAAATTTCCATAGAACTCACCCACTTTGAGATATAAGCGGCCCAAAACACGAACGAAAAAAAATCGTAAAAACGAAATTGAAACTCAACCAAAAACAATAGAGTTTTGTAAAACCGGAAGAACCATCGTTCCAGAAAGCTTCGTCAGAAAAAAATTAAAATTGTGACCTCAACCGTGTTACATCGAAGTTGACTTTTTCGGTTCAAGTTTGCGGTACCATATCTTTGGTATAAAAGGTGGTACAGAAAAATGGTTCAAACAAATCTCGAGATCCACGTCTCCTCTAAAAATAAATATTAAATTCAATGTCCTATCTCTACTAGTTTTCGAGATATGCCCGCCGAAAAGTGGATAAACACGTTTTTCTGAAATGACACGCCCCACACCAGGTTGTTGTCCTTGAGTGTTAGAGCCATAGTAACAAACGTATCCAAGTCTGACACTCAAAGAATTTTGCAAAAATATAAGTATCACCCATATAAATTTTACATAGTTTAACATTTAGTTATCTCGGCGATCCCAAGCACCAAATGTTGTTTTGCCAATGGTATTTACAACAAATACATACTGATGAATTTTTTGGCAGACTCATTATCTGGTCCAATGAATCCTATTTTTCACGTGCGGGCAGTGGCGGCTCTTCCATAGGGTCTTTTGGGCAATGACTATGACTATGACCCCAAAAATATTTCAAAAAATAAATTATTCGTTTGACCGTCCCTCCTAATAGTTGTCATAAAACGCGAACCTTGGGAAAAGTTAAATACGCTACAATATTAGCCGGGCGCGGCGGTTCGAATGGTCTCGTTGGGTTCCTTAGGCATAATAAAATATGCTATACTAAGCTAAGCTAGGCGGTCCGAATTGCCCTGATTACCTTAAAGCTTGACGAAAGTACCCGAATATTTCATAGATACCGAGCGGCTGCCGAACGTGATAGCAGATGATCGGTCGCGGCATCACGTCGGCATGCGCAAGTACAATTGTTTAGAGGTCGCATGGTCGATATTCTAACTCGATATTGTTTCGGACGTTTTTAATCGATGAAAATTGGTTTATATACTGTTTTTTGTAATATATATTTTTTTATTTTTATGATCCATGTGTGAGTTGGAAATATACAGAAAATAAAATGTTGGTAGTGACTAGTGCAAAAAAATAAACAACTAAAAAGTGCTTGCGAACTTAATTTTACAAAAATAACCAATTTCAAGAGGGTCTATGTTTGAGTTGTGAATGTAGTTGAAATAAAATGTCGGTAGTGCAAAAAATTAATCAAGTAAAGAGTGCTAACGAACTTAATGTTAAACTTAGTATACAGCAAACTAGTAGAGACAATTCTAGACAAAAATAAAGAGGTTCATCGAAACTTTCGCAGAAGTATGTATGATTTAGCTAACTGGATATGTGGTTGTGAAGTGTCTAACTCATTTATCCGTTATGTTTATTTGTTGTTTTCTAAGGACTCGTTGGACTCATTATGGTGCAAAACCGGTGTTAAAGACCTAAAACACTGTATCCAAAAATCGTTATATTTTAAACAAAATTATAGATTGTGTAAAATTTTGTGGGACATTCGAGCTGGCACTACGTGGCCATGATGAAATGACTTTGTCTGAAAATCTAGGGGTTTTTCGAGGGCTTATAAAATTTGTTGAGGAGCTGGACCAAGATAGACTATCCGCTTAATGTTAAGTATCGAGAAATCGTTGATAAAAGGAATGTGCGAGCATTTTTCCAATTCTAAAGAACGAAGAGTAGACCCGAACTTCAAGAAAATTTAAAGCTCAATGTAAAGCTAAGATATTTATTTTTATTTTAAGTATGCCTATTTTTAAATTTGTTATTGACCTCCCAATATAATTCACCACGAGCCGCCACTGAGTGCGGAAATTTTCAATCGCCCGCAGAAAATCACCATTTAATTTTTCAGAGCGCACAACAGGGACGCTTTGGGGTTGGGGTCTCGTGTTTCATTTTTGGACGACGCACACAGGCGAATTTTCCTCAAAAGCTGGCCATAAGTCAGAAACTCCAACTTAAAAATCCTGAGCTAAATCCATTACATTTCAGTAATCTAGTTATCTGGTTATTATAAAAACACAATCTTTTGTTTTGAGTCGCGTTGCTTCGCGCCATATTGTTATTGAAACTTGACAGTTTATTAATTTGTATTCATTTAATCAAAGCGCATCAGTGTGTTATTTAACCATTTTTGTGAAAGTTAGTGGATAAATAAAATAAAATTATAGTATGGAGCCTATTGCTAGTGGTAAGTACAAGTATATAATTATTATTATCTATGCAGTTATTATCATCTATGCATTGTTTCAATGTCACAATGGCGTCACTTCTTAAAATACATAAATGTTTGGTTATCTTAAGACAAAAAGTACATTTCCCCGCGTTTCCCTCTCTTCATTTTAGCATAGAACTCTTATATAATATATCCTTAAAAAGACCTATTATCTTATTTATGCGATAATTTGCGATCTTGATGGGTATCAATTTTTTAAGAAGTGCTGCCAGCGCTGGTATAGAGCTTTTTAATTTTGTTTAAAGTAAAAAGTACAGAATTCCTTAAACATCTCCAAAACTTTTAAAGCTAGAACAATAAAATTCACTACTGGGGGGTTTTTGAACATGCAAAATTTAAAATTGCTAATGGCAATGTTGCCAGATTTACCGCTTTTACGTTACACGTCATAATTTTGTGATTTTAAATGAAATGCCATATTTATTTTTGTTTCAGTGAATTGCACTTGTCAAATTTAGTAAGTTCTCATAATTTCAAAATGTTGTTTCTATTAATTACTAAGCTACGGCAACACCGCTTTTGCAGTAAAAAGTCCCGAAACGCTTAAATATTGGCAGTTTTGGAGATATTTTGGGTTTCTGTACTCGAGCGTTTCGATTTCCTTTTTTTGGTGTGCTCACATAATTGATACAAATTTAATTATTGATCATGTAATTTTTTTGTTGTTATTGGGATTAATTAAGTTGTTAAAGAAGAAAATTCTAACTCCGTGTGATTTTTAAAAACAGCCAGGTCCAAACGAATAGTACCAATTAAGATTTGTTGTTAAATGTTCCGTGTATTTTTATATGCTACTAAAATTGTTTCATAGAGGTGTTATATCTTGTTGTGTCTTTTTTAGGCTCTGCAGCCAAATCGGCCGTTTTTAAGAGGAGTAAACTCATTGAATGGCTGAGAAATTGCAACTCTACTAACAGAAAGGTGCAGTACCAATATATAGTACAGAAATTGACCTCTACAATGAACACCCAAGATTTGTCCAAGGAGTCTCATAAGACCCTATCCAAATTATTAGAAACATATTACTTAAGATGGTCAGCAGCATCTAGAAATAAAACTGCGTTTAAAAATAAAAATTCTAATTGGCTCGAAACCGAGTTAAAATTTTCTTCTTCAATTATTCAATTAATTCCAACTACAACACCAAAAGCAGGAAGGCCAGCCACTAAGTTTTTCTCTTCAAGTGAGCGAACAAAAAGAAGAAAAACGGAACAGGTACGCTCAAGTCTTACTTCTGAAGAATTGGTTTATGCTGCCCAAATGCAGTTAAGAGCTGATGGCAAATTGGATGCAGCAGAGGTGTTAAAAGATGTTGCTTTTACCACACCCACTCGTGCAAAAAAATATAAGAAAGCTTTTCAAAAAGACTGCGAGGTACCATTTTCGACTGACGAAGCTTTGTCCATTTTTGTGGAAGCTAAACTGACAAAGTTTCAATATAATTTAATGAGAACTTCTGCAAAAACTCATAATTCATCTCTCTATCCAAATTATGAATCCATCACTGCTGCAAAAAAAAAGATGCTATCCAGACAATTTGAAAGTGTCAGAAGACATTGCTGAAGTGGCCCTACAAAATTTGTTGGATCATACGATTTTGAGATTATGTGACTCTCTTAAAGAAGTTTTAAACTCTCTAAAACCTGATGAGTGTAAAAATCTAAATTTAATTTGTAAATGGGGGTGTGACGGAAGTTCTGGGATGAGCCAATATAAACAACAGTTTTCCGATTCCAGTGTTTCAGATGCCAATATTTTTCTTACGTCAATGGTTCCAATTCAATTAATTAATGGTGATCCTAACTCTAAAAATAAGTTGGTTATATGGCAAAATCCTAGACCTTCCTCGACCAGATTTTGCAGACCCGTTCGAATTCAGTTTAAACATGAAACTACGGAGCTTTTCAAAAATTCAGTTTCGTGAGGTGCTTGTAAAACATACTTTATATTTTACCATGATAGATGGCAAATTATGCAACGCTGTCAATGATAATCCATCCACTCAGAGATGTTTTATTTGTAATTTGACCTCTAAAGATTTCAATAACATTGAAAAGGTTTTAAAACAAAAGGTTATTCACGAATCTAGATATCAGTTCGGTTTATCATCACTGCATGCCTGGATTCGTTTTTGTGAGTGTGTGCTGCACCTTTCTTATAAACTGGAATTTAAGCAATGGCAGGCTCGAGGCAAGGAAAATAAGGAAAAACTTATAAGAACTAAAAAACGAATCCAGGATTTATTTTTTAATGAAATGGGGTTAGTTGTAGATCGACCAAAACCTGGTTTTGGAAGCACGAACGACGGAAACACGGCCCGACGATTTTTTGAAAACCCTTCCAAGTCATCGGAAATTACAGGTGTAGATAAAGAACTGATATCTAGATTCCGAATAATACTATTAACAATTTCTTCCGGCTATCATATCAAAATTAATATTTTTACAAATTATTGCCACGATACAGCAAAAAGATTTGTTGAACTGTATCCATGGTACAATATGCCAACATCTATGCATAAAATCCTTATCCACGGTTCTGAAATAATATCCCATTTTACAGTGCCTATTGGACAACTTGGTGAGGAAGCCCAAGAGTCACGCAATAAGGATGTAAAACGGTTTAGAGAATTTCATTCTAGAAAATTTTCTAGACAGCAAAACATGCAGGATATATTTCAGAACCTTCTCGTGTCTTCCGATCCATTAATATCCAATATGAAAGAATTATCTGCTAAGAAACTAAAACAGTATCCATCAGAAGTTCTGGCATTTTTGGAAGAACCTGAATTACTTGAAAGAAATAGTGACAGAGATAGTGATGATGATGACCTTTTAAGTGAATAACTCTTTTTTTTTTTCATCTGGAGTCTAATCAAGAAGACAGGGCTAGACAAGAAGCTTTAAGGCAGCTTGGAGTAATTACAATAACCCTAGCTAGGTTTCAGTGACAAAGGCAAAAAGTGCCAACTCCGACCATCTAATCTAATCTAAGTCTTTATTTTTATTGCAATTAATTTTTAGATATTGTTTCCTAGTTTCATGTTTAAACTTGCATAACAACATATGTTCACAGATATGGTCCCAAATGAACTAGGTACAGTTGCGTCTATGAAATACTGGAACAAAAATTCATAAAATTGTGATACAGAAAGTTATAAGGTATCTAATCAGGTTTTTTTAAATAATAGACCAGGAATTATGAGAGATTTTTTTTTGTACTAGATTTTCATAGACGCAACTGTACAAATTTCGATAGTCCATAAAAAGTCACTATTTATAAAAAGTTCTGCTTGTTTTAAATATTAATATAATATTATTATTCTTGTGAAATTCTTAATAGTATTTTATGTATTCTTGTTTTTTAACCCACTTCATATAATATATTTTTTAAATTAGAGTTTGAGAAAATCAGAATTTTTTACAAAAAGTCTCTTTTTGACGAAAAAAAAATTGTAGTCCATGTGTTTTTTTTTGGACCTACATCCTTGGACACCTTGTGTAGTAATAAAATATCAATATTTCATTTTTGTTCTTACCCCTTTTCTCTAAAATATTTATGATTACCTATTATTTGTAATATTGTTATTGTAATTACATACATATTCATAATTCCAGGTTAAAATTAGAACCGTTTTATGTTTTTTTTCAATAATACAGATTGTTGGTGTTCTTAAAATAAGTTTTAATAGCTGTCAGTGAAAACTAAATGAATTACGTAAAAATATTGACACGTAACAAACTAAATTAAAAATGTTCTAACGTCTTTCTAAAACAAACATTTTATTAATCAGAATCTAATTTAGGTACGACTTTTCGACCACACTGTATATTTTTACGTATAGCGGAATAATAGTGTAAAGTACTGTATTATCATAAGAATTTATACTTTTCTTAAATAAATTCATTATTCATCATTTTTAGAAATTTTTATAAGATAAATAATATTGGCCAGCATTCTGATCAAATTCGCCTGTGTGCGACGCATAGTCTATAGAATTCTTTTATAAAATTAAAGATGGTTTGCGCCACAATACCCCGCAAAAATACCGAAAATGGAACACCCTGTACATATTCAAACTCACCATTATCATAACCGATCATAAATCATAAATGATCCTGCAAAATATTTTAACCTTATGGCGTGGCTTTTCTGACTGAACGTCAAATCTGACATTACTATTAGGTTTCGTTCATAATAGTAAATTTATAATTTTTACGTTATGCCCGAATAAGCCAATTTGTTTAATAGAAATATTTTATCAGTTATTTAAACTGTGAAATATTTTTTTGGAAATATTTATAATCAACAGTATAAGTTATGGTACGAGCGGGTATCGAACCCCTCGAATACTCTAGCCAATTGCGCTGTCGCACCACTGATAAGCAATTCGTTAGAACTCGTACGTATTTAAACTTACCAGTATCATAATCATTATTGATCCTGCCAAATATTTTAACCTTATGGCGCGGCGTTACTGTTGATCAAATATTTCTAAAAAAACATTTCACAGTTCAAAAAACTGATAAAATACTCCTATTAAAAAATTTAGCATATTCGGCCGTAACGAAAAAATTATAAATTTACTAATATGGACGGAACCTAATAGCGATGTCAGATTTGACGTACAGTTAGAAATGCCGCACCATAAGGTTAAAATATTTGGCAGAACCAAGAATGGTTATAGTACTGGTGGGTTTGAATATGTACAGGGTTTTTCCTTATAATTTGCCATCCCTTTAAAACTTTTATTTCAAAAGATACAAAAAACTGGTTAATACGAAATTGTAGGATTTCGTCTGAAGATTTACATAGCGCTAAAATCAAAAACAAATGACTATCGGAAAATATAGAAATCACCATGAACTTTGTTATTTTAAATGGAACACCCTGTATATTTTTAAAATTTTAGATTCACCTCATTGTCTTCTTTTTAAAAATATATAACATGTCCATATTTAGAATAGTAGTTTTTGAGCTATTCACCTTCAATGTAACACATTATGAGGTGCTTAACTTACTTTATTGGATCTAGATAGCCGTGGGTGCAATTCGGCCAATATGATTCGTGAATTACTCTAGCCATGAAATGTCAAATGAGACCAAAATTACCTATTCTTTTTGAATAAAAATAATATTTTATTTACGTTTTACGTTAAATTTATTTATTTATAGCAAATTAAATATTAAGTGTTATCAAAAAACAACTAGTTTATAATATAATATATTTAATTAACATACAACAAATACAAATAGTGAATAAACAAAGATAACAATAACATTTATAAGATCTGTATTATAAGTTATTTACATGACTACCGCCATTGTTTAAGCAATTTTGGAACACGTGTCCCATTCTATAAATAGCATCGCTAACAAAGAAGGGATATTTGGTATTTAAAACTACTATTTCTTGCTCGATTTTTTGCCGTAATTTTTAGGTATTATTTTTAATTTGACGTAAAACGTCAATAAAATATATCACTGTTATTCAAAAATAATCATTTTGGTTTCATTTAACATTTCATGGCTAGAGTGATTCGCATAATGGCTGAATTGCACCCACGGCCACTCACAGCTATCCAGATCCAATAAAATAAGTTAAGCACCTCACAAGGGGTTATTTTAAAGACGAATAGCTCAAAAACTACTGTTCTAAATATAGACATGTTATATGTTTTTAAAAAGAGGACGACAATGAGGCGCATCTAAACATTTAAAAATATACAGGGTGTTCCGTTTAAAATAACATAGTTCATGGTGATTTTTATATTTTCCGATAGTCATTTGTTTTTGATTTTAGCGTGGTGTAATTCTTCAGATGAAATCCTACAACTTTCGTATTAACCACATTTTATATCTTTCGAAAAAAAAAAGATTTAAGGGGGTGGCAAATTATAAGGAAAAAC